>CM052808.1:65374016-65387471 GCA_028533885.1 Nasua narica
GGCCATTCTAACTGGTGTAAGGTGGTATCTCAGTGTGGTTTTGATTTGAATCTCTCTGATGGCTAAAGATGATGAACATTTTTTCATGTGTCTGTTAGCCTTATTTCCTTTCTTAAAAATAAAGGTATCTGAGGCATGAAATCTTACCTTTCACAAAGATAAGTAGTCATTTTTTTTACTAAATACATGTATTTCTCAACAAAGTATAGACATAAAATTATCATGGCTACCTTTTCAGTAAAGAAATACACTTTCAGGGACGCCTGGGGGGCTCAGTCAGTTAAGCACCTGCCTTTGTCTCAGGTCATGATCTCAGGGTCCTGGGATCTAGTCCCACATCAGTCTCCCTGCTCAGTGGGCAGCCTGCTTCTCTCTCTCTCCCTCTGCCCCTCCCCTCCACTTGTTCTCTCTCTCAAATAAATGAAAATCTTAAAAAAAAAAAAAAAAAAAAAGGAGGAGGGAGCGGGGAAGAGAAGAGAGAAAGAAAAAGAGAAGTATACTTGTAATTCTTTGTGAAATTTAAGGCTTAGACTATTAGGGATATGATAATAGAATTGTACTAAAAGGAGATCTTTAGAAGTTTCCTGGCCCAATATTTTTCTCTGTTTGCTCATGACTTTGAACCATGCATGGCACATAATAGATGTTCAGTAAAATCGTTATTGCGTGAGTGATACTGAGACTATAACTGGATTTGCCAGAGAGTTCTTGACCTAAATATTAAAACATGAAAAGATTGTGGTCTTAATACTTATTTCCTATCTTTTAGATATGGGTAAATGTCACCTTACCAAAGGCAAACAGGCCCTGGAGATTCGGAGTAGCTTGTCTGAAAAGAGAGCGCTCACTGACCCTATTCAGGGAACAGCGTATTCTGCGGAGTCTCTGGTACGGAATCTGCAGTGGGCCAAAGCACATGGTACGGTGAAGTCTGTTTCTTGTGAGGTTTTTCCAGAATATGCTGTATTAAATCACGAAGGAGGTTTTTTTCCTCCTGGATAGTTTTCCTCTCAATTTTGTAGTGAAAGTATTTTAACCTGGTAGGCAAGCCCAAAACTAAACAACTTACCTAATATACAATCCCTTAGGCTTTCTTATATTGTGAGCTGTTGGAAGTGTGCTATTGGAAAAATCAGGCAGGCCTCGGTTCTGATCGTGTCTCTACCACTTGATAAACATGTTATCTATAAACGAGGGCGAGAACTGGCCCTTGGGAGGGTTGGTGGTATTGAATTCGGTTGCACATGTAAAGAGACAAGCATGCTGGTCAGTAAATACCACATGCTCATCAGTATTACTGAGTCTTCTCTCCCTTCGACTCCTGAATCAGTGAGTCAGTGAGCAAGGAAAGAAACGGTGAGGTGGAAAGCATATCTGTAACTTAATTACCTTCGGTAATTCTGCGTGATTTAGTGAAAAGGTTAAGTTTAAATTACTGACTGAAATGAAGGTTTTTAATTTGCTGTGAGTCCCAGGTATCTGTATGGTGAATCACTTATTGTAGATAATCGAAAATTATATTTGGTGAACTTCTATATATTAGTCTGTTTTTCATAATAGTCTGTTCTCTAAGGTGTATTTTTGGTTAAATACATTAAAGCACATTAAAATATAAAATGTCATAAATATATATTGTCGTGGCTTTCCAGATAATTAGATAAGTAATTGAAATGGATTCTTTTCCCTTAAAAAAGCTCTAAACAACAACAATAACAAAATCATGGTGATAAGGATCAACAATAAAAAAACGTTTTATGAAATGAAACGAAGGGAGCATCTCTTTACTTGGTGGATGAGATGCTGCCCGATTCACAAATCGCCTAATAAAGCTAATTAGATCTTCAAATTTAAAAAAAAAAAAGAAACTTTATACGTGGGCGGGTCCAATATTTTTTTCTGTTTGCTGATGACATTGAACCATGCCTGGCATATAGTATGTGTTCAGTAAAATAGTTGTTGAGTGAGTGAATGGGTGATACTCAGAATGTAACCACATTTGCCGGAGAGTTCTTAGCCTGAATATTTAAAACATAATGTAAAGATTGTGGTCTTGGGGCACCTGGGTGGCTCAGTGGTTTAGGGCCTCTGCCTTTGGCTCAGGTCATGATCTCGGGGTCCTGGGATCGAGCCCCGCATCGGGCTCTGCTCAGCAAGGAGCCTGCTTCCCCCTCTCTCTCTGCCTCCCTGTCTGCCTATTTGTGATCTCTCTCTGTCAAATAAATAAAATTAAAAAAAAAAAGATTGTGGACTTAAAATAATATTTATTTCTTATCTTTTAGATATAGGTAAATATCACCTTACCAAAAGCAAACAGGCTCAGGAGATGTGGAGTAGTTTGGAAAGCAAACACTTTTTTTTTGTAATAGATTTGGTATTTTTTACGTTAAAGAGCTCGTGCAAAATGGTAAAAGGAAAAACATTAAGACTCCCTCAATTAATCACCAAAGGATGCAAATTCAGCCTACACAATTGAGAATATATTAATAATTAAGAAACAAATATAGAAAGTGATAAACTTAAGTATTAATTAGAGAAAATAAAATTAGAACTATGATAGTGTAGTTTTTCCTTTTTAATCCCATCAACTGATAAACACTTTGAAAATTAATATTACTTCATTTTGGAAATATATGGTGAAATCTATTTATATTGTATGTAAATAGAGAATGTCACATGTGTGAGGAACCATCAAGCAGCTGTATCTAATAATCCTAAAGCATTAAGTACATATATATAAGAAATATCAACTATGATAGAAAAATAATAAAACCCAGAAATATTCTAGATATTCAAGAGTACTGGATTTGTTCAGAGTAACAAATATTGAGTGACATAGGCTTTATTAAAAACTATCTTCATGAGGATGGAGGCAACAGTGAAAAATTTTCTACAATTCCATGGATACTTTTGACTACCACTATAAAAATTACATATGCATTACATCTGCCTTCAGCTCAGGTCATGATCCCAGGGTCCTGGGATCAAGTCCCACCTGGGACTCCCTGCTCCATGGAAAGTCTGCTTCTCCCACTCCCCCTGCTTGTGTTCCCTCTCTCGTTGTGTCTCTCTCTCTGCCAAATAAATAAGTAAAATCTTAAAAAAAAAAAATTACATATGCAGAGGGATAAGAACTGTAAGCTAACAATAAATTAAAGAGTTTTATTTGCTTGACCAGCAGAATATGGATTTTTTTCTTTCTGTAATGCATGCCTGTGTGTTTGTGTGTCTTTGAACAATGTGTTAGCCCTGGAACATTTTTAAGTGAAAGCAAAAGCTCTTCCTGTATTTCGCCCCGTAAAGAACAATTATCTGTTGCTGAACAGAAAACCTACCAAAGCACCTTCTCAAGGGATTATTTGTAAGTTGTTCTTTTTGTTCTTTTTCAGAACTCCCAGAAAGTATGTGTCTTAAATTTCAGTGCGGTGTTCAGATTCAGTTGGGGTTTGCCGCTGAGTTCTCCAATGTCATGATAATCTACACAAGTATAGTCCACAAGCCGCCTGATGTCTTGATGTGCGATGCCTATGTCACCGATTTTCCTCTTGTAAGAACCTCCTTTCTTCTTTTATTCAAAATAGCACAGTAGGGGCACCCGGGTGGCTCAGTTGGTTAAGCGACTGCCTTCAGCTCAGGTCATGATCCTGGAGTCCCGGGATTGAGCTTTGTATCGGGCTCCCTACTCAGCAGGGAGTCTGCTGCTCCCTCTGACCTTCTCCCCTCATTCTCTCTCTCTCAAGTAAATAAGTCAAGTCTTAAAAAGGAAAAAAAAAAGTAGCACAGTATAGCCTCACTTACTAAAGACTAAACGCTTGGAAACTTAAAGGTGATGGTACATTTAAAGGAAATGTGAATACATATATATTCCATTTATCTAAATACTTATTTGTATTTTAGTAACAATGGTCAAAACATTTAAAAACTAATCCCCAAAATGACCTAAATTTATCAAATTTAGGAATGTCTGAAGTTCACTCAGGAAAGAAGCCTTTAGCTTCCTGTACCCCAAGTAGGATATCAAATATGAAGCGATGAAATGGTGGTATACTGGGAGCATAGACATTTAGTTCCGTTTTCCGTAAATTAAGACATGATGTTTATTTCCTGTTGGCCTAAAGAAGCCAGGAAAGAGTAACCCTCTTTCCTACGTGAGAGTAGTAAATTGAGAAGTAAGCCAGGAGCAAGACAAGTCCAGAACATCGCGTTTGCTACTGATAAAGGCTTCCTGGAGGACACTGCTTAGTGTGAGAGCAAATGATCCAGCACTGAACCCCAGAACTAGGGCAGTCTACCAGCCGTGACAGCGCTAGACCCGGATGGGCCTCCTGGACACTGGGCAGGCAGAGCCCAGGCCTTCTCTCTAAAGTTCCAGAACAGATCTCCTGCTCTTACCCAGGGGTCGGCTCTTCGAGAAGAAAAAGGAAAGGGCTGCCTGTACACGTCCCTTTATTCTTTTTAAATATACGAGTCATAGAAATGCCCCTGCACTTTCTCCCTGGATTCTCAGGGAGCGAGTCCAGGAGTCACACCCTAACAGGGCTGGAACCTAAAAGGAAGCTTGAGAGAGTTACGAAGTGTTCGTAGGGATAGTTTGAAAATAACTATCCTTGCAGAGCTAACTTTTTAAGTGTATCTGTGCAGAATTTAGAATTTCTTTCATACTCCAGAATGTTGTTTTTATTCCTTCTTTAGTCCTGGCTAAGGGCTGACCTACTGAGGCCAAAATTCATAAGAGAGCAATACCTGTTAAGATATTTTACTGTCATAGGGGTGCCCGGGCAGGGGGGGGCGGGCGGTCAGTCAGTGGAGCATCTGCCTTGGGCTCAGGTCATGATCCCAGGGTTCTGGGTTCGAGCCCCGCATCAGGCTCCCCATCAGAGGGGGCCTGCTTCTGCCTCCCTCTGCCCTTCCCCCACCCATTCTCTCTCTCTCTCAATCTCTCTCTCTCTCTCTGAAATGAAAGCTTCTAAAAAAAGATATTTTACTGTCAGAGACAATGTTGTGACTTCATTGATTTCATTAATAATGTCCGCTGATTTTCACAGGACTTAGATATTGATCCAAAAGATGCAAATAAAGGGACACCTGAAGAAACTGGTAGCTATTTGGTATCCAAGGATCTTCCCAAGCATTGCCTCTACACTAGACTCAGCTCGCTGCAAAAATTAAAGGTTATTACTTTTCTTGTTTATTAACTACTAACATTGTGAAAGTAAAAATTCATTTTGGCTTGTGACAGTTGTATTAGTTTATGGATGAGCTGCTTCATTGGGTATTAAATTGAAGTAGAGATAAGTGATATACAGTGAAACTTACAGTGACCATTACCATATTCCATTCTGTCCCTGGTAATGGCCTGAGTTTTTTGTGTGAGAGTATATGTGATTACTCTCCGCAGTTGAAAAGTTAGAGATATAGAACATAGTCTGCTTTTAAATACTTTTGCATCTTCAAATAATCATTTCCTAGTTAAGAAACAAAAAACAGTTGTCACCCTGTTCATAGCTGATCTACCCATAGTTTCCTTTGAAATAACACTATAATCCGATTTAGTTATACTTCTCCACCTAGGACTGTGGATTATTATTTCATGTTTTTTAAAACAGCTAAG
The DNA here is from genome assembly GCA_028533885.1 of Nasua narica. Lineage (NCBI taxonomy): Eukaryota > Metazoa > Chordata > Mammalia > Carnivora > Procyonidae > Nasua > Nasua narica. The sequence goes on from CM052808.1 coordinate 65,379,625, forward strand.
CTTTTGGCCAAGGTGTAAAGCCAGTTTTTTTCATTAAAGGATCATTCTCCAGGGGCACCTGGGTGGCTCAGTCATTAGGGTCTGCCTTCAGCTCAAGTCATGATCCCAGAGTCCTGGGATCGAGCCCCACATCAGGCTCCCTCTCCCACTCCTCCTGCTTGTGTTCCCTCTTTCACTGTGTCTCTCTCGAATAGATAAAAGTCTTCAAAAAAAAAAAAAAAAGGATCATTCTCCATCTCCACTAATCGGGAAGGGTAAGTTTTCTAAGCCCCACTGCTTAGAAAATGTTTTTTTTAAACTGTTCATCCAGAACACAGTACAAGGTCTCCCTGATTGTGGTTACTGTCAGTAGCAGGAACTAGAATTCTACCAGTTCAAAGTACTGCGTGAGGGAAAGGGAAGGTGATTATAGCTGGCTTTTTTTAGTATAAGGAAGGTGTAAATAAGCCTGGAGGATTTGGAACCTGGGACAGGGGAGCGAGAGTGGCTGCTTTTGTGTGATCGTGTGTGTATTTGTGTTTGCCAGTAACGCTCTAAGATTGATAAGCTTTCACAGTTGATAAAAATAATTCTTTCTTTTCCTTTTCAGGAACATCTGGTCTTCACAGTCTGCCTGTCGTACCAGTACTCAGGTTTGGAAGATACCGTAGAGGAGAAGCAGGAGGTGAATGTTGGCAAACCCCTCATTGCCAAACTGGACATTCACCGCGGTTTGGGCAGGAAAACTTGCTTCCAAACTTGTATTATGTGTAACGGCCCTTACCAGAGCTCGGCATCCACGTCCGCGGGAACCAGCCATTACCCCTCGTCTCAAGACTCATTCCACGGTGTTTACCATTCACACCTTGGTACCTCCAGTAACGTCTTGCCATCAGATGGCTGTCGCTGCAGCCGGATGGCGGATGCATTTATTTCGAGTCACCACACCCACCATTACCCATGCCAGTTTGGTAGAAGCAATGTGCCAGTGGAGACAACCGACGACATGCCATTCAATCTCTCCGAGGGGCTCCAAATTTCTGAAAAGTGACCTCTGTATTTTTGGAAGTTCTCCTAACTACTAGATGCCTCCAGTACGACAGGACGACATGAAGAGAGACGTCCTAGAAAAGCAAATGTTTTATTTGTAGAGAGATAAGATTAGTGATGGTATTTCATGGCAAACCCAGGACTTTGAGGTGTTGGAATGAAAAAACGGACTTCCTCTTCATCCTCTTTTAAGAGTTGCGGAATTGGTTGACTTGTTTAGTAAGAATGAAGGATGGACGTACGTGTTTATGTGTTTGTAACAACAAGAGTTTCATTTTGAGCACTATGAAATAAGAACAATGGGAATAGTGTTGTAGAGTAAGTCACTGTGTTTTTAGAATCAGGAAAAAAAAAACATTGGTGATCATGAGGCTTAACCTAGTTTCAGCAGTGGGGGAAACAGGTGGAGTCATCTTGTTTACATGGGCGCTGGCCCCGGAGCTGAGACCTACAGATTCCTATACCAGTGTTTATTCCTCTCCACACTGCCTTCCTGGCAGGTTCTGAGACAGGTATTATGTTTGTAGGTAGACTTGCAGATAATATGTAAATACACTTGTCTGTATATAATCTCGAAATGTACAAACTTTAATTTGTGATTATAGGACTTTACTGCAAGTGTCAGTTAAGACGTTTGTATATAAATCTTACGTAGAACAGGCAGAAGTTTCTTGTTCTTAAGGTCATGAAAGCACATGGAGAGGTGATGAAATGTTTGTCTCTGTTAGAGCAAGATAGCGGGATATTTCTGCTTCTGGATAATCTGGGCAGCTGCTTATTGAATCTTACAGACACTGAATATGTCTTCCTTGATAACATTTTTGTAACGAATTTAATCTTACCACCTTTCATCCTATGTAAAGCATGTTAAAAAGGCAACTGCCAATAACAAAAATATTGAATTAGTAATTTTAAACATTCCACAAAGAAAATACCAGGCCCAGATAGCTTCACTGCTATATGGTGCCAAACATTTTAAGAATTAGCACCAGTCCTTTGCAAACTCTCCCCAAAAATAAAGGAGAGAGAACATTTCCCACCTTATTCAATGAAGCCAGTATTACCCTGATATAAAACCAAGTGAAGACATTACAAGAAAACAACAGATCGATATCTGTTATGAATAGAGAATCAAAAGTCATCAACAAAATACTAGCAAACTGAGTCTAGCAATATATAGAAAGGATTATACACCACGACCAAGTAAGATTTATTCCAGGAATGCAAGGTTTATTTAACATCTGTTTGTTTAACATCCAAAAATCAATGTCATATGCAAACAATTCTCTTATTCACAGTAGGTATAGTCTAAGAAGTCACTATGAATATTGAACTAGTGAATGCAGAGCCGTTGCTCTTAGGGGAAGTGTTTATGTGTGTGTGTGTGTATGTGTGTGTGTGTGTGTATTCATATCTCAAATAGATTATAATCTTAAGTCCTGAAAACAGTTTATCCTAGTATACTGTTATATTTTACAAAAGAAAAAATGAGGTTCAGAAATATTAAGTGACCTTCCTGAGGCCACCCCACTAATAACTGCCAGAGTTGGGATTCATACCCATCCAAATGGCCCCACAGCCAAAACTTCCACAGCCCTGCCCCCACTCCCTCATCTTCTGGTCATGTCTAGGGGTGGGGGCTGAAACTGGAAGGCACAGCATTTCCTTGTTCACCCCTGTTGGAAACGTGTATCAGGAAATTCAAAATTTTCATAGGTCCACACATATCTATGAATGATCATAAAGTGCTGATGATTTTGATTTGGGGATTCCAAACAGATTTTACAAATAAACTGGTAAATTCACAAACACAGACTCATAAATAATGAGGATCAACTGTCCCATGTTCATAAAGGACAAAATTATTACATTGACTTAATTGTCTTTACAGCTGGAGAAAGAACGTTTGATAAAATTCAGCACCCTTTCATGATAAAGATACTTAACAAACTAGGAATAAAATGGAAATTCCTCAATATGATAAACAGCATCTACAAAAAGCCTACACCTGACATCATTATTTGCAACAGACTGAGTGCTGAATGTCCTCCCCCCAAAATTAGGAGTAAGACAAAAATGTTCACTTTCATCCCTTCTAGTCAACATTGTACTTGAGGTTCTAGCCAAGACAATTAGGCAAGAAAAAGAAAAAAGTCAATCATACCGGAAAAGAAGTAAAACTGTATCCACAGATGGCATAATCTTAGAAAATTCTAAGAAATTCATTTAAAAACTACTAAATGAGTTCACCAGGCTAGAGGATAGATAAAAGACCAATATACAAAGATCAGTTTTATTTCTACGTCAGCAGTGAATGTTCTGAAATTGAGATTTTCTTTAAATTCTATTTACAATCGCATCAAGATGAATAAAAACTGTGACACTGTTAAAGAAGACCTAAATATATGGAAATAAGTTGTTCATGGATTGGAAGACTTGACGTTGTTAAGATGAAAATGCTACCCAATTGCTTCACAGAGTTACTGCAGTCCCTGTCAAAATCCCAGCTGGCTTATTTGCAAAAATTGACAAATAAAATTCACGTGGAAAAGACAAAAGCAAAAACAATCTTGAAAAAGAACAAAGTTGGAAGACTCAACACTTAACCAATTTCAAAACTTAACTACAGAGCTACAGTAACCAAGACAGTCTGATACTGGCATAAAGATAAACATGGATTGAGGAAACATAAAATACACCTGGGAATCCAGAAATAAGCTTATGATGTTTATGATCAATTTATTTTTAACAAGAGTGCCAAAGCATTCAATAAGAAAGAGTAATCTTTTCAACAAATAGTCCTAGCACAACTGTATAGCCACGGGCTAAAGGATCCCCCCTGTTTGCGCCATATACAAATTTCAACCCAAGATGGATCATATGCACAAATATAAGAGCTAAAACTGTAAAACTGACAAGAAAACATACAAGCAAATCTTTGTGACCTTGGCCGAATTAATGGTGTCTTGTATACAACACCAAATGCACAAGCAACAAGGAAAAAAATAAATTGGACTTACTCAAAATGAACTTTTATGTTTTTAAGAACACCATCAAGAAAGTGAAAAGACAACTCACGGAACAGGAGAAAGCGTTTGAAAATTACGTCTGATAATCAGGTACTTGTATCCAGAGTACATACAGAACTTGTTTTATAAGCCATTTATATACTAGTGTTTAATTATGGGTACTGTAGACCAGTAACCAGTGAACTGTTGGACGGGCCTTCTGTGAGGACGGACGTGTTCTCTGCACTCGGGGTGTGCCGGCCTCTAGCCCCACATGGTAATGGAGCAGCAGACACACAGCTTGCTTCCATATTCAATTCCACAGCTGTTCATTCTGTATATTTGAATTTTTTAAAGCATGTATTTATAATTTTAACATTTTTTTAAAAATTGTGTAAAACAATTTAAAAATAAAATAACAATTGTGTATTTTTTTCTGTCTCTTCAGCCATGTTTTTATTTGAGTTGACTTCTTATGCCAGTTGCCTTATAATATTGGCAGAGGATTTTATACATCAGTAGCATTTCAGAAGGGTAACCCACTGATACAAATTACAATGGGAGGAAGATATTAGGATAGTAAAGGCTCACCTAAATCCAAAGCTAATATAAAGTTCTGGGGAAGGGGGTATTTTTTGGAAAGTAAAAAATTCTAAAGTTAGCAATTTTAAGTTACATGATTTCTATTTTAAAAAGTTAAACCGACACATGGATCATCAAATATAAAACATGAAAGTGGTATCCATCTGAAGGTGAAGAGGTCAAATAAATCACAGCCTTGAGAAAGAAAATCTTTGAAGGATACTGACACAGAAAAGGGACAGTAGACCTTTCCTTTTTCTCCAGTGTTTATTACTTTTCATAGCTCTTACTTGCACACAAAAGCAACCGTGAGGTGGTCTCTTCAGTAGTCAAAATTGTTTTTGATTCTTAGACTCCGGAAATCCAGTCATGTAGCCACAGCTCAGATAATTGATACATTGATACATAGATCACAAGTTTAATATCAGGATTAGATCTGATTTTTTTAAACAGTAGGCCTCACAAATTTTAAATTGTTTCCTGTTATTTGAACATTCCCCTCATATTTATTTTTTTTCAGAGATTTTCTTTATTTATTTGAGAGAGCGAGAGAGAGCGTGAGGGGGGAGGGGCAGAGGGCGAGGGCGAAGCAGACTCCCCGATGGCGGGGCTTGATCCTACGACCCTGGGATCATGACCTGAGCCAAAGGCAGAGAGACGCCTAACCCGCGGAGCCACCCAGATGCCCCTCCTCTAGGATTTATGTACTGTCGTTGCTTTTCACTGTTAACTGATGCCAAACACTCAAAATTTACACACTACTTTTAGGCGGACCTGGGTGGTGCAACTGGTTAAGCATCCGGCCCTTGGTTTTCAGCCAGGTTGTGCTCTTAGGGTCTTGAGATCAAGCCCTGCACGGGGCTGTGCGCTCAGTGTGCAGTCAGCTTGAGGTTCTCCCTTTCTCTGTCCCTCCTGCTCATGCACTTGATCGCTCTCTCAGATCATTTTTTTCAAATAAATAAACTTTAATAAATAATTTTTAACGTATACATTACTTTTGTACAATTTCAACCCGTTTTTCTATTTTGACATTGTGCATTTTATCCAGGCCTAAGATATGTATTTTTAATACTTTGCCTTGAATTAGGGGACCTATTTCTCATATTGATACAAGATTAATTAGTAAAGAAAAAGAACATGAGAATGCTCGTATTGATGTATTTAATTTTTTTGCAATTTGACAGCATTAAAAATATTTCGGCGTCGGACACAGAGTGAGGTGTCAGGAACAAGGAGTCCGCTCATCTCAGCACCCTGCGGTGCGCCCTGCAACTCTGTGCCTCTGTTTCCTTATCTGTAAAATGGGTGAGGATATGACATCTGAGGGCTTCCGGGACTACAGGGCTGCCAGCACCGAGACGGTAAGTCCTTTGAAGAGCCTGCTCTCTGGAAAAGGTCTCATCCTTCAATTCTGGCCTTCTCAAACCCGTACCGGTCAGTACGCACACCGTATGGCGTGTACTTTTTGTTACTAAGGGGCTTCTTACAAAGTACTCTTGGTGGTACTGGCAATATAGTACTGCCTTCTTTTTTTTTTAGATTTTTTTTTTTTTTTTTATTAGAGACAGAGACCGAGAATGAGAGGGGAGAAGGTCAGAGGGAGAAGCAGACTTCCCGCAGAGCCGGGAGTCCGACATGAGACTTGATCCTGGGACTCCAGGATCATGACCCGAGCCAAAGGCAGTCGCTCAACCAACTGAGCCACCCAGGCGCCCCTATAGTACTGCCTTCTAAAACAAGTTGCAGTTGGGGCAGCTGGCAGGCGCAGTCGGTGGGACATGCAACTCTTGATCTTGGGCTTGTGAATTCAAGCCCATCTTGGGTGTATAGCTTACTTTTTAAAAAAATTAAATGTTTAAAAATAAGTTGCAAGTGAATGTTGTTCACCCCAAAATGAGCCAACATTCATTTTCAAAACTTTCAAACTTTTCAAAAAGCATGGAAATTTAATGTCACCAGTTACTAGCACATTATCGACACACACAAAGACCATTAATTAGCAGTGTTTCTCTGCTGGGATTATTTGTCTTTGCTTACCTGGACTTTTCCACTTTTTATACAGAAAGCAGCTGTTATATAATTTGCAAATACAAGCATTGTAGAATGTAAATATGCTAAACTTCGATACTTTTATTCTACCTGTTACAGAGTAGCTAATCTGAAGTAACTACCACAAATCTGAAGTAATTCCCAGTTTGTTTGCATCATGGTTGAGTTTTGTGGAACAGCATTTAAATAGTAGAAATGATTGGCTGAGCATTCCTTCATTAATAACTTGAGAGCATCAGGCTTCGACTATTTTTTAAAATTTTGAAACATTCCAAACTTAGAGAAAAATTCCAAAACCAGTACAAAGAATTCCCATATTCCCTTCACCCTCGTTCCCTATGTCAACACTTTTCCATGTTTTATCATTTTGTCTCATAAATGTATATGTATGTGTATCTTCTACATACATTGACAAATGATATTTTTCCTGAGCTGTTCAAAAGTGTTAACTTTTCGCTTCTAAATAAATACTTAAGTGTGTACTGCCTAAAAACAGGAACATTCTCCTACATAACTCCAGTACAACTGTCCAGATGGGACAGGATTTCAGAACCTCCCTCTGCTGGACCCCAGCACTGGGAACCACAATCCTTCCCTTATCTTCCCCTTCTCTCGTAGATTGTGACCTCTGATCTTTGTCCAATGCCTAAAAACTATTGTTTCATACTTTGTGTATGGCTTGCTAGTTGTTTAAGGTGAGAGAGTGAATTCAGCCCTATCATGACAGCATGGCTGGAAGTGAACATCTGTTAAGTGATTTTTTTTTTTTAAAAAAGACACATTTATTCAGCGTCATGATCAGACTATTGCATTTAGCAATCAACAGCATGGGTGCAAAAAAAAATCTACATTAAAATCCTTTTGTTGGAATGCTTTACGCTTTCCACAGAACAGAAACTAAAATAACCTGTTATACGATTAGTCACAAATACAGTCCTCGAGTTTTTTGCCCATACACATGAGTATTGTCTACAACATGTCTTCTTTGTAGCAGCTCGGCCCTGCCACCACTGTGCTTGGCTGAGGTCACAAATCTGTTATAAGCGGCTTCCCCGTCACTTCTCTGGCTCTCCTCTCCTGCTCAGCTTTGCTTCCTGGCAGGAATGAAAACCCTCTGCCACTGCCATTAGCTACCACTGCTGCTGGAACCACCATGGACACCTTGGTTTCGTGGTTTGG
>CM052808.1:65387571-65404795 GCA_028533885.1 Nasua narica
ATCTCAATCACTTCGATTTTCCCACACTGTTCAAAATAATCTCTTAGATGATGTTCTTCAGTGCCTTCTTTAATGCCACCCACAAAAATCTTTTTCACAGTTAAGTGGGCACCAGGTCTTCCAGAATCTTCTCGTGAGACAGCCCTCTTTGGTTCCACAACTCTTCCATCCACCTTGTGTGGCCTTGCGTTCATGGCTGCCTCCACCTCCTCCACAGTTGTGTTTGTGACAAACCCAGAGCCTCTGGAGCTCTTGGCATTTGGATCTGTCATTACCACACGGTCTGTAAGTTTTCCCATTGCTCAGAATGGCTCCTCAGACTCTCATCGGTTGTTTCAAAGCTCAGGCCTCTGATGAAGAGCTTCCGCAGCTGTTCGGGCTCTTTGGGAGACTCTGACTCGGACAGGACGGCGGTGGGAGGGGAGACTTTAACGATGCCTACTCGGCGGCGTCCGCGGGCAGAAAGTGTAAGTGATTTTTAAAGCTAATCCCACAGTTGAAAATAATTTTGGATTACTTTGCATATATCGCAAGAAACACCACTGTGGGCACACTATTCCCTTTTCTATTCGTGATTCCACCCCCCAAAACTGGCTTTTTATTTTTTCCTCCAAGCTAACTTTCTAAAGGCAGCACGCACCCATTATTTCGTAGAGTGAGTGGTTCATCGACCACTGCGAATGAATACATGGGAGCCTCAGATGTACACATTTATGCAAAGGAAGGAAAGCAAGCTTCTGGGGTGGAGTGTTTCACATTCTACATGCTACGTACAATCCTTTTACAAGCAGCCTCATTTAACTCTCAGCAGCCTTGCAATTTATAGATGAGGAAACTGTTAGGCTAAATCAAGACGTAAATTCAGCCTGGACAGCTGACAAGCGGCAGAAGCAGGGTGACTCAAACCCAGACCAGAGCCCGAGGTTACTCGCCGGTGCCGCTGCTAATTACCCGATGATGAGGGGATGCACAATCCTTACTCTCCCAAGTGCTCAATCGGTGCAAAAGTGGCATAACGTTAAATGTCCATATTAGATGGGATATCAAATATTGTATCTAAGAGATATAAGTCTTTGAAGTACACAAGAAACCGTCCTACGTTGAAAACAGAAGGAATGGCATCTTGATTTGGTAACTTAAACTTGCTGTTTTCCCAACACAGCAGAAAAAGAGCCAACCGTGATTTTTTTTGTTGAAGAGTTATTTATTTATTTGAGAGGGAGGGTGTGCACGTGGGGGGCAGGGAGCAGCAGAAAGATAGGGAGAATCTTGAGCAGACTCCCCACGGAGCATGGAGCCCAACGCGGGGCTTGATTCCTGGACCTGAGATGGTAACCTGACCCAGAATCCGGAGTCGGCCGCCCAAGCCACTGAGCCACCCAGGTGCCCCCAGTGATTTTTCATGACGTGTGTCAACAGTGTGGCTTAATACTTCATTCTTCTAAGTGTATGCAAAATATTTTTAAACACTGAAACATTAAAGGAGAAAATAATTTACCATCTCTAAAGATGAAAGTCACACATCACATTCCAAACATTTTTAAAGGAGTTGACCTAAAAGTTAGTCATGTTGCTCTATTACGCTCGAGAGAGCTCTAACAGGGATGGCGTTAAAATATATTTTGTAAAGTATTTTCATACAAGCTTTAGTTTTACCACTTTCATCTTTGTGTTGAATGTTCATTACTCTATCCATCACAAATTGAGTGTCTTCCCTAAAGACTGGTGGTTTTTATACTGTATTTCTCCCTTGCACACGGGTTGCCCTTGCTGCCAGACTTGGGTTCTGACACTATTATCTGACCTCAGAGTCCTCTATCCGCTGCCCCAGCTTGGGTACGCGGCTCTGTCTCCTCTCCCAATTTCCTGTTGTAACAGCTGACCTCACACCTGAGCCCAGTGGTTTTCAAACTATTCAGAGTAGCTTCTCTTTGGGGGGGGCACCTGGGTGGCTCAGTTGGTTAAGCGCCCGACTCTTGGTTTCGCGGCTCAGGTCATGATCTCAAGGTCAGGAAACCGAGCCCCATGGAGCCTACTTAAGATTCGTTCTCCTCTGCCTCCCCTCCCCCAACTTGTGCATGCTCTCTCTCTCTAAAAAAATATATATATTTTTTTCTCTACGGCAGGTAGGACTAGGACTCCCCACCTGTTTCATCTAGAGCATCCCTACCTTTATCTGTTTACACACTGCCTTTCCAAGTTACCTTTGTCTTGCTGAAAAAGTTTCTCAGTGAAAAGCAATGGATCTCGACTTCTCTCACTTGACCCGACCGTTGCTTGGAGACCCTCCGCTCACACACAACCATTCCCCATACGAGCCGGTGACTTCGGGCAGGCGACAGTGCTGAGAAGGAAGAGGAAGAAAAAAATCGCACTGCGCTGAGGGCCTCTAGCCCCCCCCCCCCCCAATTCAAAGGAAGTTCAGCAGGCCGGTCTGAACTCCCGGTGACAAGGAAAGGCCTTACGAGCGGGTGCAGGCCGACCTCGTTTCATCGCGCTCCTCTTACTGTGCATGGCAGAGACTAGGTTTTATACAAAGTAAAGGTTCGTGGAAACCTTGCGTGGAGCAAGTCTACAGGAACCATTTTTCCAACAGCATTCACTCACTTCATGTCTCCGTGTCACATTTTGGTCATTTTTGCAGTATTTCAAACTTTTCCATTATTATACGTGTCATGGTGATTTGTGCTCAGTGACTACGATTTACTGAAAGCTCAGGTGATGTTTAACATTTTTTAACAATAAAGTAGTTTTTTTTAAATTTTTAAATATTAGGAATCAGAATTCAACATTTTTTTAAAGATTTTATTTATTTATTTGACAGAGAGAGAGATCACAAGCAGGTAGAGAGGCAGGCAGAGGGAGAGGGGGAAGCAGGCTCCCTGCTGAACAGAGAGCCCAATGCAGGGCTCGATCCCAGAACCCTGAGATCATGACCCGAGCCAAAGGCAGAGGCTTTAACCCACTAAGCCACCCAGGCGCCCCTACAATAAAGTAGTTTTTAAGATTTATTTGTTTGAGAGAGAGAGTGAGAGAGAGCAGGGGGAAGGGCAGAGGGAGAGAATTTCTTTTTTTTTTTTAATATTTATTTATTTATTTGACACAGAGAGAGAGAGAGATCACAAGTAGGCAGAGAGGGGGCGGGAAGCAGGCTCCCTGCTGAACAGAGAGCCCGATGCGGGGCTCGATCCCGGTACCATGAGATCATGACCTGAGCCGAAGGCAGAGGCTTTAACCCACTGAGCCACCCAGGTGTCCTGCAGAGGCAGAGAATTTCAAGCAGACTGTGCTGAGCTCAGACCTGGACTTGGGGCTCGATCCAAGACACATGAGATGATAACCTGAGCCAAAACCAAGAGTTGGAAGGCTTAACCAGCTGAGCCACCCAGGCTCCCCAATAAAGCATTTTTAAATAAAGGTATATACATTTTTCGGACATTATGCCATTGCACACTTAATAGATTACAGTATAAACATAACTTAATAGATGAGAGTGTAAACGTAAGTTAACATATAAACTTTTATGTGCTCTAGGAAACCAAAAGTTCATTTGACTCACATTATTGCAATAATCACTTTATTGCAGTAGTCTGGAACCAAACCCACGATATCTCGGGTATGCCCATACTGACCAGTTTTTGCAAACAGCACAAAACTTGGCCCTCAAATCTACTTTGTCATTCAAGATGTGGCTTCTTGATAGGTGTTATTAACAAGGCAAGATGCCATCTGATACTTTACCATTTGAATCCATTATTGCTAAATAGGTATTAAGTTCCCTAAAATCTGATTTTACATTTTGATGTCACCTGACTAGTTGTGGCCCAGGGAGATCTATGATTTGGAGGCACGTGGTGGTATTCCCACGAGCAAGACAAAGTGTGCTTGTTGGGGAGGGAGGAGGAGGCACTCTGGGGTTGGGGTACTCAGCCCCGCCCCCCCTGGCAGCACCCCCCTGCAGGAGGCAGACTCACAGGCAAAGGCGTTCTTCTAAGTATGAACAAGAGGAGGCACTCCACTGCACCCGTGGTCAGGGACAACAGGCTAAGCTGTCCCAAACACCCAGCTCCTTGGCCAACCTTGCCAGTGAGCTGGGAAGGCTTCCAGGCCAAGAGTGTGTCTGTCCTGCCAGCACCTGGAGGGCGGGGCCAAGGTCTGTCGCCAACGCCTTTTCCGACAGGTGTTTCTTTAGCAGGAGTTAATACATTTGGGAGCCTTTCTGGTCACCTCAGCTGACTTGATGCATTTCCGGTCTGCCCCATGCCGTCTCCATGCCATGGCGTGACCCTCAGGAGCACCCTCCCCTTGCTGGGGTTCAGGGCCTGGACCCTTGCTGGGGCATGTGTGCCACACGGGGGACCAGCCTGGCCAGCTGAGAGGGCTGAGGGCTGGAGACACCACAGCGGTGACGGCGCAGCATCGGCTTTGTGGGGAGACTGAGAAAAATGTCAGCAAATAACCTGGCGGGGAAGGGCGAGGAAGACTACTACCAAGTCCTGCCCCGGGGAGCGGCATAGCCGGCCCCCCCGCAGGTGAGAGATGGGAGGAAGGGATGTAGCCTTTGGGGTGCAGGGGGCGCACGCGGGCAGCTGGCTTCTCAAATGCCCCTTGGCGCACGCGGCAGGAAGGCTCTCCGATCCGATGCCACAGGGCCTGGAGTCCCCAGCCAGCCTAGGGCCCAAGCTCCCGGGGCCTCTTCGGAAATGCAGTCCGGGTGGGGAGCGCCGGGCAGCGGGCTGTGGTAGGACCCACCCCCGCGGGTCCCCCATCCCGCGCAGAGTACGCGGGATGTGGCCCAGTCGCAGCTGCTGTGCTGCCGGCCGCTCCGAGGGGGTTCGACGTCGCCTTCCGGTGCCTGGGTCTCCAGGGCCCCCGTCCAGATCGGTCCGCAGCCCCGAAGGGAGCGGGCTTCAGAGAACCCTCGCTTGCAGGCACCGGCAGCAACGGACTCCGCGGCTGACTCACCGCACAGGCCTCCCGCGAGTCCTCGGCGGCTGAGTCCGGGGCCAGCGCCGACCACCAGCAGGGAGCACGACCCCCGCCGCTCCGACACCTGCCGGCCGGCAGCTTCTGAAGCAGGGGCCCAGGAGCCCGTGGAGCGGGCACCCGCCGCGGAGGAGGGGCTGGAGAAGCACCCCCGGCAGCCCCGGCCCCGCACCGACGGCGGCACCCGCACCCCTTGCCGCTGAGCGCCAGCTGCCCGCTGCCCGCCCGGTGCACCTGCGCGCGCCTCGCGCTCCCGGGGCCGGCAGCCGCGTTCCGCGGGCACCTGCGGGGCTGGCGGGCGCCTTCTCCGAAGCCCTGTCACCTCGCTGCCAGGTCCAGGACCCAGGGCATCTGGTAGCGGGAAGTCAGGTTGGCCACTCAGGTCCGTTTGGGCTGGTTCTGATGTCTTGCCTTCTCCTCCATTCTCTGTAACCTGCTGGTGACACCAGACAGGCTCCAAGAGTAACAGTTACTGAGTTTTTACTACAGGCCTGGCCCCGCGAAGGTCTTTACTGGGGTTACAATGTTCAGGCTGCCAACCTACATTCCCTGTTTTCTCTATGCCGTTGTGCGAGACTTTGGATTTTTTTAGCTACTAGAATTCTTCTAACTTGTAATTGCAGGCAACTTCCCGGTAGAAATGAGATCCCCCCAAGAAATGAGAGGCGGCATGAGATTAAAAGCACAGAGCCCTGGGCTGGAAACTCCTCTCCCACAGCTTACCCACATCTTAAGGCCTCCCTGTTCTTGGGTGCAGACCGGTCTCTGCCCGGGAGTACTTGTGAGCATTAAATAAGGTACCCCAGTAAAGACCTTAGCGTGGGCAGGCCTATAGTAAAAACTCAGTAACTGTTACTAACACTGTCACCAAAATAAAACGTGGGTCACCCACTGGGTTATTTAACTAGAGAAAACAGAAAGGTCTAGTGGGATGGGGCGCCTGGGTGGCTCAGTCGGTTAAGCATCTAACTTTGGCTCAGGTCATATCCTAGAGTCTTGGGATCCAGCCTCATGTTGGGCTCTCTGCTCAGCAGGGAGCCTGCTTCTCCCTCTCCCTCTGCAGCTCCCCCTGCTTGTGCTCTCTCTCTCTCTCTCTCTCTCTCTCTGTTTCAAATAAATATATAAAATCTTTTTTAAAAAGAAAGTTACAATGGGTTGAATGATGACCCCAAACAAGGTATCTGTATGTTCTAACCCCCAGGACCTGTAACTGTGACCCTATTTGCAAATAGGGTCTTGGCAGGTGTAATTAAGGATCTGGACATGAGAACATCCTGGATTAGGGGGAATCCTAAATCCAGTGCTAGATGTCTTTGTAAGAGCTGGAAGAGAAGACACAGACGCAGAGGAGGCCGGGATGGGGTGCAGCCACCAGAAGCTGGGGATACCTGCAAGACCGCAAGCTCAACAGGCAAGGCAGGATTGTCCCCTAGAAACTTCCGAGAGAACACGGCCCTGCCAAGACCTCAATTTCTGCCTCTAATACTACTTTCGGATTTCTGGCCTCCAGCACCATGAGACAATAAACATCTATTATTTGAAGGCACCAAGCAAGTGAATTGGCTAGGAAACTAATACATAAGCGAACTGTCAGATGCTCCAGCCCCAGCCTATCTTCAGAAGGACACTGGTGGCAGAGGATGTCTGGTGGTTCCTGAGCTGTGTCCTCCTTGTCCTCCAGAGCCTTCCCTAGAATCACTCCTTGGCTGCAATCTCCTGCGCCCCCTCCTGGCCGGCAGGAGAAGCGCGGCCCCTCCAGCCCCAGAGTTATTTGCTATCTCAGACGAAATGTGGGAGAATCAGGGAATCTCAAAACTGAAGACAGAAATATGTTTGTAAGAAAACATTCTTACCCTCACCCCGTATTGAAATACAGGGTGAAGGCTTTGGCACTTTTCCTGAAGCCTCAGCTCTGTCCTGTGTCCCATCATCTTTCTCAGGAAATTCAACCCCGCGTTGATGGCCCTCCCAGCAAATTTCCTCGCCTTTCCTTGACTCATCAAGAGAGACAATTTCCTGCACCCGGACCCACACCTCCCCGGAGCTACCCTGGACGTGTCACCCCAGAAAGCAATTTAAACTGTCCCCTTTCTGATCCACGCTCCGTGTTCAGCTCACCTCCTCAGGTATCCGTCCCCTCGACAGTAACTATTCAGCCGAATCCATATCGCTCACCTGGGAGGGCGGGGGGGAGGGGGTCTCTAAGGTCATTCCCAGCCTCTCTTAACTTACTTTCTTGCCTAACCTGGATCCTCCAGTTCATTCTACTATGACTCTCACGCCCTCTGTCCGCGGGCCCTCCATTTGTTTATCTGGCGAAACTCAACCCCAACCACCTTCCATGCACATTTCCTCTGCAGACCGTCGTTCCTCCTACCACCCTCTCCCTCTTGGCTGGGAGCCTGGCCTCCGCCCTCCCGGACACAATGGAGGCTGCCACAGCCATGAGGAGCACACTCGCATCTACACCCACATGACCTCCTCCCGGATGATCCCCTCACAGATCCTCGGGGTCCTGCTCCCTTTTTTTCTCTCCCAGATTCCATCTCTTTGGGTATCCCTTCTCTCCTACCTCATCAACATCTCTCTTTTTAACAAGTTATTCCCATCGGCTTCTCCCTCTGTCCCTCCCCCTGCTCGTGCTCTCTCTCTCTCAAATGAATAAATAAAATCTTTAAAAAAGAAATAAGTAGGGATGCCTGGGCGGCTCAGTTGGTTAAGCATCTGCCTTCAGCTTAGGTCATGATCTCAGGGTCCTGGGATCGAGCCCCACATGAGGCTCCCTGCTCAGCGGGAAGCCTGCTTCTCCCTCTACCTCTGCCCCTCTTCCTGCTCGTGCTTTCTTTTCTCTCTCTCTCAAATAATTAAATAAAATCTAAAAAAACAAAACAAAACAAACCTCTATGAGGTGTACTATTACTATTATCCCCATTTTATAGATGCAGAAATTGAGGCGAGAGGGGTCACAACAAGGTCAGAGCGCTAGCAAACGGAGGTGCTGGGCTATCGACGCTCCACTGCCTCTTGTTTGAACGACAAGAGAGGAGGTGATGCTGATGTCAAGCACAGACAGGAAAGGAAGGCAGAACCGGATGGTGAAGGGCTTTGGGCTTCGTGCTGTTCTGGAACCGCCCTCTGGACAGCTGGCAGACTTTGCAGGCAGTCAGATGGGCACAACCGAGTCACATATTCCTTCAGACTGACTGCAGGGTCGGGCATAACGGCCCGAAGGGGGGAGAGGGACTCTTGCCAGATGGGGTCGGACAGCACCTAGAACTCTGTTCTGGAAAGAAAACAGGAGCAGGTGGCAACAATGGACAGACAAGCTGGTGGCACCTCCGGGAGGACACATCCAGGAGGAGCAAGCAGGACGCAGCCCCCCAGGGAAGCCAGGAGCCAGAGCCCACCCAGGGGGGCCGGGGAAGCTCCCTGAGCCCCAAGGAGAGAGAGCTCAGGGCTGAAAACGGCTTACAAGGACTAACGCCAGCCTGCATCCACACGGGGTGAGTGGGACCAGTGAGGCATGCTGGGGCCCCAAGCCCAGGGGGAGAGGACCAGCTAAGAACCTGCATGAGGGGCCCACGGGGTCCCTTTCAGGGTTGCAGCTCTCCATTGGCCTCATGGGCCTGCCTTTGCTCGCTGGGCCTGCCCTTGCCTTGGTTTCCCTCTGGTTCTTTTTTTTTTTTTTTAAGATTTTATTTATTTATTAGAGAGTGTGAGCAGAAGGAGTGGTAGAGGGAGAAGCAGACTCCCCACCAAGCAGGAAGCCTGATGTGGGGCTCGATCCCAGCACCCTGGGATCATGCATGACCTGAGCCAAAGGCAGAGGTTTAATCCACTAAGTTACCCAGGTGCCCCTTCTCTCTGGTTCAGAGACCAGCGAATGCCATGGGCCAGGATGGCCAGCAGGGGGCAGCACAGGCTTGCGTTTGTCCTGGGCCCTCCTGTTTGGGCGCCCACAGGCCCTGCCCAGTTGGCTGTGGGAAGACCCAGGAGGAAGCAGTTTTGCACTTGCATAACCCTGAGCTTCCACAGACGCTCAAGGCCTCCCCAACCCAGCTGGTGGCTTAGTACGAAGACGGGAAGTAGGGCGTCCCCCCAGGAGGCTGGACGGCCCCAGGAATGCAGATGGCAGCCAGGCTCAGCCAAGCCCCTACCAATGGTGGGTTCTTCTCCTGTCCTGTCCTCTTGCTCCCACAACCCTGGCACCAGAAAGTGCACCAGAAAGTGCAGAGATGCTCAGAGGCTCCCCTCCCGGGCGTGGGCGCGGCCACGTGCCCCTGGAGCCCTCTGCGGGAAGCCCCTGCCTTGAGGAACGGTCAACAAATGTCCACCTGCAGCCCCTCCTGGGAGGAGTTGGGGCACAGAAGCAAGAGAACCCGCAGTCCCAGATGGGCTCCGAAACCGCCCCCCCCCCCCCGGCCCCCACGCAGCGAGGGGAAATGTTCGCGGAAGGCAACTTAGAAGTCGGGACTCCGGACTTGAATGAACCTCCTAGAATTGGTTGGCAAACCAAGAACGAAGGCCCCACCGTCCCTCCCACTCCACTTTTTTAGGATTTTTTTTTTAGCGATTGTATTCTTTTTTAAATTGTAAAACATACCTAACATAATATTTACCATCTTAACCATTTTATTTTTAAAGATTTTATTTATTTATTTGAGAGAGAGCGCATGAGTGGGGAGAAGGGTAGAGATAAGCAGACTCCCCGCCAAGCAGGACTCCGGGATCATGCCCTGAGCTGGAGGTAGACGTTTAACAGACTGAGCCACTCAGGTGCCCCTCATCCTAACCATTTTAAATGCGAACCGTTAGGAGGTTAAGTGCCCTCCTTGAACTCCTCCACAAATCAAAAGCCTCACAGGTAGTAATCTTGACCTTGTATTGAGTCCTTTTAAAATCCCAAAGCACCGGACACCCCTCCTGCTCCCTCATCATAGATATTAGCTACACACATGCATATCGTGTACCCACTGGGTACCTTCGCAGCCGCGGTGATTGGGCCCTTACGGGGAACCAGGCAGCGAGCTACGCTCATCAGAGTCACAAATCGGTTGACAAGAGGAGATGAAGATCACCTGGGTCCTGTGCTTCGCGTTCCTGGGAGGAAAAAAGGCCCCACGCGAGCGCTTCCTTCTACCCTGGCGTCACTGGCTATGGGAAGAGAGCCCTGCGCGGTACCCGGCCCAGGGTGGGAACTCGGTGTTGCGGAAAGGTGGCACTTCGTATAATTACAGCAAAGTGAGAGGAGCCCTTACTGGAGAGACCACGCCCGAGTCAGCGAAGCAGAAATGGAGGGACTGAGAATTCTGCTCTTTCGGTAATTTACAGATTTTTTAGGATGTCCGGTGGGGGACAGTGGCCGGGGGAACAGTGGCTGGGATCCTGCAGTCAAGACTCGGCTTCACATACCTCTGCTCCTCAAGCCTGATGCTTGAAGCTCAATGCCAGGGTTCTAAGACACTGAGAAGCCCGAGTTTCCGCTGGGAGGCCGTTTTCGGTGGCTTGTCTCCCTCGCCCGGAGCACCGCTGGGAATGCTGTAAGGCACTTCTCAGAAGCCCCTTCACGCCTTCACGCTCACTTTGTGAGAAAAAGACAGGAGGGTGAGGAGGGACTTTCAACTGCGGGAAACCAGAGTAAATAAGGGCAAAACAACATCGACTTGTGTTCCATTTCCCCAGTGAAGGTTCAGAGGCGTCTTTGCATGAAGGAACCAGCAGGTGGCACTGTTATTCTCTAGAAATGGTGCGGAAGGTGTCTGTGTGGGTGGGTGTGTGTGTGTGTGTACGTGTATGTGTACCTGTGCACACGTGAGCTGGGCGAGAGCTTCCCTCTCTACCCACCACCGCTTAGCTAGGCAGGCGCTCCCTCATCCTCCCCCATCCCCCCACGCCCCCTTCTCTGTCACCCTTCTTTTCTGTTCTTGGTCAAAAATTCGCAGAGAAGAGCAAGAAAACCCAGCCGAGATCACAACGCGGATATGATCCAATCAAAGCTACTTCCCGAAACGTCTTGGGAAGAACACTGAGGTCCTCATGCTCCCCACTTCGTTCCCCTACTCTTCCCCAGGCCTGGACAGGCCAAACTTTGCTGCCTTCCAGGAAGATGGCCCATCACTCTGGTGGTTTCCTTCTTGTAGGCGTATTTGTTTGAAAAAAGGACTCAAGACAGAATGAAGACCTCAGAACAATGATTTAATGTTGTCTCTTCAGGCACAGTTCATATCAGACAATCTGGATCTCAAGGATACAGCCATAGGGAAGGTCCCCTTCCCCTAAAATCACTCCAGCTTGGGAAAAGCTGCCTCCTCTGTCTTTGGGCGAAGCCGTTCTCGGAGGCCTTAGAATTCCAGCCTCGTCCTAGAATCTGGAAGCACAGGGAGGGCTACAGGCCCTCCGGGGGAGCCTCAGACACATCGTGTTCATGGCATTGATCTTGTTCTTTTCCCACCTGCTTAATAGGAACTAAAAGCCATCCACCGAGAGACTGCCTCCAGCCCACTTCAAGTGCATGGACATAGCAGACTAGCCTCCTTAGCGCAAACCTCCAGGGACTCAGGTAAGTCCAACCGTTTCAAAACTGCGGTGAGGAAGGGGAGGCGGCGGCCGCTCTGGAAAGAGCCCTCGGGTTGCTGAGTGTTTGCTTCCAGTCCTTCCTGCGCCGTCTCCCCGGCTGGGTCGGGGACCCAGTTCTTCCGGAGCCCGGGTGCCCTTCCGCCGCGGTGGGGACGCCGTCAGCAATAAAAAGGCACCTCAGGAGGCACCCGAGAGATCCTTAACATGCATCCTTAACATGTGTTTCACGACGCTTGCCAGGTTGAAACAAGGGTCCCTAAAGAAGCAGCCTTTGGGGAATTACTAGAAACAGCAAGGCCTCCCCCCAGAGACATGTGTGTTTTAAGGGACTTCGTTAAACCCCGGGGTCACATCGGACCCCTCAGGTGCGGTCTGCAAGCTTTTAGAGTGGCCACGTTTTTAGATCCGGAGGCTCCCATGTTTAAGTACCGAGACGTCCGAAAATCACCAGTGGCCGGACCTTTCTGAAGCATGTGTCTTGTGTCTAGTTCCCGAGGTGGCCTCACGGGCTCGGCCTGGATGGTTTGACGGCCGCCCTCGAGGCCAGCAGACCCTTGTTATCCTGACGGAAGAGCGTGGCCGGAAAGAGGATGGGAGGTGTTCGTTTGCTTTCACCGTGTGTGTGTGTGTGTGTGTGTGTGTGTGTGTGTGTGTGTGTGTGTGTGGATATATGGGAACAAGGAGTGTGGCAGAGCTGGAAGAGGCTTGTGGAGAGGGAACCGTGATCACCACAAAATACGAACGAAACACCGGGGAAGACGGCGCGGTTGGAGGGCAAGGCCCGGAATCCCGCGGCACAGGGCACTGCGGGCAGAAGCTCGGAGGAGCGTGGATAGAAATGCTAAGAGGAATCCTTCAGTCAGAAAATGCTCAGGGCTGTAGGCCAGGCCCAGCCACAGGCAGGGCTGTCCGGGCCTGGCCGCCTCCCCCTCCTCTTCATCGAAGGGAAGTCTGCACCCCAGAACTCTTTCTAGCACTTCTCCTCCCGCATGAAGCCAAGCCCGGCTGTGCCCTCCTTTCAGCGCCTCAACAATGAACTCTGCTATGCCCACAGGCGCCTCCCTGGCTTTCTCCCCCCGGGAGGGCCTGAGGACCCTGAAGGACCCCCTCCCCTTCTTTAGGGTGTCCCTCGCTTCCACTCCCTCAGAGGAGGGAAGGCCCTGGAAATCCCGGGCTCCTCCCTTCCTTCCCCCACCGCTTTTCCCAGTGGGGCCTCCTCACAATGGAACAGAGGGCCAGGCCCTGTTGCTGAGGGAACCAGCGGCAGGCCCAGCCCCCTTCCCCACAGAAAGAACCAGAGAGGAGCAAGGGATTAAATTGCCCTAATCTCCAGGCTTCAGAGGAGGCTGGGAGCCGGCCAGCGTGAGGTGGCAACTCCCCGTTGGCCCAGACGAAGCCGGAGGTCAGCGGCCTGGTCCTACCTCTCCTTCTGCCCCACCTCCACGTCTCTCTCCTCAACCACAAACCCCCCGAAAAGGGAGACCACCAGTTCGGCTTCCCTACACAGGAAGGGAGGGCCCAAGCCAGCCTGGCTGTGCCCATCTGATCTCTGCAGCTCTAGGAATGACAGGGACGCTGACGATCTCGCCAGAGATGCAATTTTGTTTGGTTCTGACTCACCGTCTGCAAACGTTGGTGGATGTGAGTCAGGCCACCTTCCATCTGTGGGGCAGGTAGACAGGTGAGGGGGTGCTCCGTCCCAGCACCCCCGCTCCGGAGTTGGCCCCAGCCCGGCTGGGTGGGGTCTTCAGCACGGCCTTCAAGACCTTCCTTAGATCCTTTGCCTTGGGGGTGCCCGACCCTGAGTCTCACATCAGGGCAGGTGGGTCACCTGCTAACAGTCCCCACCCCCGGGCCCCACCCCCGCTAACAATGCAGACTCGCTTAGTCTGAGTTGGGACTCAGGGAAAAGGGCTTCAGGAGCGCAGGTCATTGAGGGAGCCGCTCGCCGAGCCCCCTGGCTGCTGGTTCGGAGATCCCGCCGTCAGCAGGACACCCGGGAGCCTGATCCCGCAGTTTTCCTGGCCTGAGCCCTGCTCTATTACTTTTACTGCTTTAAAAAAAAAAAAAAAACAACTGTTTTAAGGAATGCACAACTTATTGGGGAAACGTATATAATACACGAAAGTATAAGGAAGAAAATTACATCTCCCCTGAGTCCCCAACACCCAGAGTTAGGCACCGTGAATCTGTTGGGTTCTCTTTTCATCTATGTCACGCATCTAGTTTACAACAAGGTCCGGGGGGCCTGGATGGCTCAGTCGGTTGGGCGACCGACCCTTGATTTTGGCCCAGGTCATGATCCCAGGGTCGTGAGACAGAGCCCTCTGTCTGGTTCCTCGCTCAACGGGGAGTCTGCTTAAGACTCTCTCCCTCTCCCTCGGCCTCTCCCCCACTCTTTAAAATAAATTAATCTTTAAAAGCAAACAGAAGGTCATCAGCGTACACAGCTCTACATCCTCTTCTCATTCCATCACAAGCCGAATGCCCACGGGGCCCTGTACACGCTGCGGGACGTCACGTGGCCTGGCAACGCTCTCAGCAGGCTATTTGGCAACGAGTATCAAGCATATTTTCAAATTATCACCCTTCAGCCCACTAAGTCCATTTCTAGGAATCTGTCTTCAAAGAGAGATCAGATGCAGGCAAAAATTTATTTACAGAGACTTTCGCTTTGGTGTTATAAATTTGTAAGAGCCAAAATTACCAGCCTCATAAATGTACAAAATGTACGAGAGAGAATTTAATAAACTGTGGTTATTCATGAGATGGATACCCTGTGATCGTTAAAAATCACGTTTTTGAAGACTGTGCGCTGGCTGTGAAAACGACGCTTTCCACGGTCCCTCCATGCCCTGGGGCTCGTGTCTTACAGAAAGATCCTTCTGATTCTACTGTAGCCCTTCGGGATGCTGTCGAGCCCGTGACCTCTCCTCTCTAGATCACCTGTAGCATTTTATCTCTTTACCAAATGTTTTGGCAGTTTGTTCTCTTTAGGAGTATTTATTACGTACCACTTCTCTTGCTGTCCAGCGTGGCCATGTGTTAGGAATGTGTGATCGCTGGCCCGTGGACGTGGGGGTCTATGGGGTACCTGTGGAAGATGGAGAGAGAATTCTGTAAACTGCTGAGGACCGGGACCCTGAGTTCCACATCTGTGCTCTCTGCTTTTCAGTTCCAGCTTGTCTTGAGATCGTCTTCCTCGAATTTGTCCCAATTCCACGACTCCGCGTTTGAGGACAGACTTCCCTCCCCAGGCACACTCTCCTTCTTGCGTCGCCAACTGCTCTAGTGGAATCTCCTAAACCATTCTCCCTTGGGACACTCCCATTCAAAGTTCTGGAGCCATTGGCCATCGAATCCTAACGCTGTTCAGGGGGGTGGGGGGTGGTTTAAGTCTGAGTGTGTGGTTTTCCGTGCCCGTCGCTGGCGTGCCCCCCAGTGAGCCCGTCGCTTCCCTCCAGAGCAGCTCGTTCTCTTGGCTGGGCCACTCCCTTACAGCCTTTGGCCCCTCCAAACTAACCTGTGTCCAGCCACTCGTCAAAGTCATCTGTATCCTGTCCCTTCTATCAGAAGCCTTCAGTGGCCACTTTTAAATGGCCGTGATTTAAATAAAGTGCTCATTTATCCCAACACCTGCATCTCCATTTAACTCAACCCCCAACCCATCCACCTTGTTTTTTTTTCTTACATCGCACAACTCGATACCCTTCCTGATGTCCAAGTGTTGCGTGCACCTGCCTCAGGACACGTCCTGCGTTCTCCTGACTTCTCCTCTTGTCGGCTGGGTGACCTTGGACCATTCACGTAACCTCTTTAATCTCAGCCCCTCATCGACAAAGTGGGGATAATACTAATAGTATCTTCTTTAAAGGATCGTCGTGAGAACATAGCGGATGCATGAATGCGACAACTGTCATTGCCTTGTTCAGTTTTGCAGCCAGGAGGGAGCTTGGCCGGGCAGCCGAGGCTGCGCCAGGGAACGTCAGCTGCCGTGGGTCAATGGCATCTATTTCCAAGATGGCTCGCTCGCATAGCTGGCAAGGTGGGGCTCTTGGCAGAAATTCAGCTGGGGCTACAGTCTTGGAGCCTGAACTGTCCTCCCATTTGGACTTTCCACGTGGTTTCTTGTCAGCTGGGTTCTAAGACACAAGCAGAAATTGCCAATCTTCTTCCAGGCTAGGCCTGGAAATAACTAGCACAGCATAACCTCCACCATATGCATTTGTCAAAGCAGTCATAGGCCAGCCCAGATTCAAGGGGATGAAGAAGTAGACTCCGCCTCTCCAAGAGAGAGAGGCCACAGCATAGGGGGAAGGAAAGCCGCCTTTCGTGGTAGCAGCCATCTTTTGAGACAAGATACTATCATAGGGGTCTTTGTGATCCCATAGCTTTTTTTCCTTTTAAGATTTTTTATTCATTCGTTTGAGAGAAAGAGAAAGGGAGAGCATGAGTGGGGCGGGGGGGTGGTCAGAGGGAGAGGGAGAAGCAGACTCCCTGCTGAGTAGGGCACCCTAACACGGGGCTCGATCCCAGGACCCCGAGACCATGACCTGAGCCGAAGGCTGACACATAACCAACTGAGCCACCCAGGTGCCCCATCCCATAGCTTGTCTAGTAGAGATGCTCAACAAATATTAAATAATTACTGATCTCTTTTTTCTTTTTTTTTTTAATTCCACGGTAGTTAACATCGTGTTATTGTAGTTTTAGGTGTACAATAGAGTGATTCAACAATCCTACGTGTTACTCTGTGCTCATCACGATAAGTGCCCTCTTAACCCCCTTCACTATTTCCCCCATCCCCCTGCCCACCTCCCCTCTGGGAACCCACTGTGTGCTCTCTAGAGTTAAGAGTCTTATTCCTTGGGTTGTCTGTCTCTCTTTTTCTTTCTCTTTGCTCATTTGTTTTGTTTCTTAAATTCCACATATGAGTGAGACACGGTATTCGCCTTCACAATTACTGAACTCTAAAGGCTTGTACTCTCGTCTGTCAAACTGTCACTTGGACGGCTGTCTGGAATTCTGAGTTGACTTTTCCCCGGTGTTCTCATTAGTTATGACGTTCCAGATGAATCGTAGGCTCTTTGAGGGCAAGGCTCCTCGATACAATATGCATTTTTGCGTTGCCCCCTCAGAGATCTACACACAGCAAGTGCCACAAACTTGCAGCCCTTGGTTTCCTTTCTTCAGGCAGCCCTAGCACTGGGAAGGGAACAGAAGACTTGCTTTCACTGAATTCTTGTACAACACAAGCCTCGCTATTCTCCAGGGGAAATTCAGAGAAACAGTCCCTTTGTTCCCCAGCCCTGTGCAGCGCGGGGCCCAGAGCCTTCCAGAGGGGGAAGCTGCAGACCGGGGGGCGTGTGGAGGAAATTCCATTCTAGACCCTCATTTCCGAAACTGCTCTGTGATTAGCCGGGCTTTGTGCGGCCCAGTCCAGAGGCAGAGAAAGGCCGGCCCCTGGGTCATAAAAGCACCAGGAAAATACAAATGCAGCCCCTTTACAGCCTCAAACAGGAGGTTAAAGGATTTGCTTTGTTTTTTGTTTATCTCTCAGACTGAAGCCAATTATTCCAATTACCTTTTTTTTTTAAGTTTACTAGAGTTTGTATTTTAAGTCCATTTCTTCTCAAAAAAACAGGCCTCTGTAACACATTTT
>CM052808.1:65404895-65425445 GCA_028533885.1 Nasua narica
CCACTTGGAAAGGACAGTCTGTGGAATCCCAAACTGCAAATCTTGCAGATCCAACTGTGACTTCAGAGCCGGAAACACTCAGGATCAGCGGCAGAGGCCAACAAGTCCCCTGATGGCTTTCTGAAGTCCGAGGATATTTGGCCCGAAAGCCAGCAAAGGTTGTTCCTTGCCCAGATCCAACCAGGAGCTCCCCACTTCTCAGGCCGGGCAGGATTCTGTAAAATGTAGTAAAGGGCAGGGCAGGAGGTTTGGAAGTGAACCTCAAGTTCCGGCCTTACCTGAGGGTAGTAGGTGTTGGCTAGAAACACACAAGTCGAAGAGGAGGTGAAAGACCCCAGACCATCCCTCCAGAACAAGGATCTCCACTGAAGCCTGAAAATCTACCATAAATAGGATGTAAATTTCTACTTATTGGTATGGAAGAGTGTGTAAGATATATATTTAAGTTGTGCAATGATGGCCCCATCTAGAGACGGGATATGCACACACAGGAGAAAAGTGGAAGGATATACATCAAAACACTGACAGAAGCATCCCTGACTGGTGGGATTTCAAGTGACTTTTTTGCCTTTTTTTTCTGCATTTTAGAATTTACTTACACCGTACATGCATTCCTTATACATATACTTTTAGAGAAATTCTGATGTTCAGGAATCACTTCTTTAGCTCCCTGTTTTTCCAAACTGTGGTTTAAAGCCACCAACAGCATCCGGGGCGCCCCGGGGGGCGCAGTCAGTTAAGCATGGGACTCTAGATTTTGGCTCAGGTCACGAGCCCAGGGTCGTGAGATCGAGCCCCGCAGCCACTTGGCTTGTCTCTTTCTCTCTCCCCCTCCCCTCTTGCATGTGCACATGCACGTGTGTGCTCTCTCTCTCAAATAAATAAAATCTTAAAAAAAAAAAGGCACCAGCCTCAGGTTCAGAGAGCTTGCTGAAAACGAGGGTCCCTCGGCGCAGCTCAGCCCCACGAAGCCCGAATCCGGGGAGGGAGGCTGACAGGCAGGGTCGTAGCGCCCTCACCAGGCATTTGGAAGAGAACACAGTCCACCCTGTGGATGGTTGGGTCCTTCAGTGGTTCTGGCTCCGTCGTGAATAGTTCCAGGTGTGACCACTAAGCCCTCCGCGCCGCTTCTCCCCTCCCTGCCGCCCTTCTGTACATCCTCAGGAGCCAGCCCTGACGGAGTAGACCAGCCCATGCTCCTGCCCTTGCCCTTGCCCTTGCCCTTGCCCTTGCCCTCCACCAACAGTCCGCAGGCAGAGCTTCCCGCTGTCGTCCTCCCCACCTTTCCATGATGTACTCTTCTCTTGGCCTCCCTTCCCTTTTGTGACCAGAAGGACGGACTGCCTGAGCCGATGTCCGAATTCCTTAAGTCGAGGGAAACCGAAACTGGCGGGGTGCAAGCCTGCCCGTGGGTCTGACCCTGCTCCTGGCTAGACGTGTGACCGGAGCTGAGGTGCTGAGCCTCTCCGTGTCTTAGCTTCCCCCGTGGCTACAGGGGGAGCGTCCCACTGCCTCGCAGAGTGGCCGCACGAGGTTTAGGAGTAAGACTGTATGTGCAGAGAATCTGATCCGTGGCAGACGGCCAAGGAAAGAGCC
Organism: Nasua narica; assembly: GCA_028533885.1. Taxonomy (NCBI): domain Eukaryota; kingdom Metazoa; phylum Chordata; class Mammalia; order Carnivora; family Procyonidae; genus Nasua; species Nasua narica. The sequence goes on from CM052808.1 coordinate 65,406,492, forward strand.
GCCCGAGAAGACTATTCCCAACCCGCACCGAAGAACTCTGGTAAGGAGTCCGAGATGGGCTTTCCAGACTCCTCGGGGCTGTAGAGAGGATGCCCGTTAGTAAGTCTTCCCGCCGGATATTCCGAATTCACCCCTGTCACGTGAGGCCCCAGGAACCTGACACTTAGCGAGCTTGCCGGGCGATTCTGTCACCCGTGGCCGGTGGTCCCTGCTCATGGCTGCAGGGTCACGAGTCCAGGTGGTCCTCAGTGCCATGGAAGCAGCTACAACCCCCGGGGCCCCTCCTGAGGCTGCCCCTGCTGAAGCAGTCGGCCGTCGGCGGTACAGCTGCACGGGTGGGCTGGGCCCAGCCGGCTGTGGTTCCCAGCTGGGGTAGGGGGCCTGGTCTGTGCCACACGTCTTCCATCCTTCCTGGACCCGCGGATGCCCTGGGCATGTTCTTCTCATGCCGCGCTTGCTCCCATTCCGTGAGCCACGCAAGCACATGGCTCCCGACATCAAGGGGGAAAGGGACAGATAGGATACTCTGCCTCAGAGACGGCAGTGGAAAGTAAAGCCTTATTTCTATAAGCCTGGACTCAACAAACTGTAGCCTGCCGGTCAAATCGGCCTCCAGCCTGTACAAGGAGGACTCATACAGTTTCTAGGAGTTGTGAAGAAAAACAAAGCGAATAGGAACAGTGTCCGTATGTGGCCCATGAAGTCTAAAATGTTTACTCTCCGACCTTTTAAGGAAAAAGTTTATTTGATTCCTACTGTAAACCATCAAAATGTCCAGGGTTTTTGTTTTTTGGGTTTTTTTGTTGTTGTTGTTACACAGCATTCCTGCATAAATATACGTGAACAATTTCATATTTTTGTTTGTTTTAAAATTAAGAGGGATTTCATTCTACTTTTGATTTCGGGTTTATGAGTTCGAGCCCCACGTTGAGTGTAGAAATTGCATTTAAAAAAAAATAACCGGGGCGCCTGGGTGGCTCAGTTGGTTAAGCGACTGCCTTCAGCTCGGGTCATGATCCCGGAGTCCCGGGATCGAGTCTCATATCGGACTCCCGGCTCTGCGGGAAGTCTGCTTCTCCCTCTGACCTTCTCCCCTCTCATTCTCAGTCTCTCTCTTTAAAAAAAAAAATAATAATAACCACTACAACTGTAAGTTAAGTACAAAGGATTTAAAAATGTTTCTAAGGGGCACCCAGGTGGCTCAGTGGGTTAAAGCCTCTGCCTTCGGCTCAGGTCATGCTCTCAGGGGTCCTGGGATTGAGCCCCGCATTGGGCTCTCTGCTTGGTGGGGAGCCTGCTTCCCCCTCTCTCTCTGCCTACCTTTCTGCCTGCTTGTGATCTCTCTCTCTCTCTCTCTGTGTCAAATAAATAAATAAATAAAATCTTAAAAAAAAAATGTTTCTAAGATGGGGCACCTGGGTGGCACAGTTGGCTAAGTATTTGACTCTTGGTTTCAGCTCAGGTCATGATCTCAGGGTCATGAGATTGAGCCTTCCATCAGGCTCCACATTCAGTGTGGAGTCTGCTTGGAAGTCTCTCTCCCTCTCCCTCTTTCCCTCCCACTCATGCCCCCCTACCCCTCTGTCTCTCTCTCTCTTTAAAACAAATAAATCTTAAAAAAAAAAAAATGTTTCTAAGCCACGGAGTGGAACAATGGAGAAGGAGCAGGGGGAAAAGGTTGTAAAAACAGAACAGAGGAAAGTTAATGAAAAGAGAATGGATCTTGGAAGAGTAGGGTCCTTAAGGAGGAAGGGACAATGGTGAAAATGTGTTGGGATCTGGTCTAGTGGAGAAGGGGGGGAGGGGTAGGATCAAGGCGTGGTGTGGTTGTCGAGGAGAAAGAGGACAAGACAGGATTATCTGGGGGTGGGAATATCCAGCTACTGGGTGTCAGGGAAAATTGGCAGAAGAGACTCCTGGTGTCCTGGTAGTAGAGTGCTGGGGGTTTCCTAGTAGACCTTCCAGGAATTATCAGGCTGTGGGGATGTGTACCTTGGATTATTTTTGACTGCCTACGCTATTTAACAAATCTATTGGGAAAGAAGTTAAGTTACAGAAAACTGACACCACCAGTTTTCCCTGTCCATTGGAACACACAGACTCCCATTCCTGGCAGTGCAAAGGCACGTATGCTGTGGAGAACAAACATCTCTGTGACTCAAATCCTTGCTTGAACCAGTTTTACCATCATACTGATTTCCGCACCGACAGATGAGTTAAATACAACCTTTGACTCATGTCTACTTCATAGCTGTATGAAAGTCATAATTTAACCATTTAAAAAAATTCTCTTTTAGCTTTATCTAAGGGATCTCCCTGGACAGTCACTACAGCCCTGTGAGGCCATTACTGCCGCCATTGTTATACCACCATTTTGAGGAGGACATCCCTGAGAAACTAAGAGCTTAAGGTCACACTAGCAGAGACTGGCAGAGTCCAGGCAGGAACTTTGGGAATCTTCTGACTTCAAATCTCCTATTTTTTCAGCTGCTGAATTAAAAAAAAAAAAAAAAAAAGTTGGCACCTCATCATGTTATTCATTTGCTCGTCATTGATGAGCACAGGGACTGTGGCTTGGGGAGCACACAGACCTGGCATTCTTGGGTGAGTGATGGCTCATGTACAGATGCTGGGAAAGAAGCCCCAACAGCGTAACTGTGACCCTGCCAGAGGGAGACAGCTCTTGAAATCAACAGGACTGCATGATAAGGACCAGCGCCAAGAGGAAATGGGTCTCTACTTACTCTTTTCTTCCCTGACAGATCATCAAACCGAAATTCCCAACAGCTAAATTCCTCACAAGTACTTTCCAAAGTCTTATTGTTTTGTTTCTGCCACAAATAAATGCTCCCCGCCCCCTACCATATGTCAGCATTTCAGGTGATTTCACTCTGAAGCATTCTGCGTTTTTCTCAGCGTGGTGACTTGTTTTCCACGACAAGTCCAACATTTCATGAACACCTATGGTGGATGAGCTAGACATTGTAGAGGGGACTCGCCAAATGTCACCTACGTGACAGCCCATAAGCTCTGTAGTCGCTCAATCAGCAAATGTTCAGGAGAGAGGTGTAATAATGTTAGCGGCGCAAACATGGAAACAAAACCAAACAGGATCTCCGCGTCAGGAAGTGGAGTCTAAGGGAGAGACTTTGAGGCAAATAGACAATTATGACCCAACATGCTAATCAGGGGTTGTTGTGAGCATGGAAAAACCAGCCCCTGCGTGTTTGAGACAATCATGGAAAGTTTCACGGTGCTAGCATTTGCATTGAGACTTGAAGAAGAAGCAGGAATTTGCCTGGAAGGGAGAGGAGGAGGTGCTCAGAAGCTTCTAGATGGGTAGCAGTGCAGTAACAAAGGGGGACAGAGAGTATAGGGTATCTAGGAGGCAGAAAACAGTCCGGATGGCGGCAGCAATCAGGATGTAGGGAAGAATCTCAAATATGAAACCAGACAGGTGGGCAGGAGCAAGTCACGGCAGGACCACGATGTGGAAATTTGCCTGCAGGCAGTGAGCGAGAGTCTGCAGCCAGTAAGGGCTGAGTGCGCATCTACACCAAAGCACCCACGGGATCTCTTCAAAGGGAGGCGAGGGCTCCTGCAGGGAGACAGTCATACCCGCCCCCATGACTGAATCAGTGCCTGAATCTCCTGCCTCTGTCCACACCTCCAAATAGCTTCCGCGGTACTTGTCTCTTGGGACTATGATTTGGACTATTCTTTCTGGCTAGTCTTTTGGGCTATTTGGGCTATGAGAGCAAAATCCCACAAACACAGTGGCCTCTACACAACACAAATTCACTTCCCAGAGGCTGGGAAGCCCAAGATCAAGGCATTGGAGGCCTCAGGCCATGAAGAAATATCCTACCGCAGATATTTTAGGTTGGAAAGGAAGAGGGCGAATGTCCCGTGAACCAGAAGGAGGCATACGCGGTCCCGGCAAAGCAAACCGTGAACAGCGGATTACCTGGCAGAAGCCAACAGATGTCTTCGCCATCCTTTCATCGAGGTCTTCGGAGAAGCTAACTGGCAGGATGCACCTGTCCCCCCCTTGGAATGTGCTGTCTCTGGGGACCTCTCAGGCCATAGCTCACTCAGTTCCCTTCCCTCTCCCTGTCTACCATCCCCCTCTGCCCTCCCCACCTCTCACCCTCCCAAGGAGGAGAAGTCTATAGTAGGCGTATTTCCCTCTCTGGCCTCCTCATCCATCAGGGCGCTGGGGAAGAGTCGGCAGAGATAAAAAGAGAAGGAATTCCTCTGCTCCCTAGAGAGGGCCTGCCTTAGCTGCCTGACAACTTCATCTCCCCTGGGTTCCGGAACATTCCTTTTATTTTAACGTGCTGCCTTTTGATGAAGTACTGTTGAAAAGAAACAGAATTCTGGATAATGGGGCAGTAGCAGCATCTTCTGCAGCAAAACAGAGTCTGGTGATGGGGTCTGTGATAAACACCACAGGGGACAGCCCATGCATTTTCAGCAACAAGGGGCACTGTGGTCCTGTAGCCCCTCCTTAATGAAGTTCTCACTTCTTGATTCTTGTTCTATGATTCTGATGCCAGAAAGAGAGGGGAGGGGTGGCTCAGTCAATTAAGCATCTGACTCTTGATCTCAGCTCGGGTCTCCATCTCAGGGTGGTGAGTTCAAGCCCCTCGTCGGGCTCCATGCTGGGTGTGGAGCCTACTTAGTTTAAAAAAGAGAGAGAGAGGGGGACAGGGGTGAGGAGTGTGTTCCCATCCCTCCCTCCACAGAGCACCTGGGGGGCCCCAGCGTCACCTACACGTGGGGGCGACATTACAGCTGGAGCCACCCAGCCTGTCCCTGACACCACGCCCCATCACTGCGCTCGCACACCCCTCTCTTCTCAGACCGTCTCACGAGTGATTCTTCTGTGATTTGCCAGGCTGCATTCATTGGCCTTTAATCCTGCGTTTCTCTGCACGAGCCTGCCTTTGTGGTCCCCGCAAGCTGAACGATTCTGAAGGCAGCAGCTATGTGTCCATAGTATCCGGCCCAGCGTCTGATAGGCCGGATTCGTTCTAGTGCGGGGAACGAATGTCCCAAAGGTAGCCAGTTAAAACAGCACCTGTTTTTTTAAACTCAGGTGTAGGTTTGGCTTAGCTGGGTTCTCTGCCCTGGGTCTCATGTGCCTGAAAACAAGATGGCGGCTGGGCTGGGTCCTGGGGAAGGAACGACGTCCAAGTTCATTGAGATTGTTGACAAAATTCAGCTCCGTGCAGCTGGACGACTCGAAGTCCCCATTGCCCGCCTTGCTGGCTGTCCACGATGGGTCACTCTGAGCTCCTAGGGGCCACTCTGGTCCTTGCACACGACAAGCTAGCAGAGGGACAGCAAATCCTTCTTACACTTTCAGTCTGACTTCCCCTTTTGAGATCAGCCCAATAAAACTCTGCTTTTAAGGGGCCCCTGTGATTCAAGTAGGCCCACCCAGATTATCTCCCTTCTGAGTAATTCTAAGTCAACTGATTAGTAATCTTTTTTTTTTTTTTAAAGATTTTATTTATTTATTTGAGAGAGAGAGAGAGAGTGAGAATGAGAGAGAGGGAGAGGTCAGATGGAGAAGCAGACTCCCCACTGAGGAGGGAGCCCGATGCGGGACTCGATCCTGGGACTCCAGGATCATGACCTGAGCCGAAGGCAGTTGCCCAACAACTGAGCCACCCAGGCGCCCCAACTGATTAGTAATCTTAATGAAAAAGCCCCTGCAAAACCCCTTTTTCCCATGTTATGTAACATAATCAGGGTATGGAATCTCGTCTTTTTCCCTGACCCTGAAATTGGGAAAGGAAATGGAGGGGAGACTTTGCTCTCCTAAATTGGACCAGGCTGGTCAATGGTTTTCAGCTTCAAAAAATGACCATTTCAGGGCGCCTGGGGGGGTCAGTCGTTAAGCATCTGCCTTTGGCTCAGGTCGTGATCCCGGGGTCATGGGATCAAGCCTGGCATTGGGCTCCCCATTCAGCAGAAGACCTACTTCTCCCTCTCCTACTCTCCCTGCTTATGTTCCATCTCTCGCTGTCTCTCTCTCTGTCAAATACATAAATAAAGTCTTTTTAAAAATTTTTTTAAATGCCCATTTCAGGGTTATCTGACTGGCTCAATCGGTAGGGCATACAACTCTTGATCTCAGGGTCATGAGTTCGAGTCCCACATTAGGCATAGAGCTCGCTTGAGAAAAAAAAATTAAAAATAAAGATGCCCATTTCTCATCCTCCGGCCATATCCCCCTTAGAGCTTGGACCTGGGCTGGATTGGAGTGGAGGCCTTGCTTCACAGTAAAACTTTTCTTGGGTTCTTTTGATTGTTTGTTCTGGACCGGAAGTCTCCCTGCATCCTGACCTGATGTCCTTTTGCCCAGTCTCACGTTCCCTATCCCGCACCAAGGCTCCATCCCTTCCCCATTCTCCTCTCTTCTGCACCTCCTGAAAGTCTTTCTTCTCCTTTGCTTGAGGATGAGGGCATCCCCCAGTCCCCCATCTAGATGCTACTATTCCGGTTGTCACCCCATGTCTCTGTTCACTCCGGACCGCGGGTACCTGGCAGGGGTAGCCTCCATGGCATCTGTTCATCGAGCGAATGCATGAGCGAATGGATGGATCGGTGAATGCTCTTTTGATCTGTTACTCTTTGCTATCAGTACCTCAGGGCTTTTGGATCATTCATTGATTCGTTACTTAGCCCGGGAATACAAAGATGAACAGGATAAAAATTTGTTCCGAGGTGATTGGAAGAACTTGGGCTCAGTAGAGGATCTGGGGCGTCTCCCCTTTGGGATAAGCTTTGTCTATAAATCCAACATCTAGGAATACAAGCTACTATCAAATATAATCATTAAGACTCCAGGTCCGCCAATCCAAGGGTGATAGGATTCCTCTCTTTTGTGAAATACAGCATTCTTATTGTTTTCCACTAAAAGAGACACTTTAAATTTGCTTCCCGCCAGGTCTGAAGCTGGTGGCTAATGTGGCTGAAAATGTTATTGAGCCCAGGGAGGGAATCCGATGCCCTGGGGCCTCGGAGCTGAATGGCAGCCTTGTTTCCAAGGGCATTCTCCTTTGTCTGCCTGGGCTCTCAAATGACATGTTTGGACACAAAGCCTCTTAGGTAGAAATTACTACATTTGCAGGCGTTCCTAATTTGGAGCGAGGTTTATTTTTTCAAAGTCTTTGTTCAAGATTAAGCTTCAGGGAAGTTTTGCAGCTGAGTTGCAACTCTCATTTGAAAATAGGTTTTATTATGATATTTATTAGTGTTCTTGTTAAATTTTTTTTTAAGGTTCCTCTTTGAAAGAGAGCCATCCTGCATTGAAATTTTCCAGCGAGGCTTTCACTTTCTTCCCTTTGAGGTCATTTTCTTAACCTCTCAGAGATATTTATCTTTAGGAATTTAAAGCCTTTCTGTGTAAGGAGAGCAGAGGGGAGACAGCTGATAGGGCCTAGGAAAGTCAGAATCCTTGGGGAGTTTGGGGAAAGAGAGGCTATTTTCTTAATGATTATTATTCTCAGCCCCATAGATTAAGTGTTTCCTTGGCTGTGAGGACAGGTTTGGGCCAAGGGTCCCGGGAGCACAGGAATCACGCCTTTGGTATCTGAGAGCGTCTTTGCCACTCGCCGACTGTATTACACTGTGTGTTCTAATTTCCCATATTCCTTCTTTTTTTAAAAAAAGATTTTATTTATTTATTTGACGGAGGGAGAAGCATAAGGAAGGGAAGCGGCAGGCAGAGGGAGAGGGAGAAGCTGGCTCTCTGCTGAGCGGAGAGCCCGATGCGGGACTCGATCCCAGGACCCTGGGATCATGACCTGAGCTGAAGGCCAACACTTAACAACTGAACCCCCCAGCCACCCCTAATTTTCCAGATTCTGGATGTTCTAGCACCTGGGGACTTGCTGACTGGGGAGAGACCACTCCTCCCTGGTCTAGCCGTTTCTGAAAGGTGGCCAACCTCTCTCGTGGAGTGCTCCTTTCCTACGCGAGCTAACCAAACCAGAGCCCGTACTCCAAAGCACCGCCTCTAAATGGTCCTTACACTCCAGAAGGTAATAATTCTCTGCCCCAAGTATCCCAGGGCCTAGGGACCAAACCACCAGTGACAACCTCTATGCTCCCAAGCTCACGGAAATGTTCAAACTAGCCAATCCTAAACCTGTCTATCCTGCTTACACTGCCTTGACCATTCCTTCCCAGAAAACCACAGTAAAGGCTCTCGTCCGTACTTTCCCCTTTGCCCTTTGTGCCTCCTGACCACCACTGGTGTTTCCTGTGTGGCCCCGGGGCCCTGTGTGGCCTTGTGGCCCCATGCGGCGTGGTATCCCTCCTGTGTCTGGAGAGCTGCAAGTGGCAAATCGTCCCTTCAGTGGCAGTGTTCTCCTCATCTTCTGGCCTCACGCTCCCTGAATAGTCACACAATCCACATTTTAAACACATCAGCCCTGCTCTCAGACACACCGGCACAAAGTAAGAAAGAAAGGGAAGGAAGGCTAAGACCTCTCCCGATCACTTCCGTCCAGAAGGCTGGAGAAGGAGGGGCATCTGTGAAGGACAAGGGGAGGTGACCAGTGTTCTCTGACTCGGTACATGTCCCAGGTCAGCTTCATCAAGAGCCTGTAAACAGGCAGTACATCAACCTCATTTTGCTGATGGACAACTAAGAGAAGTCAAATAATTTGTCCTAGGCCACCAAGCTACTCTTGTAGGCCACAATCAACTCATTTTTATTTCATTAATACTCAACGCCTGTGACAACCCAACCCTGAGCTTTTTGTTTCGGCCCCTACCATGTACGCCCTTCAGCTTGTGTGGGAGCTTCTTCTGGGTTCTATCCCAAAATAGCTTTGCCATCCACCAAATCCCCTAAAACACAGGGATGAAGATTTATGGCACTACGCTTCCTCCTAAAGATCCTTCAAACAAGCAGTCCGTGATATTCCCGAGCACCTGCGACGTCCTCTTCTCGGAGCCAGATGGGATAAGGCGTCAGACGACCAGGGCACGACGTGATCCGCGCCTGGAGAATTTGCAGTCAAAGCTGGGATATACAACCAACCCAAGGCCACCAAGACCACATAACACAAGGGGGTAGTTCGTCAGCCCCCAAACGACGTGGCACACAGTTTACAAGAAGAAAGTGCAGGAGGGGACTGGGGACTTCCTAGAATAGGTGCAACTTGATTAGGACCTTGAAGGATGGGGAGCAGGTGAGTGAAGGAAAACATAAAAGGATTATTTTTTTTTAAGATTTTATTTATTTATTTGACAGAGGGAGAGAGATCACAAGCAGGCAGAGAGGCAGGCAGAGAGAGAGGGGGAAGCAGGCTCCCTGCCGAGCAGAGAGCCCGACACGGGGCTCGATCCCAGGACCCTGAGATCATGACCTGAGCTGAAGGCAGAGGCTTTAACCCACTGAGCCACCCAGGCGCCCCTAAAAGGATTATTTTTAGATGGTATGGTGGTTCCTAAAAAATTAAAAATAGCATTCTCACCTAGCCACATAGCCCACTTCTGAGTATGCGCCCGCAAGAATTGGAAGTAGAGACACAAAGAGATATTTGTCCACACCAGCGTCATTCCCAGTAGCCACGAGGTGAAGACAACTCAAGTGTCATGGGTGGATGAACGGGTAAGTGTGGTGTGTATTATTACTCAGCCTCCAGGAGGGTGGGAAGTCTGACACAGGCATGAACCTTGAAGACATCATGCTGAGGGAAATAAGCCAGTCACAAAAGGACAAATATTGTGTGATTCCATTTCTATGAAATAGTCAAATTCGTAGAGACTGGAAGTGGCATGCTGGTCGCCAGGGGCAGAGAGAGAAGAAAGCGGAAATTTGTTGTTTAATAGGTGCAGAGCTTCTGTTGGGGATACCAAAACGTTTTGGAATAGATACCGCTGACGGTTTCGCAACATCGCGAGTGTGCCTACTACCACCCAACTACACCTAAAATGATGAAAATGGTAAATTTTACATCAGGCATATCATGCCACAATTAAATAATTACTCATGACTCTTGCGGGGTGGGGAGGGAGACAGCACACGATGAAGGAGGCGGGGGAGTGCGGAGGGAGGGAGAGAATCTCAAGCCGGCTCGGAAACCCAGTGAGGAGCCCCATGCAGGGCTCCACCTCACAACCCTCAGATCATGACCTGAGCTGTTAAGAGTCCACACTCCACCGACTGAGCCACGCAGGTGCCCACTCCCCCAAATTAACTGAAAAAAAATTTTTTTTTTGCTCCATCCCTTTACATGACAAACCTTGAAAACATTTGTTTTGACTGGAAATGTTCTCAGACAGATGACGCATGCCCCTGCTTTCTCAAACAGGGCATAGCAGTCATGACCTCAACATTTCCGGAGCGTCTGCAGCGTGGGCCGGGCGACATCAGCCATCTCTGAGGTTACGGCCGAGACTCGGTGGGACGAGTTACCCGGCGCCCAGCGCTCCCCGGCTGGCTGCTGTGTTGTCTGTGTCCTTCCCAGTTGCCTGCACCTGGCAGGTCTGCACTTTCTTTCAAATTTGCTGTTTTAGGGCCATCTGGGGGGCTCAGTCGGTTAAGCCTCTGCCTTTGGCTCAGGTCATGATCCCAGGGTCCTGGGATGGAGCCCTGCATCAGGTTCTCTGCTCAGCAAGGAGTCTTCTTCTCCCTCTCTTTGTGCCTGCCCCCGACCCCATTTGTGCTCTCTTGCTCTCCCTCTCAAAATAAATGAAAGAAAGAAAGAAAGAAAGAAAGAAAGAAAGAAAGAAAGAAAAGAAAAAGAAAGGAAAGAAACGGTGCACTCCTAAAGTCCAAATTCAAATATCACCGTGTGTGGCCCCACCCTAACCTCTACCCCAAACTCTCCTCCAACCCTAAATCAGTCACTCCCTCCTCAGGACACCCGATGTATTCATTTATATCTCGGGCCATCTTTACGTTAAGAACTGGCTGCTTGCTTAGAAGGAGGCCGTGGACAGAACAGGCGTGTAAAGGTCATATCGAGCGCACTGAATTCTGGTTAACTGACCGACCCTCCTGCGATACGACAGTGTCTTAGTTTTGTATCCCGGTGCCTTGAATAGGGAGACGTTCATTAACTGTTTGCTAAACTGAAATGAATTATTGAGACTACATTACAGATTAAGCACCTAAATTTAGATGACCAGAGAGAAAGCGATAGGTAAGAGGAGATTGCCTTGGAACCAATGATAAACTTAATGAAATTCACATTTATGACCCTAGAGATCCCACCAGCATGTGAAAGTCTAACTGATGAGCTAGAAAGATATTATGAGGCAGAAGTAAGACCCATGCCCCTTGCCTATTGTCAACATGTCCCCTCCCACATGTGCCAAGCCCCTTTGTACCTGTCCCAGGTAGGAAGAATATACTTGGTGTCCATAAACTTGAAACTCCCTATACATGAGTTTTTCCACTCTTCCATCTTCATAAGGTGTAGGAAATCCCAAGCATTTCTCTTTTTTTTGTTTTTCTTTTCTTTTTTTTTTTTTTTTGGCGAGAGCACGAGAAGGGGGTAGGGTCAGAGGGAGGAGCAGACTCCCTGCTGAGCAGGGAGCCCAATGTGGGACTGGATCCTGGGACTCCAGGATCACGACCTGAGCCCAAGGCACTCACTCAACAGACTGAGCCACCCGGGCATCCCAGGGATCCCAAGTATTTCAAAAGCAAAATACTCTGCATGCATCTCTAATGTAGCCCTTATCACTTTGGGTTTTTATTATAATTATTCTTGGTTAAAATTTCTTTCTCCCTAGCCTAACTAAACTCCTTAAGAGCAGGACACTGTACCTGCCACATGGTAAGTGCTCAACATATTATTGAAGAATTGCATGAATAGACGGATGGATGGATGGATGCATGGATGGACAAGTATTCAACTTTCAACAATTGATATGAACTATTGCCTTTCTTACCTACTCCCCAAGGCAGAATGACAGCTCCATTTGGGGGCTAAGCAGAAAAGGCGGGCCTGCCTGTAAACTAATGTTTTCATCCTTTTCATAATTGCCTCCCTAGTACATCTTCCTCTTAAATGACAGTAGCCTTTGGAGGTGAGAAACAGGAGAGGAGGACTTCATTTTACTCAATGTTTCCACCCGTTCTTTCCAAAGTGGTATTTATGAAGAGGATTTCTAAAGTGAAATTTCACTTATATATTTTTAATATATTTTTAAAACATTTTATTTATTTATTTGACAGAGAGACACAGTGAGAGAGGGAACAGAAGCAGGGGGAGTGGGAGAGGGAAAAGTGGGCTTCCTGCAGAGCAGGGAGCTTGATGTGGGACTTAATCCCAGGAACCTGGGATCATGACCTGAGCCGAAGGCAGACGCTTAATGACTGAGCCACCCAGGCGCCCTTTAATATTTTTTTAATATTTTATTTATTTGGGGCACCTGGGTGGCTCAGTCAGTTCAGCGACTACCTTCAGCTCAGGTCATGATCCCAGAGTGCTGGGATCGAACCCCACATCAGGCTCCTTGCTCAGCGGAGAGCCTGCTTCTCCCTCTCCCTCTGCCCTCTGCTCTGCCTAGTTGTGCTCTCTCTCTCTCTCTGTCAAATAAATAAATAAAAATCTTTAAAAAAAAAAGTTGTTATTTCTTTGACAGAGAGAGAGCAAGAGAGCACAAGTCGGGGGCATGGCAGAGGGAGAGGGGGAAGCAGGTTTCCCACTGAGCAGGGAGCCCCATGTGGGACTCGATCCCAGCAACCTGAGATCATGACCTGAGCCAAAGGGAGACACCCAACAGACTGAGCCACCTAGATGCCTCTCATTTATATGTTTTTAATTGGCAATATGCTCATAAGATATAAAATTCAAATGGTTGAAAGGTATAAAACTGAGAAGTTACGTTGGGTTCCCCGCCTCATTGTAAACACTGATTACTCTCTTGGATATCCTTCTAGAGATCATCTTAGCTTATAAAAGGAAACCTATATTTTTTTCTTCTCTAAGCAAATGGAAACACACCAGACACCAGCTTTTCTCAACCTTGGCTGGATGTTAAAATCATCTGGGGAAGTTGTTCCAAAAGCTTAAATCAGAATCTCTAGGGGAGGGACCCAGTCATCAGTATTTTTAAAGTTCCCCAGGTGATTCTAATATACATCCTGCGTCACTAATACGTACACATTGCTCTGCAGACTACTTTTTTTCTTTCCTAACAATAAGTCTTTAAGATCTTTTCACACCAATATGTAAGAATCCTTCCTTCTTTTTTTAAACAGCTACAAAGCATTCCATTGGCTAGAGGAAATACAAGGGCATTTATGAGTATCAGGTTTTTCCCAATGTTTCGCTCTTAAAAACGGTGCTCCAACAAATGACGTCTCACATCTGTCATTTTGCACACCTAATTATGTATCGTATATATTGCCAATACTATATCCCTTTTATGTGTAGGCTAGAGTTCTACAAGTGACATGACTGAGTCAAAAAAGAAGGGCGTTTGCAGCTTTGTGGAATATTTGTGTTTTCACTATTTCATCCTCGATATTTGATAGGTATTCCTAACTGCTGTGTGAGGGTTAATTTTTTAACCAGGTTCATCTAAAGTTTTTAAAGTGGAAAAACGTGATTGCCTTTTAGAGCCATATACAGGAGGGCAAGATCACTGTACTTGGGCTTGAATTTCAAAAAAGTGAGTGGAGATGGGGAAGCAGATCTTTTTCATAGTTAGGGTTACCAGTGTCTTTCCTGATAGGGATGGTTGGCTGCTCAGTTTCTTGTTCTTTCTTGCCATTAAAGAGTTTTGTTCTCGGAAAGGAAACAATATGTGCTCTTTGATGTGGCTCAGAAAAAAGAGGCCAACACCATGTTTTAAAATGCTTTGTGGAAGAGCAACCAGAAGCGGCTCTTTTAGAAGAAAGAGCTCACAGAGCTGTGACTCAAATAAGAGAGGTTTTTAGAGCATTTGAAGAAGTTCTGACTCTAGAGGAATTCTCTCGTTTAAAAAAAACACACACAAAAGCAAATAATGGAAAACATAGGCACAATTATTCTCCCTCTGATGGGAATAACTTTCCAACCCCCGTGGATCTTTACTTTGAGGAGATGCCAGAAGCTGAAGACAGTAAACGAACCCCTGAATCAGAAACACACTCTTATGCAAACGCATGTGTTCCTAGGAGCAAAGAACAGGCACCCTTCTGGAAGTTTCCATGGCTTTATACAGTTGAAGAGTCTGCCCTGTAACATTAGTCTCTCCCGCTTCCTTCTTTAGTCTTCCCTTCTCTTCCTCCTCTGAGAGACAGACAGACAGATGACACAGAGAGAGCCAAAGATAAAGACAAAGAAAAAGACATCCAGAGACAGGAGGAAACAGAGAAAGATTTTGCTTCGGTTGGGACATGTTTTTAAAATACCTATCAGGGGGTGCCTGTGTGGTTCAGTGGGTTAAAGCCTCTGCCTTTGTCTCAGATCATAATCTCAGGGTCCTGAGATCGAGCCCCGCATCAGGCTCTCTGCTCAACAGGGAGTCTGCTTCCCCCTCTCCCTGCCTGCCTCTCTGCCTACTTGTGATCTCTCTCTCTGTCAAATAAATAAATAAAATCTTTAAAAAAAAAATACCTATCAGGACAGTGCTGAAAGAAATGGACCATAATAAAATAGGTCATGTCCATATCAAATTGAGTTTTATGGCCTTCCTGTATTTCCTGAAGAAATCCAAGCATTGTTAGTCTTTGAACAGTCTATCAGTCAAAGTTATTTGATAGAAAGCACTAGGAGAGATTCCTGGGTGGTTCAGTCGGTTAAGTATCTGCCTTCGGCTCAGGGCATGACCTCAGGGTCCTGGGATTGAGCCCCACATTGGGCTCCTTGCTCAGCAGGGAGCCTGCTTCTCCCTCTGCCTGCCACTCCCCCTGCTTGTGCTCTTTCTCCTACAAATAAACAAATAAAATTTGGAAGGAAGGAAGGAAGACAGAAAGAAAGAAATGAGGGAGGGAGGAGGAAGGAAGGAAGGAAGGAAGGAAGGAAGGAAGGAAGGACGGACGGACTAGAAATTGACTCAGGAACTGAAGGCCAGAAGGAAGAGGTTATCTGAATGATACTGAGTGGCTCAGAGTGAAAGTGGGAACCCGGACAGATCTGGGGACCATGGCGGCAGAGGCTTATAATGAGCTTCTATTGGAGATCTTGCCATCAGATGAGTTTTTCAAATTCCTAGAAACATAATCTGGTTGCCTTGGCTTCGTCACCTGCCTACCTCCTATAGCCAGGGGCTACTGGGTCTCGTACAGGGAGGGATAGAAATTTGAGGGAATATTCCAGAAAGGCTGCAATAGCCACCTCCCAAACACCCAGACCCTTATCCCCATGAGTATTTGATCTGGGGGCACTAGCAATACAACACTGAAATGCCATCACAGCCTATGACTTTGCTCTTCCTGGAAATGTGTAGAAGTCTGGTTAGGATCAGGACTGGACAAAACGTTTCCAAGAGTCCCTC
Source organism: Nasua narica (assembly GCA_028533885.1). Taxonomy (NCBI): domain Eukaryota; kingdom Metazoa; phylum Chordata; class Mammalia; order Carnivora; family Procyonidae; genus Nasua; species Nasua narica. The sequence goes on from CM052808.1 coordinate 65,421,957, forward strand.
GTGAGGCCAAGGGCGTACTGAACATGCCTCAGTCTCCTGGACCACGTTGATCATTTTTTAAAAAGATGACACATCTGCACCTGGGTGGCTCAGTTGGTTAAGTGACTGCCTTCGGCTCAGGTCATGATCCCAGAGTCCCGGGATCGAGTCCCATATCGGACTCCCGGCTCTGCGGGAAGTCTGCTTCTCCCTCTGACCTTCTCTCCTCTCATTCTCAGTCTCTCTCTCTCTAATGAATAAATAAATAAATAACCTTTAAAAAAAAAAAAAGATGACACATCTGCACCTGGGTGGCTCAGTCGGTAAAGCATCCGACTCATGATGTCCACTTGAGTCTTGATCTCGGGGTCAGACCATCCACCTCCAGAGCTCCTTCCATCTTGCAAACCTGAAACTCCGCACCTATTAACCAATTACCCCCCTCCCCCAGCAACCATCAGTCCACTCGCTGTCTCTATAAACATGACCACTTTAGGTACTCCATGCAAGTGGAATCGTGCAAACTTTGTCCTTTAGTAAATGGCTTATTTCACTCAGCATAATGTCCTCAAGTTCCCTCCACACTGTAGCATCTGTCCGAATTTCCTTCCTGTTTAAGGCTGAATACTATTCCATTGCGTACGGACGCCATATTTGTTTATCCATTCATCCCTCCACGGGCGCGTGAGTTGCTTCCACCTTGTGGCTGTTGTAACGCCGCTCTGAACACAGGCATGCAGATATCGGCACATTGCTTTTGACACGCCCACTTTTTATTTTATTTTTATTTTTTAAAGTAGGTGCCACACGCAGGGTGGAGCCCAATGCAGAGCTCTGGAGGTGGATGGTTGTGCATCAAGGCAAATACCCGCTGCATGCTCCCTGCCACTCTCTGCGCACTTCAGGGTTAAAATAGTACATTTATGTTATACATAGCTCACAATTTGAAGAAAGAAGGAAACGGTGTTGGAAAGAAGAGATCCAGCAGCAAAAGTAAGGAATGTAGAAAGGAAGTGATCTAAAGTCCGCATTTCAAAACAGGGCTCCCTTCCCCGTGGCTTTTTGCAACGGGTCCCCTCGGCGGCTTCCCAGTGTTGTCCTTGATCATTCTGTAATTTACAGAAGAAAAAAATTCCTGAGTTTGGAAGAAAGATTTCAAAGGCAGAAAAGAACTTCTTTTTTCTGTACGTTACCAGTCTAGCTGGTAATCCGAAGCCCTGCATCAACACAGGACACAGGCTTTTCGCACTGGAGGGCTCTGCGGAGCCCAGGAGAAAAAATTGAAACTTTATGACCGAGAGCACTATTTCATTTCCTTTCTCAACTAAGCTCAGGAAAGGCCACCCATGCTGGCTTGTGCAGAGAGAGCAAGGCTGCACTATAAGCCGAAGCAACCATATTGCTACTTCCTTTATGTGCAAAAAAAAAACAAAAGAACAAAGGGGTGCCAAAGAAAACCGAATACAATTTAAATACATAACGACTGCTGGTTTTCGTCTTAATAATTCACACTTGGTGAAATGGTGAGGTTATCAATAGGCTTTCATGTGGTTAGTTTCAAAATGTTATTTATTACCCTCTCCAGGCCGTGGCTTTCTGGTTTGTTCATTCACTTCCCCACTTACTGCTCCTTCTGCACAGAGGATCCCCCCGCTCCCCGGCCCTCAAATGCCCTCCCTGTTCTGAAAGTATTCACATCTATCAAGATCTTCTCGAAAGTCTGTCTATAAAAAATCTTTCCTATAAAGTCGTCCTGGCCTTCTTCAGATCACTTTCTCCGGTGAATAGCTAGGACACTAATTACTTTTTTTCCTCCATGGTGCATAGGACATTGGGCTGTCAAAGTATAATTTTCAAAAAGCTAAAAACCCGACTTTCAGACAAATATAGAATGAACACGTGTCAATTATTTATGTAGCTAATTCATGAGGGTGCTAGGAGGACGGTAAAGCTGGTTCAAAGGAGAACTTGATGAACAGATGTCTCTGCAGTCAGTCAGGAAAGGCATCCTAAAATACGTTTTCTAAGCCACAGACAAAACTGGTTAATATCTATGGGGCAAGAAAACAATAACCTCTGGAGTTATCTTCCCTAGTCTTGGAAATCTACAAGTTAACATGGAACTTCAGAGAATATGGCCATTAGTCATTAGTAAATGGAAAGACCAACAAAAATACATCTCCTAAAGAATTAAATAAAATTTGGGAGGGCCTCGGGCTGGACAAGGCTCCCATATGATATTGAAAGGACACGGAGTCATCCTTTTACCTTCTATTAAAGATGTTGACTACAGGGGCTCCTACTACAGTGGGTTAAAGCCTCTACCTTCAGCTCAGGTTATGATCTTAGGGTCCTGGGATCGAGCCCCATATTGGGCTCCCTGCTCAGCAGGGAGCCTGCTTCTCCCTCTCCCTCTGCCTGCCTCTCTGCCTACTTGTGCTCTCTCTCTCTCTCTGTCAAATAAATAAATAAAATCTTAAAAAAAAAAAAAAAAAGATGTTGACTACATTTTCCTGGCCAGGTCAATCACTCTGTTTTATAAGAGACAGAAGTTGGGAGAGATTAGCTAACTTGTCCAAAATCTTGGACATAGCACAGTACTTCTCCCAAAGCAGACCATCAGTGATACAAGAACAGGTAAGAAACATATAGCTAGTTGGTCTTAGGTGCCATTAAGCAAAAGAGTTGTGTGATTCTGGGCTTGATTTCATCAGTTGGATCGTAACTTCTCTGAGAGCCGGTGTTCAGCCCTCACAGATTTACTCAATAAGTACTCGTTGAGCTCCACCGACACCTTCGGCAGATTATATTTATCCTGTCTCCTACGCTCTTCCTACAATGAGACTGTCTCTCCTTCCACCAGAGGAAGCAAAGTTTCCTAACACCTTGTATCTGGGAGGTGGCCGTGGCTGCTCTGACTGATGGCACACAGCGAAAGGGATGCCGTGGAGTTTCTGAGACTAGGTCATAGAAAGTCGCAGTGTCCACCTGGCTCTTTCTCTGGCTCTCTGTCTGTCTCCCTCTCAAGATGCTTTTCCCTTGAACCCAACCACCATTTTATAAGGAAGCCCAAGCTGCATTCAGAAACCAATGTGGATGTTGTGACGAACATCCCTTGCCCCCCACCCCCTCCACCCACCACCAGCCAGTTTTCTGGGCGTGAACCCAGACAGGAGACTGAACACGCTGTCAGGTGATTTCAGCCCACAGGCTTTCCAGTCTTCCAGTTGCAGCCCGGACGCTGTAGAGCAGAGTTCAATGATCCCTGCCGTGCCCTGTCTGAATTCCTAACCCACAGAAATCAAGAGCAATAATAAATAACTTTTGTTTTAAGCTACTATATTTTGGAGTCATTTCTTATGCGGCAATAGATCATTACTATGCTGTGTTCTTGGCACCATGGCATTCATAGTTTCAACTTGTCATCAGTGGCTCCAGTATGAAAGTCGTGGAGTTCTTCCTGACTTCGCTGAGCCACGAATCTGCACCCCGCTCACTGAGAGCAGGGGC
>CM052808.1:65425945-65462591 GCA_028533885.1 Nasua narica
CAGCACCATTTATTGAAGAGACTGTCTTTTTTCCACTGGATATTTTTGCCTGTTTTGTCAAAGATGATTTGACCATAGAGTTGTGGGTCCATCTCTGGGCTCTCTATTCTGTTCCACTGGTCTATGTGTCTGTTTTTGTGCCAGTACCATGCTGTCTTGGTGATCACAGCTTTGTAGTAAAGTTCGAAATCAATCAATACTTTTTTATCAATTATCTGGTTGTTACTCTCTTACTGTGCCTAATTTATACATTAAACTTTGTCACAAGTGTGTATGTACAAAAAAAAACTTAGTATACATAAGGTTGGGTACCATCCACAGTTTCAGGAATCTGCTGGGGGTCTCAGGTAAGGCGGGGGGACTGCTATATGTTTCTTGGCTCATTCAGCAACTTCTTATTGATTGATTTGTGTAACTGCCTGAGTCTGGAGGATCTAAGGGGCACATTATAAGGCAGAGACTCCTAGTTTCCTGTAATATGTGTTTTTCTCATCTTTCCTAGTAATAGACATTGTATCCAAGGACAAGGCCACCCATCATGATGACATTTGCTGACCTCCCTAGCAGCCAGGTGTAGCCAGGTGACTAAGTTGTGGCCAGTGGGATGGATAGCTATGACACTAGTATGGCTCGCCACCCTTCTCTTCTCTCTTCTTCATCATCCCTTTTGCACCCTGATGTTGGGGATGCTGATGCCGCCATGTTGGACCATAAGGATTGGTCCCTGAAGACTTCTTGAAGCAGATTGCTTACTTCCTCGATTTGTCTCTCTTGTTAAGCAACTGTTACTTGGGGTTTTCTGTCACTCACAGACAAGCTGATTCATTACTAATTCAGTGGCAAATGTTGTAAGGCAAGCACTGGAGGAGGTGGCATTTAGTGACAAAATTGATAACCACATAGCTGAGATTGCATCCCATGGCCAAGAAAAGCCATAATGATGACGGCTTGCTTTTTTAGGACTTTATCATTTCAGATGTATTTTTTGAGCCTCATCATAAACTCCTGGGCCAGAGAAATAAAAGGACTTTGGGGGTAGCGTCTAAACCTAAAGTCACCCTCTCCTGGCCGTGAGGGCACAGCTTTTTCTGCCCTGTGTCACCATCTGGTCTGACTCAACAATACAATGGATGGCACGTACAAGCCCGAGATTGTACTTTCCAGTTTTTTAAAACTTCTCAAATGGATTTCAATTATCTTTACCATGGTAAAGCTCATGCTTTGAAGGTCTGAACTGTGTCCTGCACAAATTCATATGTTGGAGCCCCAACACTCATCGTGGCTGTGTTTGGAGAGAAGGCTTTTGAAGACGTAAAGTTAAATGAGGTCTTACGGGTGACATCCTAATCCAATATGGCAGGTGTTCTTATAAGAAGAGGAAGAGACCCCAGCGAGCCACGCACAGGGAGGAAAGGCCATGTGAAAACGACCGTCTACAAACTAAGGAGAGCGGCCTCACCACAAACCACACTGTCAACACCTTGATTTTGAAACTGTGAAAAAATAACTGTCTGTTGTTTAAGCCACCCAGTCTGTGGTATTTTGGCAACCTGAGGAAATGAATACAAGGACCAAACAATTCTCCTAGTGTCTGGGGGAAGATGGAGGTCCAAGTGTGTCAAGTTCAAATCCAGGAATGGAGCGTGTCTGTGACTCCCAGGTCCTAATTTATCCCTGGAAGACAGACCTGCCCAGCCCCTACCCATGACCTGTCATTCAGATCTTTGGGAGCTGACAGCCCCACTGTGAGCACACAGAGTAAATGCTTTATTGTTGACTATTATTTATCAGAAAAAAAAATTCTACATAATTGGTTGTTTTCGGAAGTCAAAGAAAATGTCAAATTGAATGGAAAACAAAAAGTTCATGAGGGAAATCACCATGAATATCACTTCACACCCACTGGGGTGGCTACAACTTTTTAACAATGGAACAGAGTAAGTATTGGTGAGAATATGGAGAGACCAGAACTTGGAGAGTGTTCTTTCTCTACAATGCAGTATGATTTACTCCTAAAATGGAACAAAGTCCAGACGCCTGTTGCAATGCAGATGATACTTGAAAACATACACCAGATGAAAGAAGTGAGACACAAAAGGCCACCTATTGTATGATTCCACGTATGTGTGACGTCCCGAACAGGTTACTCCTCAAAGACAGCCAGCAGATGGGTGGTTACAGGGGGAGTGGGGAATGGGAGTAAACCGATCACTGGGTCCCAGGTTATCTTTTAGCATGATAACAATGTTTAGGAACTTGAGGGGTCCTTGGGTGGCTCAGTGGGTTAAGCGTCTGCCTTTGGCTCAGGTCATGATCCCAGAGGTCCTGGGGTCGAGTCCCGCGTCAGGTTCCCTGCTCAGCGGGAAGTCTGCTTCCCCCGCTGCCTCTCCCCCTGCTTGTGCTCTCTTTCTGACAAATAAATAAGTAAAATCTTTAAAATAAATAAATAAATAAATAAAACGTTTAGGAACTTGATAAATTGATAAGGTGCACAACACTGTAAATGCTTGGGCCTGAGGAGTTGGCCGGGACGCAGAATTTTTGGTGCTGTGGGGCGAGTCCCAGGCAACCCGAGGTGGCATGCTGACCCTCATGAAGGTGAGAAGTGTGAACACCTCAGGAGTAGACGGGACGGTAACACCATTCGATCCCTCCCGTGGAGGTTTCGTGGGGGTCTTTTAAGTGGCCAGATGGTCTGCTGAGCACTGGTTCTTTAAACCTGAATGAAATGCTGTATGATTCCACTTCCGTGAAGTATCTGGGATAGTCAGATTCTCCACGAATGGTGGACGGTAGTTGCCATGGGCTGGGACAAAGGTGAAAGGGGAGTTGTTATTTAATTGATACAGAGTTTCAGTTCTGCAAGCTGAAAAAGTCCAGGAGATCTGTTTCACAACAATATGAACATACTTAGCACTACTGCACTGCACACTAAAATGATATACACTTGAGACAGTCAGCTGTATGGTGTGTGTTTCTACCGTGATAAAAAAAAAAAAAAATAGAAGGAGAATGAGACCAAGATGGCCTCCTGCAAGCCCCAGCTTCTTGGGGGGAAGACCAATGGCCAGTAAGTTAGGGCTGTTCACAAAGCACTTTCACATGCACAATTGTTGCTGATGCTCGCTGACAATCGGTGAGAAAGGTATACCCAGCACATTTCACCGATGACGGAAGAAACAGCCTGGATCTCAGGACCCCACCGCCCATGCCTGCTCTGATGCCCCATGCTATCCGGAAGAGGACCGGGTTTTCCGTAATGCAGGACGTTTCCACCTGCCTCCTCTCAGGGACTGCGATGCTGCAGGGTCACCGTGCTTTCTGTAGGACTCGCCGTCTTTGGGGGAACCCCAGATTTGGCAGCAAGTGGGCCTTTAAGGCACTGCTCCCTGTGGCTGGGGTGACCCCGAGGGAGTTAACAGCCTCTAGCAGCTCTTTTCCTGGGCAGTGGCTACAGCTGGCACCGTGCCCGGGGGCTGGCTGTGTCTCCTCTGGGGCCCTCTTCTCTCCTGTCCAGTGAGGTCGAGGACCCTGCAGAGGGAGCCCTTCCCGGTGTGAACCAGCCAGTAGCCCTGGATGGCTCTCCAGGACCCGGCCATCCCAGCAGCTCTCCCGCCAGCAAGACACACGGAGAGAAAGGAGCTCCTTGGGGGCAACATAGAACACAAAGAAGCTAGCTCCGCACTGAAATAGTGTGCTCATGAAGCCGGGGGCGGAGGGGGGGGAACCCTTGTTCTGAGCACTTCAGTGAGGGTGTTTGGGGCATTCCGTGTCAACTGGTTCGGAGCCGAATGTCTATGTATTTGGAGAAGCAGAGGCTTCTGCTGTCTATCATGGATCCTTCTGGAATGGACTTCTGGGCTGTTAATGGCAGGTCAGTGATAGCAGAGCAGCCCTATCTGAGCCACGGTGACTTCCCCACAGCTGCATGGTCAGGTATGAAGTGTATGAGTCCTCTCAGTGATTTTAGGCTCGGGCAGGCAACTCGTGTAGAATCTCAATGTCACTATCAAAACAGGCAGGTTAAATACAGCCCTAAGTCCTCTGCAGTTCCTCCGATCAAAACAGAGCTCTGGGGCGCCCGGGTGGCTCAGCTGGTAGGCGTCCCACTCTTGATCTCAGTGCAGGTCTTGATCTCAGCGTCTTGAGTTCAAGCCCCGCATTGGGCTCCACACCGGGCATGGAGCCTACTTAAAAAAAAAGGGGGTTGGTGGAGCCTTATAACTTGTTCTTTTTCACCAATAGAATTCCCTAGAAGTGATGCGGTGTGACTTCTGAGCCTGGCAGCTCTGGTTCTTGCCCTCGTAGAACCCTGGGACCACTGGGCGGTGAAGAAGCCCAAGATGAGAAACCACACGCAGAGAGGCCGGGTCTCCCCTGGGCCATCCCGGCTGGCCCAGCCCAGCCCAGAGGGCGTCTTCGGACAGGCCGGGCCTTGCTGGTCCGCTAGTTTGCAAGTGAGCCAGGCAAGAACGGTGCTAGGTCTGCCCAGTTGACTCACGGAATTGGGAGATGACATGGATCACTGCTGTTTTAAGTCACTAGGTTTTGGGATTGTTGGTTTTGTGGCAAAACATAACTAAAATGAAATAACTCTTCCATGTTTTCTTTATTGTTATTATTATTATTATAAGTAGGCTCCATGCCTAACATGGGGCTTGAACTCACAACCCTGAGGTACAAGAGTTACATGGTCTACTGGCTGAGTAGTATACCAGCCAGGCACCCCCAAAATGTCTCTTTTAAAAATCCATTCTAGGGGTGCCCGGGTGGCTCAGTCAGTTGAGCATCTGTCTTCAGATCAGGTCCTGGGATCAAGCCTGCATTGGGCTCCCTGCTCACGGGAGGAGTCTGGGTCTCCCTCTCCCTCTGATCCTTCCCCACCACCCCCGCCGCTTGTGCGCTCACTCTCTCTCTCTCTCGCTTTCTCTCTCTCTCTCTCAAACAGGTAAATAAAACCTTTGAGGAAAAAACCCCAACTCATTCTGGATCCCACTTATATGTGGAATCTAAACAAGCTGAACCTAACGAAACAGAGAGCAGATCGGTGATTGCCAGAAACAGGGGAGTGTAGGGATGGGGGATGGGGACATGTTGGTCAAAGGGGACAAACGTCCAGGTGTGAGTCGAGTGAGTCCTGGGGATGGAAGGTGCAGCACGGAGACTATAGTTCCCCGTATTAGCTTGCAGCTTTCAAAGCTGCTAAGATAGCAGATCGTAAACGTTCTCACCACGACCACCGCAGAATGGAAATTACGTGAGTGAAGGATGTGTTAACTTTACTGTGGTAATCACTTCTCGATAGATACGTGGATCAAATCACTACATTGTACAACCTTAAATTTACACAATGTTATATGTCAATTATATCCCAATAAAGCTGGAAAAAAAACCTCATTCTGCTCCTTTTTGAGGCTGTATATGTACATATACAAATTCCAAATTGGAAGATATGAATTCCAAAAATGCTTTTAGTCTGGGGCAGGATTGGACTGGATATAGTATGCAAATAATCTCCAAATTCCAGCATCTGTACCGCATCTTTCATATGATACCGTTCCTACTTGCTTCTCCTTCAATATTTTTTTGAATTATAGAAACTACCAAACACGTACAAAAATATGAAGACTATTATATTGAATCTTCCTGTACGCGTCGTTAGCGTCAACAATGATTAACTCACGACAATGGTGTTTTAGACACACCCCCACCCACTTCCCCCTTCCCTCGGGATTATTTTAGCCCAAAGCCGGATATCTTATCATTTCATCAGCAAATATTTAGCATGTATCTCTTAAAGATAAGGATAATTTTTATAACTATCTCTACATCCCTCTGACCCCCACAGTTTCTGAGCTCTATGAGAACCAGACTGTGTCCTCTTCCTTGTTGTCTTCCCAGAGCCAGAGCCCAGGCAGAATTCACAGGGGTGTGTCCTGTGCATCTGCGCAGGACCCTGAAGCTCCGAAGGGTCCCGTGCTTGGCTTCATGTTCCGCCACCTTGAAATTCTTAATCATTTTGGGGTGCCCGGGGGCCTTAGTCGGTCTGTCTCCGGCTCAGGGCATGATCCTGGAGTTCCTGGATCCGGTCCTGGCATCGGGCTCTCTGCTCAGCAGGGAGTGTGCTTCTCCCTTTGACCCTCCCCCCGACTTTGTTCTCTCTCTCTCATTCTCTCCTTCAGATAGAGAAAGAAAGAGAGAAAGAGAGAGAAGAAAGAAAAGAAGGAAGGAAAGAAGGAAGGAAGGAAGGAAGGAAGGAAAGAAAGAAAGAAAGAAAGAAAGAAAGAAAGAAAGAAGAAAGAAAGAAAAAGAAAGAAAGAAGAAAGAGAAGGAAGGAAGTAAAGGGAAGGAAGGAAAGAAAGAAGGGAAGGAAAGAAGGAAAAGAAAATCTTTTAAAAAAAATTCTTAATCATTTTTGAGCAAGGGTCCTTCATTTTCATTTTGTACCAGACCCCACAAATTATGTAGCCAGCTGTGGTTACATGTAGCTTAACCAAGCATCAAACATGGTGATGGAAAAGAAGCACAGCGCTAGGTTCTACAAGGAATATAGCACACTAGTGGTCTTCACCCTAAACTGGCCCTCCTTCAGCATCCCCAGCTCAGTGGATGGCACCGCTACCTTTCCCGCTTGCAAGGCTGAAGCCCAAGTTATCATCGGGGCTCCTGGCTGGCTCAGCTGGTGTGGCATGAGACTCTTGATCTCGGCATTGTGAGTTCCAACCCCATGTTGGGTGTAGAGATGACTTAAAAAATAAATTAATTAAGATGTTTAAAAATTTGTTTAAAAATAAGGGGCACCTGGTTGGCTCAGTATGTTGAGCGTCCCACTCTTGATTTCAGCTCAGGTCGGGATCTCGGGGTCCTGGGATCAAGCCCTGCAACAAGATTTGAGCTCAACATGGAGTTGGCTTGTTCCTCTCCCTCCCCCACTGCCCCCGCCCCTGCCAGCCCTGGCTGCTTGCCAGTGCTATCTAAAATAAATAAGGAGAATCTTCTTTTTTTTAAAGATTATTTATTTATTTATTTATTTATTTGAGAGAGAGGGAGAGAGAGCCAGAGAGAAAGCATGAGCTGAGTGAAAGGCCAGAGGGAGAGGGAGAAGCAGGCTCCCCACTGAGCAGGGAACCTGATGCGGGGCTCAATCCCAGGACCCTGGGGTCATGACCTGAGCTGAAGGCAGATGCTTAACCCTCAGAGCCACCCAGGCGCCCCAAGGAGAATCTTTTAAAAAAATTTTTTAATAGAGCTTAGATATCATCTTCGCTTCCTCTCTCTCTCTCTCTCTCGACCTCCCATCCCCCTATTATGCAAGATATCGTCCAATCCTAACATTGGCAACTCCAGAAATTCTGTGTAGGATGAAAAGGGAAGGGAACACTAGGTTTGAGCTGTCTCTGCACAGTAAACATTGTATTTGCTTAGGTGTCTATTTCTTTGGGTGGCTTGTAGGGAGGAGTTGTAGTTTGGGGTTCCCCCATGTTCTAGCGGTCTATTTGGGAGGTGATTCCAGGAAGTTCTGTGACCCAACAGGGAAGTGAGACAGGGAAGGCAATGAAGCACGTAGTGTATGTTCATGAGTGGACTGATCGTGTTGGGTCCCCTCCAAGAGATGGTATACAACACTTCTTAGAATTGCCCCACAGAAAGGAGAAGCAGTGAGGGTATTTATCTACCGCCTCTACAGTAGATACGATTCTATCTACCGAATCTATGCCACCATCTCTCTTCTCCACATGTCAATCCCCCATCATCCACATTTCCCTCTTGCCAATCTGTTCTTCACCCCACAACCAAAGAGATCATTTCAGAATTCAAACCTAATCACACCACCCTCCTGCTTAAAATGCTAGGGTCTTCTCTTGACTCCTAGGATAAAGATCAAAATCTGGGAGACCCTAGAAGGTTTAGCCCTGACCTGCCCTCCAGCTCTATCAAGCACAGGAAAAACAGCTTCCGCTAGTCAGCCATGTTTCTTTGATATACTGTGTTTCCTCTTTCCACAGGGCCTTTGCATAAGCTGTTCCCTCTTCCTGGAAAGCTTTTCCTAAGCCCCCAGCTTTCTCTCAGTGTCTCAGCTCAGTGAGAAGTTCTACAGAGAAGTTTTCCTTGACTCTCTGGCGAGGTCAGTTCCAATACCCTATGTTGTCATAGCACCAGATAGTTCTGCTTGTTCCCATGTCTCACAGTCATAATGTCACAGTTATTCTGAAATTAATTGTTTGTTTCCCCCATGATGACATACTGTCCTTTTTTTTTTTTTAAGATTTTATTTATTTATTTATTAGGAAAGAGAGAGAGTGAGAGAGAGCAGGTCAGAGTGAGAAGCGGACTCCCCATGGAGCTGGGAGCCCGATGTGGGACTCGATCCCGGGACTCCGGGATCATGACCTGAGCCGAAGGCAGTTGCTCAACCAACTGCGCCACCCAGGGGCCCCCATAATGTCCTTTTTATTTTTATAATCTCACCGTTATCCTCCGACCCTGAGCTGATTCTTGTGGAATGAATTTGAAGACATATGTTTAAAAGGAATGTACTGGGGAGGCAAAGCGTCACAGAATATCATAAGCACAGAAATATATCAGCACAAGTAAACAGACATATCAATTACAAACACGATAAGGGTATCGTGTTTGTAATTGAAAAAGCTAAAAACCTAAAATTCTATCAACATGGGAATACCTCAATAAAGTATGCTATATTCATGCTGCGGATACTTCACACTGCTGATATAATGACATAGAAAGATGTCACTGATAAGAGAGGCACCCAGGTGGCTCAGTAGGTTAAGCACCCGACCGATGGTTTCGACTCAGGTCATGATCTCGCCGTTGTGGGATTAAGCTCTTCGGCGGGCTCTGCTCTCCGTAGGGAGTTTTATTCAGACTCCCCTGTCTCTCCCCACTCACCCTCTCTCTCTCTCACTGTGTCTCAAATAAATAAAAATCTTTTAAAAAAAATGTCACTGATAGAAATAAAATACAAACACTAATTGTAGAGCAGTGTATATATGGCGTGGGCCCATTAGGTGTGTCTGTGCATATGGGCATATGCAGGCATTTGACTTGCATAGAAACTGTAGGAAAGGTGACCCAAGAAATAGTGGTGATTCCTGGGGAATGGGATAGGGTGATAGGAAGGATAACTATACCCGCCGTGTCTGGAATACGTGCACATTTTACTTTTACAAGAATTACTGAATGCCAGTGAGGTGGAATTTTAGGCATCCATAGGGGAGATTTTCTTTTTGAATGTGTAGGAAAAAAGCCTGTCGTGTCTCCCCTCCAGGAAATGTCTTCACATGTCAAAAACTCCCCCAGGATCCGGTTAGGATGCTATTAGCTGTGTACCCACCAATATGGAGGAAATACCAATATTTCAAAATTTTTTGTCTTGTTGAAGACTTCTGGAACATTCCAATATTCCATTCCTTTCATTTAAAAAGAAAATTGTCGGGATGCCTGGGTGGCTTAGTCTGTTAAATGTCTGTGTTTGGCTGGGGTCATGATCCTGGAGTCCTGGGTTCGAGCCCTGAGACAGGCTCCCTGCTCAGTGAGGAGTCTATTTCTCGATCTCCCTCTGCCCCTCCCCCTGCTTGTGCTTTCTCTCTCTCTCTCTCTCTCTCTCTCTCTCTCTCTATCTGTCAAATACATAAATAAAATCTTTAAAAAAATAAAAAAGAAAGAAAAAGAAAATTGTCAGGGGCACCTGGATGGTGCAGTCGTTAAGCTTGACTCTTGGTTTCAACTTGGGTCATGATCTCAGGGTCATGCGATGGAGCCATGCATAGAGCACTCAAGTCTGCGTATCCCTCTCCCTCCGCCCCTACTCCCCAAGCTCTCTCTTTCTCTGTCTAAAATAAATAAATACATCTTTAAAAAAATTGTCAGGAGGTTTTCCTCGATTTGTTCATTCTCAAAGTCAGCACAGCATTTGGCTGGAACACTCTGCATTTAGCAGAAAGCAAGAATGACACCGTGAACCTGCTTTGGGTTATGAAATGCTTCTCATAGATTAAGTTGAGCATTACTTTTCTGAACACCAGTCACATTGCTAGATTCAGTGTTCAATTCACAGTTATTGAAAGTCAAAGCGTCTATTACTTTACAAAGCACATAGGGAATCAACATAGTAGAGTTGAAATTAAATCAACACATCTTGAATTAGATCACGCACCCTCACTTAAAAGCAGTGTGGTTTCTATAAACCTAAATTTCTTTATCTGTAAAATGGGAATACCATCTAACACATGGAATTGTTTGGAGGAAAAATATATATATTTCTACATTAAGGAACCGTGAATCAAAATCATAATGAGATATGACTTCACACCTATTAGGACAACTATTATAAAAACAAAATTCAGAAAATAACAAGCACTGATGAGGATATAGAGAAATGGGAACCCTTGGGCATTGCTGGTGAGAATATAAAATGGAAACTATGGAAAACAATATGGCAGACCCTCAAAAAGGTCTAAACATAGAGCTGGTTAAACATAGAGCTGCCACATGACATAGAAAGTCCACCACTAAGTACGTATCCAAAAGAACTGAAATCAGGGACTCAAACTGACGTACCCACATTCATAGTAGCAGTATCGACAATAGCCAAAAGATGGAAATAACACAAATATTCCATTGACTGGTAAGTGTATAAACAAAATGTGGTATATACATATGATGGGCTATGATTCAGTCTTTAAAAGGAATGATATTCTTTTGTTGTTGTTAAGATTTTTTATTTTGGGGGGGCACCTGGGTGGCACGCTTGGTTAAGCATCTGACTCTTGATCTCAGCTCAAGTCTTGATCTCAGGATTGTGAGTTCAGGCCCTGCATTGTGGTCCACAATGGGTGTGGAGCCTACATTAAAAAGAAGAAGGAGGAGGAGGATGAGGGGGAGAGGGAGGAGGAGGGAGAAGAGGAGGAGGAGGAGGAGGAGGAGGAGAAAAGAGGGGCACCTGGGTGGCTCAGTCAGTTGAGCCACTGACTCATGATTTCGGCTCAGGTAGTGATCTCAGGGATGAGATGGACCCCGCATAGGGCTCTGCACTTAGCAGAGCCTGCTTCTCTCCCTCTCCCTCCACCCCTCCCCATGCACTTTCTTTGTCTCTCAAATAAATAAATAAATCTTAAAAAAATATATGATTTTTAAAAAAAGATTAAAAAAAAAGATTTTGCTTATTTTAGAGAGAGACAGAGAGAGGGAAAAAGAGCATTTGAGTTGGGGGAAGAGCAGAGGGAGAGGGACAAGCAGACTCTGTGCTGAGCCCCACACAGGGCTGGATTCCATGACCCCAAGATCATGACCTGAGCTGAAATCAGGAGTCAGATGCTCAACTAACTGAGCCATCCACATGCCCCAAGACTTTTTATTTTCTTAAGTAGTCTTTCCATGCAGCAGCATGGGGCTCAAACTCATAACCCCAAGATCAAGAGTCACATGTTCTACTAACTGGGCCAACCAGGAGCCCCCAAAAGGAATAATATTTTGATCCATATTACAACATGAATGAGCCCAGAAGCATTATGCTTAGTGAAATAAACCAGACAAGAAAAGACAAATATATGATTCCATTTATTTGAGGTACCCAGAATAGGCAAACTCATAGAGACAGAAAGTAGAATAGAGTTTACCAGGGGCTGGAGGAGCCCGGATGGGGGGCAATGGAGAAAGGGGTACAGAATTTTGTTTGGGCTGATGAAAATGTTCCGGAAATGAATAGCGGTGAAGATCACACACTATTGTGAAGGTAATTAATGTCATTGAATTATATACTTAAAAATCATTAAAATGGTAGATTTTATATATATATTACCATAACAACTAAATTCTATTATATCTATTTCAAGCACCTAACATGGTACCTTGTGGGCGCTCAAATTTAACAGGAAGCATTCCTTAGGTAATACCTTTACGAGGACCAAGACCTTTCCATAGTTACAGAAGGAGGGTGCAAGACATCAGTTGGGGAGAGAGCCGTAGCAGGGCACTAAAAAAAAGGCAAAGGTAGTCTTTATTGCAACCTTTTATTCGCCCTAGCAGCAAGCTCACGGTGGAACAGCAGAAGGCAAGAAGGCACGGCTGCCCATCCCTACCCTCGCTCCCAGCGCTGGTGTATCTCTCTGAAGAGATGCCGCAGAAGAGAAGGCAGAAACATGAATTGATTTTTCCCGTGTTGCAGGAGGATCTACACGTAAGGCCACCTCTGCTGTCAGGCAAACCCTGGAACCAGGTGGAGGGATGGAGGATGGGGGGTGGCCTCAAAAGCCAACAGAGCTCTCTGTCTCTGTTACAGGTTGAGGACCTTTATCCACTTATCCGAAGATGACCAGAGTGGCCCCGGCCAAATCTTGTAAGGTCAACTTTTAAACCATGATGAATTATTTGTGTCCAGTAATGGCTTGAGTAGTTAAGTAGAGTCTGCTGCCAAGTCTTTGCTAGACACACAAGGACATGCTCTTACTCTTCGCCACCCCTTTCAGAGAATCCTTGCAGACCCCTTTTTCCTATAAGCCATTTTTCCTTGAGGCAGATCCCATAGGTATCTTGCATGCTGCCTCTAAGGGGCACCCTGGGCCTGAGGACAGAGTCACCTGGGTCTCCACAGGCAAAAGTGCCACCAAACCCCATGAACTCAAGGGACCTCTGCAGCCGTGTGCCTCTCGTCGGGTGACCTGCACCCCACAGGATCCCTTTAAATCCAAGTTCTGCAGGGAAGGGCTTCAGACTGAAAAGCTTGAGGGAGAGAGGCTTATAAAGAAGTGAAGCAGGGGCGCCCGAGTGGCCCAGTCAGTGAAGCGTCTGCCTTCGGCTCAGGTCATGATCCCGGGGTCTTGGGATCGAGCCCCGCATCGGGTTCCAGGCTCCCTGCTCGGTGGGAAGCCTGCTTCTCCCTCTCCATCTGCCTGCTGCTCCCCCTGCTTGTGCTCTCTCTCTCTCAAATAAATAAATGAATAAATAAAATATTTTTTAAAAAATGGTTTTGGGGCACTTGGCTGGCTCAGTCAATAGAGCATGTGACTCTTTATCTCTGGGCCCTGAGTTGGAGCCCCACAATGAGTGTAGAGATTACTTTAAAAAAAAATTTTAGTGCCAAAGGTGATGGTTAACAATTGAATAAAGATTTTATCTTGTTCTAAGGTTTGTGTTTTACTTTGGTTCTGAAAATATAAGGGCTTCATTGAATCACAAATTAGCTGTGGTGAAGGAAGAGGAGGGTCGAGCCTCAAGATAGGTAAGATTCCAAATTAATAAAACGCCTGCTGGGGACACCTGGATGGTTTGGCTCTGGTCACGATCCCAGGGTCCTGGGATTGAGCCCTGCATGGGGCTCCCTGCTCAGTGGGGAGTCTGCTTCTCCTTCTGACCCTCCCTCCCCTTCTCTCTCTCTCAAATAAAATCTTAAAAAAATAAACAACTTATTTAAAACGCCTTCTGGTACTGAGCCAGCGGGCCTGCAGTGGTCTCAGGTCCAAGGTCATTCCCGTCGGTTCATCCCGAGCGATGCACACAGATGTGTTGGGCGTACCGAATGGTACCTTTGGGGTTTTCAGACTGACGTTTTGCACGCCCAAAGAATGCAGATGTTGATCTGGTTGTTTTTTTAATGTGCTATGTAAATGTCATCTCAAAATAGAAGAAATTCAAGGCATCTCATTTCTGGGATATTTGTAAATTTCTTACCTGGCTAAAGTCCATTTTCGGCTATGTGACTCATGATGCCACCAGGCCCCCCAGCTTGGATATGACCCCCCGAGCTGTACAGAGTCTTCAGCCCTGTACTTACAGAGTCACACATGTTTTGGGGTGTCTTTATACCGCCAGTGAATGTGGACATAGAGGAAGCAACAAATGCCAGGCTCAGAGAAATGGGGGTACACCCGACAGGACTGGCATCGTTGAACACCAGCAGCGTGACCAGCAAGAGGGTGGGACAGGCACGCTTCGTAAGTCTCCTCAGTGTCCATCCCACCCTCTTCGCTAATGACCCAAAGGTGGGCGGGTGGAGTAGGCAGTGTGCCCAGCTAATGAGCACCTTCCCTCCTCTCCCACAGGTACGGTTGGCCAAGTTACGCAGCTCGGGACAGAGGCGGGGAACCCGAAATCCGCCAGGAGTTTCCTGGGAGAGCTTTGCCTTTCCAGCAGAGCGGGGGCAGAGGCAGCAAACCCAGTCTTCGCCTTCCCGTCCCTCGAATGGCCATGTGCTGTCTGCAGCACAGCAGGTGTCTCGAATCCATGGGATGGACAAGACTGAGAATGAAAGCCAACTTGCTAGGATCGACGGAGCGAAAACTAGAAGGCACCTGAGTCCCTGCTGGCACCGGTGAGCAGCTGTCCCAAAGCCAGCCCCTGTCTACTCCTCTCCCCGCCTGACATTTCATTATGAAAAATTTTAAACATACAGAGAAGTTGAAGGAGTTGCACAGTGAACACCCACTACCCATCTTCATTTTATTATATTTGCTTCACTGCGTGTGTGCCCGTCGCACCTCCTTCCACAATCCCTCAGTCTGTCTCTTCTAAATGCATTTCTAAGAACACTCCCCCCATACATTTCAGTACGCATGTCATTAAGTAAACTATTTGTTTAGATTCCTTTTTTTCCCCAAGATTTTATTTATTTATTTGACAGAGAGAGAGAGGAAGTGAGAGAGAGAGAGAGCATGAGCAGGGAGGAGGGGGAGAGGGAGAAGCTGACTCCCCACTGAGCAGGGAGCCTGGGCGGTCAATCCCAGGACCCTGAGACCGTGACCTGAGCCAAAGGCGGATGCTTAACCAACTGAGCCACCCAAGCACTATGCCGCACCTCTTAAATTTTAAATTTTAGCGCTCTGGAGGGCATATCATGATATCTTATTTGTTAGGGTCCATGATCAAAGTGACAAGACTGAATCAAGGTGAAGGTTAAGCAAAGCTTTATTTCACACCAAGCATCAGGAATCAGACTGACTGGTCAGGGCCGTCTCGAAAGAGAGCGACCCCGCCTGGTCTTACAGGCTAGCTTTTATAGGGCAAAACCGCAAGCCTCACCGCAAACCTCAAGTTATGTGGCTCTTAGATGATTGGCTATTTCCACCTGTCTCGGCCTGCTGGGGCGTCTGTTCCCGGGATGAAGTCACTTAGGTGTAAACAACAATATGGCTCCCTAGGCAAGATGGAGTCGCTCTGGCTAAGCAGGCCCTAGTATTCCCCCTTTTTCTTTGGAAATTAGTCAATTCCTTGACTTTTTGTCAATCCTATGTCTTCCTGTTGTAAGGGGTTGTATCGAGCCTGTAGGACCAGCATCTTTATTGCTCCAATTCTTTTTTTGTATGAATGATATTAAGGCGTTTACAATGCAGGGGCCAAAAAGCAACATTAGTAAAAGTAAAACCAGGGGGCCTGTAATTGCTGATATTAGGGAAGTTACCCATGGAGACCAATTGAACAAACTTTCATACCATCCTTGGGAGTTTCTATGCTGTTCGCGTTCATCAAGTCTTTCTTTGATGACTGCCAGGCTGTTTTTGATGACTCCTGTATGATTTACCCAGAAACAGCATTCCTCTCCTAGGGCTACACAGAGCCCCCCTTTTTCTAGAAACAGTATGTCTAGTCCTCTTCTATTTTGTAGTACTACTTCAGCTAAAGAGCTTAAGGAATCAGTTAGCTTATCTATATTCTCATGCATATGGCGTAGGTCAGCATCTACCTGGGATCCGAGGGCCTCAAAGTCTATTTTTTCTTTTATTAGAGCTGCAGTTCCCACTGCCGTGGACCCTGCTATCCCCACCACAACTAGTGCTGGAATTAGGCTGGGAATCGCACGTTTTGTCCGTCCTACCCCCGCAGTAAGATGTTGGAATCCCTCGGGTCCTCCATAATAATCTACTCGGGGAAGAATATGGGCAGTAATACAGAGTTCATTCCAGGAGGAGTTTTGAAACAAAGCAAGATTAAGGCATGGCGTTATTCCTGAGCTGCAAGCAAAACAGGTTCCGGTGGGGGCCTTAAGGAAGTTAGTGAAGGCAGTAGGGACTATTATGGCCTCACATAGGTGCTTATGTGGGGAAGCTTGTTTTCCTGTTTGTGTTGCAAGGCAAAGTCCCTTCCCTGTCAGATCCCCTAGGGTTAGTCTAGGTACCTTGCCCCACTCACATGAGTCATGAGAGCTTTCATTTTTAATTTGTCCCTTTTGGGTCCCTATGGTAAGGTTGGCCCCTATTCCAACATAATATGGGGGCCGGGCGTTTAGGCATAGCCAGCAGTCCTGAGTAATATTGGGGTCTGAAGCATTTAAAAAACTAAACATTGAATCTACAAGCGAGAGCAAGACACTAGCGGCGTTGTTGTTATTGTTAACACTGATCTCACTTTTTCTTTTATCCTCCGACACAGTCTTTTCCAGGGGGGTAAGGGTGGTGGGAGGCCTTGCTGGTAGCTTTGGAGGATTTAAAACTGGGTTCGGCCCTATAGGCCGAGGAGGTATTCTAAGTTGTGCCTTTTGGATAGTGAAGGCTATACCTGGATCCCTTCCCCATACATATAGTCTTATACCCCAAGTTTTCCCTGTCTCCCAATTGACGTCTCCCAACAACCCCAACTGCCATAATTTTACTGTGATTCGTACGGGGTTACATTTTCCGACCTGGCAATTTTCCCAGCTGACTGGTTGTTCAGTTCGAACGAGATCAATGTATGGGTCATGGTGTGTCCATGGGGCTATTGTTTCACATCCCCAGGCGGCACAGTGGAACTCCCCTTCTCCCTGGCAATTAGGTCCCCCATTAGCAGGACAGGCATAAAATTGGTAATTTTGTAAGTGAAACTCGTATGACTGGTCCCCACATCCCCGAGCTGAGTGCTGGCTACCCACTCCAAAGGAGGCGCTACCCCCGATTAGTTTTACATTTATCTCTGATATTAAATCACAGAGATCGAGGGTGAAAACAGGCTGACCTGAAGTCTCATTAACCTTGAGTATTGTTCCGTCCGCTGTCTTTCTGACCTGCCATTGGACCACCTTAGGTTGATGAGGCGTCCCTTGGACATTACTGAGTAGGGACAGGGGTATAAGTAACAAAGTTATGAAAGTCTTTTTAGTCTTAGCTTTAATCCTTGGTCGGCAGGGTCCATCGGCAGCGGCTTCCATCTTTGGGGGGCGTCCTTGTCCTCGGCTCGTTGGACGTGGCATGTGTGAATCCAGGTCCTGATGCCTTCGACTTTTATCGCCATGGAGGTGGTCAGGATGATGGTAAATGGTCCTCTCCAGCGAGGCTCCAAGTTTCCCACTTGGTGGCGATGGATCCAAGCCAAGTCTCCGGGTTGGTAAGGAAGCAGCTCCAGCTCTGATCAGTGTAGGCGGCTAAGACTCCTGCGTGGGCCTTTTTTAAAACAGATTGTAGCACCTGCAGTGACTGGAGTACAGACTGGTCAGTTATTTCCGCCAAGGCAACCTCCCGCAGCCGTGGACAGAGTGGAGGGGGTCTCCCAAACATTATTTCAAAAGGGGTAACCTTGTTTAAGTAGGGTGTGCATCATGCCCTAAGAAGGGCAAAGGGAAAGAGATCCACCCATCCACCGCCAGTCTCCAGAATTAGCTTTGTCAAAGTTTCTTTAAGAGTCCGCTTCATTCTGGGCGCTTGGGTGGCTCAGTGGGTTAAAGACTCTGCCTTCGGCTCAGGTCATGATCTCAGGGTCCTGGGATCGAGCCCCGCATCGGGCTCTCTGCTTGGCGGGGAGCCTGCTCCCCCTCTCCCTCTGCCTGCCTCTCTACCTGCTTGTGATCTCTCTCTCTGTCAAAAAAAAAAAAAAAGAGTCCTGTTCATTCTTTCTACTTGTCCGGAACTCTGAGACCAGTAGGCACAGTGTAATTTCCAATTCGTGCCCGCGACCTTGGCCAATGCTTGTGAGACTGAACTCACAAATGCAGGGCCGTTGTCTGACCCCATCTCGAGAGGCAACCCAAACCTAAGGATTATTTCCTCTAGTTTTGGCTACCACCCCTGCTCTCTCATGGTTGGTGGAGAAGGCCTCGACCCAGCCTGAAAAGGTATCTACAAAAACTAACATATACTCGTGTCTAGATTTTCCCTGTTTCATCTCTGTAAAATCCACTTCCCCATAAATTCCTGGTTCTCTCCCTTTCTTCTTCCCATCCTGGTTCCCCTTGCATTTACCGCCTGACATTGAGCACATACATCTGTCACATCCTGAGCCACACGCCCTGGCTTAGGAACCTGAAACTGCTTGCCCACGAGCTCCGAGCTCCGTAAGCTTGCGCGTCCCCAAATGAGTGCTCTGGTGTATTGGCTGACTAGTTTTCTTCCTAACCTTCGAGGAAGAACTTTCCTGTCCCAGTCTTAGCCCAATCCCCTCCATAGTCCAATGTAGTCCATTTTCAGAAGTATTTTAAACCTTCCTCCGAATAGCCTGGCTTCTGTGGTAGGAATGGAGCCGGGAGTGCAACTAATTCTTGCGCCGTTTCTCCGTTTCTCGGGCTGCTTGTTTTGCGACTGGATCTGCTAATTGGTTTCCTTTTGAAACCAGATCAGTCCCCTTTTGGTGCCCCGGGCAAAGCATAACGGCCACCTCTTTTGGGTCCCAAATAGCCTGGAGGAGAGCCAGTATTTCTTCTCTGCTTTTAGGCCCCTTTCTTTGTAAAGAGCCCCGTGTATATGGAGGGTAGCAAAGGCATACCTGCGGGCCGTAGAGATGTTGGCGGTCTCACCCCTGGCCGTCTGCAGTGCCTTGGTGAGTGCAATCAGCTCCGCTTTTTGCGCCGAGGTTCCGTGGGGCAGAGCCGCCTTCCAGAGTTCCTGCTCAGGAGAAACCACTGCAGTCCCCCCATATCTCTTCCCATCGGCCAAGTAGCTACTCCCGTCTGAACAGAGTCATTTCCGCGTCCGGGAGGGGAGTGTCTCTGAGATCCGGCCTTGTTCCTGTGATCTGGGTTAGGATCTCCCCGCAGTCGTGTGGGTGGTCAGCCAGCTCCTCGGGCAGCAGCGTAGCCGGATTCAGCACCGCCGGGGGCCGGAAAGTCACTTTCGGTTCATTGAGGAGGAGGGCCTGATACCCCATCACTAGGGCGTTTATCATCCATCGGTCTGGTGGGGTCCGAAGGAGGCCCGCGATAGTGTGAGTGGTGGTCAAGATGAGATTTTGTCCCAAAGTCAGTTTACTTGCATCTTTGACCAGAGGGCCATAGCAGCAATTATGCCAAGGCAAGGGGGAAACCCGGCCACTACTGGATCTAGTTTCTTGCTGAGGTAGGCTACTGGCTTTTGCCAGGGCCCCAGAGTCCGAGTCAAGACTCCTTCGGCCACCCCTGCCTTTTCATCCACATACAAGTGGACGGGCTTGGTGACGTCTGGCATGGCCAATGCGGGGGCACTCAGTAAGGCTGTTTGTAATTCTCGAAATGCTGCTCCTGCCTCAGCTGTCCACTCTACTGTAGTGAGTCCTCCCTTGGTCAGCTCGTAGAGGGGTCGAGCGATCTCCGCGAACCGCGGTATCCACAGCCTGCAGTAGCCCACCGTCCCAAGAAACTCTCTCGCTTGTCGGGGCGCGGTGGCGCAGGGGGATCGGGTGATCACCTGCTTCCTGGACTCAGACAGTGAGCGCTCTCCCTCGTGGAGGTCAAAGCCTAAATAAGTGGCGTGTCTCTGACAGAGCCGGGCTTTCTTTGCTGACACTCGATATCCTTTTTCTTGTAGAGTCCGTAAAAGAGCTCTCGTCCCCCGCAAGCATGACTCCTCATCTTTAGCGGCTATTAGCAAATCATCAACATATTGTAACAGAGTGACTCCCGGGTTGGAGGTCCTGTGCTCACGCAATTCCTCATGTAGGGCCTCGTCAAAGATGGTGGGTGAATTCTTGAATCCTTGGGGGCGTCTCGTCCAGGCGAGCCGGCCCTGGAATCCCTCCTGTGGGTCAAACCGCTCAAAAGCAAAGAGGGGCTGAGACTCCTTTGCCAAAGGTATGCCGAAAAATGCATTCTTGAGATCTAAGACGGGATACACAGTTCTTTTGGGGCCCAGGAGGGAGAGTAGGGTATAGGGGTTAGGCACCGTCGGGTGGATATCTTCCACTCATTTTTAACTTCCTGCAAGTCCTGAACGGGTCGGTATTCCCCAGTCTCAGCCTTTTTGATGGGCAGTAAGGGTATGTTCCATGGAGACTTGCAAGGAACTAGGATCCCGTCACCTCGGAGGCGGTTAATATGTTTTCTGATCCCTTCCTTTGCTTCCCAGGGGAGGGGGTACTGCCGGACGCGAATGGTCCTCGCCGTCGCTTTTAACTGCACCACTACTGGAGGCCGCCCCTTGGCCAGGCCAGGAGGTTTCCCTTCTGCCCAGATTTCGGGAAGTTCGTCCTGTAGGGTTTAGAGAAAGCCTCCCTCCCATCTCCTCTGGTTTTGAGACCGGCTCGTAAAGGAGATATTCATCTACTGCTGCTACAAGCATCTGCACAGCGGGTTGCCCCAAAGTCACAGTCACATCTCCTTCCGGGAACTGAATGCCAGCCCACAGCTTGTGGAGGAGATCTCTTCGCATCAGGTTATATGGGGCGTTAGGAAGGACCAGGAATCGATGTCTAACTATTCCCAAGGCCAAATTTAAAGTCCTCTCTGTTGTCCATTTATGTCTTTCTGTGCCATTTGCCCCTTGTACCCAGATTTCCTCTCTAGATAGCTTTCCCATAGGCCTTAGTAATGATGAAAATTGGGCTCCCGTGTCCACCAAAAAGTCAGTTGATTTCCCCTCCACCTTAATTTTAACCCGAGGTCCAGGGAGGGGATCCGAACCACGGCCCTGTCAGTCCTTGGTGGTCAGCATTGCCCTCTTCTTCCTAGGGCGCTCCTTGGCCCAGTGTCCTTTTCCCTTGCAGTAAGCACACTGATCTGAATCTAAGTCTTCTCGTCTGTTTCCTCCCTGCTTTTTTCCTTTCCAATGGCCTCTTTCCCCCTGTCTTTTCCCCAGTTCATGTAATGCCAAAACCTCAACTATTTTCTTTGTCTGTCTCTCGTCCTCCTGCGCGTCCCTGTTGTTAAATACTTTTTCTGCTATGCCCACTAATTCTGTCAAGTTTTTTCCTTCAAACCCCTCAATTTTTTGGAGTTTTTTTCTTATGTCTGGGGCCAACTGGCTAGCAAAGGCAGAGTTAATTGCTCTCTGATTTTTGGGTGCCTCAGGCTGTACATTTTATAGGCTTCAATAAGCCTTTCCAAAAAAGCCCCCGGGGACTCATCCTTACCTTGAGTCACCGCACTGATTTTAGATAAGTTTATGGGTTTCCTGGCAGCCGCACGGAGTCTGCGCAATAGAGTCTGGCGGTAGAAATGAAGGCTCTCCCTACCTTCATTGGTGTTCGGGTCCCAGTTGGGAGGTCCCTTTGGGCAGTAGTCTTCTATATTTTGGGGAACTTATGCATTTCCCTCATAATGCGATCTCTCTCCTCCGCATTAAAGAGGGCCACAAGGAGCTGTTGGATATCTATTTGGGTGGGCTGGTGGGTCAGGAAGACCTTTTCCAAGAGACTAACTAAATCCTGGGGGTGGGCAGAGAAAGGCTTATGCTGGGCCTTCCAGTTAGAGATGTCAGACGAGGAGAAAGGGATATAGGTTAGGTGGGGACGCCCTTTCCCGTCTGGCAGAAACACCTCGTGGAGAGGCAGCATCGGCGCTGTTGGAGTCCGAGGGGTAGAGGGCGGCAGAGGGGGGTAGAGGGAAGGAGAAGGGGAAGGGGAGGAGTCAGGACAGTCTTTTTGCTCAGTGGAACCATAAGTGGATCCCGACCGCGTATGAGGTGGACTAGTAAGGGCGTCTCGGGCCGGGAGTGAGGTCTAGGGGATGGACAGGGAGGAGGGGAGTCCAGATCCTCTGTTCCGATGGAGGTAGAACGGTCTTTGCAGACCCCCCCCTTATTTTCTTTCTCTGGTTTTGGGGATCTGACCTGCCTCAGAGGGAGAGAAATAGTTTTGTTAGCAGGGGGAAGGTGAGGTTCTAGCCATGATGGTGGCTCTTCCACCAGGTATCGCCAGGCCACGATGTAAGGTATCTGGTCCCGGTGGAGATCGAAAACCTTAGTCTGGATGGAGTAGATCTGGGCCAAAGCAAACGTTCCCTCCGGCGGCCATCCTGTAGAGAAAGTGGGCCATTCCAATTGACAGAGCGTTTTTAGTTTTCCCGGGTAAATTTGTCACCCGACTGGGTGGCTTTGCCTTGAAAATCCTTAAAATGTTGAAGAACAAGATTTAGGGGCGTCACAGGTCCCTTACTCCCTGTTTGCCCCATCTCTTCGTACACAACAGATGATACAGCAGTCAACAGAAAGACGAGACAAAGATAGCCGCACACCCAGAGGCCCTTCCTCGACAAGGTATTAAGTCTGAGGGCACAGAAGATACATTCCCAACTCAAAAATACAACCTGCCGCTGGTGGGGATTTTCTCAGTCCCCTGACCACCCAGGGGGGCTCGAATCCCTCAGCGATCTATCAGAGGAGGGATGGGGCGTCCCCGTATCCACTCCAGCCCTGGGAGCAATACCAAGTCCAGTTTCTCCCCGGTGGGCCAGCCCCCAAATGTTAGGGTGATCAAAGTGACAAGACTGAATCAAGGCGAAGGTTAAGCAAAGCTTTATTTCACACCAAGCATCAGGAATCAGACTGACCGGTCAGGGCCGTCTCGAAAGAGAGCGACCCCGCCTAGTCTTACAGGCTAGCTTTTATAGGGCAAAACCGCAAGCCTCACCGCAAACCTCAAGTTATGTGGCTCTTAGCTGATTGGCTATTTCCACCTGTCTCGGCCTGCTGGGGCGTCTGTTCCCGGGATCGGTACCCGGAACCGATACCAGGAACTGATTGTCTCGGCCTGCTGGGGCGTCTGTTTCCGGGATGAAGTCACTTAGATGTAAACAACAATGTGGCTCCCTAGGCAAGATGGAGTCGCTCCGGCTAAGCAGGCCCTAGCATTCTTGTGATTTTAACTCACATTTCCGTGATGACTCATGGTGTTGGATGCTTTTTCATGCTCTCATTGGCCACTTGGGTGTCTTTTTTTGTCAAGATGGCCGAAGCGCAGGATGGGGGCCGCCAGCATCCCTCTCCCATGGCCTGGAGGAGAACCGACTGAGCAGCACAAGCTGGAATGTGAATGAGAAATAACCTTCTGTTCAGTGAATCTGCTGAAATGTCATCCCGTTTGCTTCAAGAGTTAAACTGTATATTAAATTATACCTCCGTACACTTAAAAAATAAAATGAATGGTGGAGAAGGGGTTGATTCTCTCCTGAGAAGACAGGAACTCAAAGGGATGCTGAGGTGACCTCAGACCTCCAACCATGACTCACAGCAGGACGGGGCCCTGGGCCCTGACCTTCCATGGTTGGATTTAGTCCTAGTGAACATTCCTAGTATTCACTCAATTGTGCTCCTCCCAAGATGTCATCAGGCTTGAAGTGAAAATTTAGACTAGAGCAATGCAAATGGGCTGGAATTACCTACCATTGTCCCCAAAAAACCCACTTGGGTACTTGAAACCGGGAGGTGGGGACTCAGGCTTCAATATCTGCTCCAAAGCGGCCCACCTCCCATGGTCTGGGGGCCGCTGATTCTGGGTCCGGCCACCTGCAGAGCTAACTGGGGACCCCCAGGAACTCTGTTAGGCGCAGGTATTTCGGAATCCTCAGGACTGTCCTTGGCTGAACCTCCCTCCACCTCCCCCAGGCCTGCTAAGCTCTATTTGAAGAGCTTGCAATTTAAAGAAGTGAAGAACCAGCCAATACGTTGGGTTGAAAAATGAAAAACATTTTCTCCAGGGTTCAACCAAGTCCTGGGGTTAAGACTTGTTAGTGGAGCCCACCTGCTATCCTTTTAAATAGATAAAAGACATTTCAGTCTCTGGCCATGAAATACTAGAGGCCCTCCTCACTCCCCCTTCAGCTCTCTTACACCCTGCTCCCCGCCCCGCCCCCCAACCCTATAATTAAAAAGGCTCTTTTCAGGCCGGAATACAATTCAGGCATAATCATTATGAAAACCTGCCCTGTTTCTGTGGTTACTGACAAGTTCCTTTGTGTAAATCTCATTAAATCAAACCAGGGACTCCCAATTTGGGGGGCCAATCCCTGGGAGGAAAAAGCTCTACTGATTTCAGAAATAATGTTGCAAATCTCAGGTAGGAGACCCTTCTGGATTAGAAAATGAAATTATTTCTCTCTCCGAAGCCCGTGACAAGTCAACCATGAAAAATTGATAATGGCTTTTCTCACCCCACGCGCTTTTTCTGCCGGGGCTATATTCTCACGTTTGGCTCTCTTGTAGAAGGCAGCTTTCTCTGACAGGCTAGCTTATTTTCCTGCCTTTAAGAAGCCAAATGAAATCACTGAAAACGTTGACCACGTTCCATTCATTTTCATTCTATACATTTTCGGTGCTTAGGAGAAATCGGCTTCTCATTTGAAAAGAATGATTTCCTCTTCAAGCTGTAAGCCAGCGGCGGGTTTTCCTCACGCCCTGAAAAGCTTGGGAAGTAAAGTGGTTCTCATCTAAAATTAAAGACAACAGTGAAATTTCGCTCTCTCTGGGCCTAGAGGTGATGTTAGCTACTGTCTGTTTCCCCCTTCATTTTGTTCTTTCTATCCCCATTCTGGAATTTCCCAAGTCCTTAACTGTAAAAACATTCCTCTTGCCCCATGACTTTTTCCATCAGAAGATATAAATGGCTTAGACTTCCTTACTATCAAATGCTCAAATAAGACTATATTGGGCCCTATGCTGGATGCTCCCAGTAAGGAACCAGGGTACCACTGACCCTGTGCTCTACTCCCCGTGGGTTTATGCATGCAAATGCCTTTCCTTGCGAGAATTAGGGCTCTTCCTTGCCACTGCACCAAGACAACCAACAGAATGGAAGATTATTTGCAAATGACATATCAGATAAAGGGCTAGTATCCAAAGTCCTAGTGGCTGGAAACAAGCTCCTTGGGGGACTCCATTTATTTTCATTTTTTCAAAGATTTTATTTATTTATTTGAGAGAGAGACAGGAAGAGCACGGGGTAGGGGGCAGGGGAGCTGGGGGAGGGACAGAAGGAGAAGCAGACACCCCCTCCCCTCCACTGAGGGTGAAGCATGGCGTGGGGCTCGATCCAGGATCCTGAGATCAGGACCTGAGCCAAAGTCAGAGGTTTAACCGACTGAGCCACCCAGATGCTCCTTGGGAATTTCTTTTAAAAGATTCACTTCCACTGACTCATCGCTTTTACAGGGATCTTTTCTCATGCTCCGCCTTGCTCCAATTCATGTGCATTTACTAACCTTAGTACATGGTTGCTGCAATGCAATCAATGGCTGATGTGTCAATTTAGGAGAGACAGACACCAGGTGGGATAAGGATAAAGTATCGTGACTGTGACCATTCGGGGATGAGCTGGAATAGAGACTCTGAATGCCACACTCAGCCCTGAGCTCCCCACCACCCCCAGTATCTCCAGGCTCCCCCTGGTGCCCGCTGTCCCCCCCCCAACATGCTACCTTTTTGCCTTGTAAGTCTCCTCTGTCTATTTCATTCTGCCTGTTACTGCAAAGCATTGTTTCCTTTGTGTTTATCCTTGAAGACTGGAAGGTATTACTCTTCTGGGTGGTCCTCCAACACAGGCACACTGCTCTACCCCTGACACCCATTTATAAATGTGAAGAGAACCTCTCTTACCCATTACAGGGGAAATCCACGAAGTACCAATGCCTGAGAATCTAGAGCTGTGAGGCCTGGGTCAGACATACTTTACAGAACAAAGATAAACTTCTGCTAGAATAAGCTAAAGATAGAGATAAATAAAGCTTTAGATCAGAACCAGAAATATCTTCACCCTGAATGAGATTGCAAAGACCTAGGAAGACCTTCAGAGGTTTACGAGTGGAGGAAAGAGTATCAGACAAAGGGAGGAGGGAGGAGGGGGCCAAAGGGAAGAGGATTACAGAGGTACACCCTTTTGTGAGATTACACAGTGATTAGCACAGTGAAAATGAATATTTATGAAGCTGGCGTTGATTATACTGTATTACGGGAGATCATTTGAATAATCATGAATATGTTTCCATGCATTTGGACCTAATGGGATGGTTTTCGGTCTTTAATGAGGCACTGGCGCGTGTTTGAAGAGCCTGGGAGAGGGGGGTGGGAGCAGAAAGAAGGGAATGAACAAAACAGGTCACTGCGTTTCAGACCGTGTTTTTCACACTGTATTGCTCTCATCACTACAGTCCTGTCTGTGTACATCTGAGGGGGGAAAAGTTCTAAAACTATGAATTGGGTGCCCATTGGTGCAAAAACTAAAAGGTTAAGTGACTTTCCCAAGGTCACACAGCAATACGATGGCTGAATCAAGGCTGCAGACATGTCTTGCCCATCACTTCCAAGTGCATAGGGTGGATAGATGTCCCTGTCCCAGGTTACTGCCTACTGTCCTGCCACAATTACTATGGGATTATCCCTTTCATAGGCAAAAGTGTAACCCTTGGGATGTTAAATGGTTTCTTTTGTTAAGTGGTTTGAGGAAAGCACCCATTTATTTATTCTACCTTCAGTCCCTAGGCGGATGCCAAGTGCCCATAAATGATGGTGGCTGTTTTGAAAGGAGGGATCTCAGGAAGGCAGATGGAAGGAGACAGGGCAAGCATAGAGATGGGAGTATTTCTACGTTCTTGTGAGTTGTTGGGAGGCTGGAGGGCGCTGTGATGGAAGATGGTCTGCGGGAGGGTAGATGGTTCAGTATCAACCTATCGAGATGGATTTGCTGCCTAGAGAAGACATGCATGAAACCAGCCCTGCATAAAGCAGGGGCATAAACCAGAATGCCAAGTCAGTTATTTTCTACAAAGAGAGACAGAGCTGTCCCTGGTCCAGGCATGCTTGCGTGGGCGGTGAGCACCAGGAAGAGGCGAAGCGATCCTGCGCCGGGGAGCTGGGCGAGCCAGGATCCAAACCCCAGCTCTATCTCAGTTATCTGCAGTTTGACCTTGGACAAGTCCTCTAGATCCCGGAGGCCTGGGTTCCTTGGCCGGAAGCTGGGCTGTGTGGGACGGAAACGCAACAAGGGAGTGTACCCAAGGTGCCTAGCCCAGGCTGCAGCCAAACCCCTGGGAGCTATCATTAGCCTCCGCCTGCAGGCGGAAGCGGAATTGCTCGCGGGTTGCGGGAACTAGAGCGGAGGAGGTAAGCGGCTGATTCAGCTGCTGGTGCATCCTTTTGGAGCCGGGCTACACCCGCAGTAGCTCGCACCTCCAGCAGGGGAAGGTTCTGGGTGGGCGCTACCCAAGAAGGATACCGACTGGAGTTTATTTTCCCAAGGTTCCAAGCTAACCACCCCCCTCGTGTGATTGACACATTCTTTCTTTAGATATGCTAATACCTTCAACTAGAGTACAGTGTCTTGCTTTGGCAGGCTTTGTCTCTTAAGAGAACGTTGTCTATTTCAGGACTTTCATCTGAGATTTTTTAATAGTTCACCCCCAAGGCAAACTTTTGACCTTCTTTCTGAGTTCCATCAGTGGTATCCCAGTCTGGGTAACCTCCAAGGCTCACCAGGGCCTCCAGGTATCAAAGGGGACAAAGAAATTTCTTTTTATAGCGGAGACCTAGATCAATTTCTTTGGGGGGGGGCGCGGGAAACTACATCTCCCTTTCCTAATCTACCAACTGGGTTGTCCAATGAGTTGTTATGAAGATTATGTTAAGTAATCCTCGAAGAAGGATTAAGTGAGAAAATCTGGGGTAGCCTAGAGCTAGGTGTATGGTAGGTGCTCAATAAATGTGTTGAATGGATAATGATTATGGTTACTTTTGGGGAAGACAGCAGTGAATCAGCACAAGGTCCTTACCCTCCCTGAGCCTGCAGTCCAGGAGGGAAAAAGGCAAATAAGTAAGCCTGCCGATGTGACATGAAGTCAACAATGGGGACCACAAGTGTGTTATTGGAGCTTCTAGCTGGAGGACCTAAGTCAAGGACAAGGTCTCTGAGGTTCCCCAGTGGAAGTGGCAGAGGTAGAGAATCTGAGTGCCTTGGCACCGAGCTCTCGAGGCAAGATAGACTTTCTTCCAACAGGGAGACCCTCAAGAACTATGGGAGTGTTTCTTGCCAGAGGATCTGGGCCTGAGGAGAGGCTGGGGAGGTAAGCAAGGGTTGGATTTGGGAGGGGTTTGTAAACCACATAAAGGAGTTAGATTTTGTCCTAAGAGACATAGAGTGTTGGAAGACAGGGTTCCACAGGCTTAGCAAAAATTATAGTGTGGACGGAAGGCTAGAGGAGGGCTGTGGATGCCTCAGGGCTTTCAAGCGTGGGTTCCATGTTGAGCAGTGATCTACAGAACATGGCGCCAGACAGCCTGGGATTGAGCGCAGACACCATTGTTGAAGGCCGTGTGCTGGGAAAGCCTCATTTGTAAACTGAGATAAATCCCAGGACCCAGCTCTTAGGCTCACAGGAGAGAACGTGGGTTAAACGAGATAATACATACAAAGCGACCTACTTTGACAGGACCTGGGATAGAGTAAGTACCCCCTAAGTGTTGGGTATTGTCTTTGCCAGGATGGCTCACACAGCAAGAAGTGAGGTAAAAATCAGCGGGCTCCGTAAAACATACCTGAGGAATGCCAGGGGAGGGGCAGCTTAGAAGCTGCCAGAAGACGGAGACTCCAGGAACTTGGAGCACCTCCACTCGGGTTAGTCCTGCTTCCTTACAAATTTGGTTACTTGACCTCCGTAGCTGATTAGAAGAGGAGGAAGTGCCGGAAGCAGGTCCGCTAGGAAAGGTAGAAGGAAGGAACTGCTGGCAGCTCCAAGAAAATCCGAGAGGTACTAGGAGACACAGATACAAGAACCACAGACGTAGAATAAACTGCCAAAGTGGTCATTTCGAGCACAGGGTGAGTCCCGCGCACCCAAAGCGCAGTGAAACCTTCACTGCGTCTAGTTCAGCTATGGAGTGCGTACAGGCGCTGCTCAGAATACACAACACTTGCCCATTAAGGCAGGAGAGTGTTTTATGAACTTCAGAAATCATGTTATGTGGGACAGACCATAACAGAGTCCCAAGAGATCGAATGCAAAGCAGCCCAGGGCACACGCTCTCTGGTATTTCGACTCTGAACCCTGGCTCCAGCCTGCCGGGCTGGCTAGCTTTGGCATCCGCTTGGCTTTTTCTTTTTGGGGTTGATTCTTGGATCTTTACAATGTTCTGGGCAGGTTTTCAATAGCATCTGTCTGAACTGTTAGCCTCACTTTCTTCCTGCATCCCACCGCTGCGTTCTTGGGATTTGGTCCTTGAGTCCGAGAGGTACCGAGACCCGCACTGCTCTTAACTATGCTGAAGGGTTAAGGCACCGCAAACCTTAGAGGGATGAGCAAGAAAAAAACATACATGGCAATTTACTTATATAAAAGTAGACGTTTTCCAGGTTTGTTGTTTCTCTCCAGATGGGTGGGGTGCGGAATAGGCAGAAGGAAACAAATGTTGGTTTCTTTCTGGATGGAAACTGTTCAAGTTTAAACCAGGGCAAGAAGCGCTCATTCTGTTGCTGGGTAGAAAAGGTGTGTCGTTGGAGCTTCCGCCGCCTTTCTGTCTTCCTGCCCCTGGAAAAGACCCAGAAGAGGAATGCCACGGGTCACAAGAGTTCCTTAGCTGAGTAAATACACGTGAGTGATTGGGGGAGAATTACAAAGTCTCCTCTAAGTAACCGAGTCAAAGCTAACAATACTCAGTGTCAGAACATCAAATGAAGCTGCCCAAACGATCACCCTAGACACGTCCAAGCATTTTAAAGACTAGCCGTTGAGGACAGTATTTGATGGATGTAGTTTTGTTCTCTAGCTCATGGGAACCAGAGCTCCATGGAGGAGTAAGAGTGAATGCAGTTGGGGAAGGAAATCCGGTGATTGTCCACGGGGGATGCTTGGCAAGACAAGGAATGGATGGGGAGGGGGTATGTTTAAAAAAAAAAAAAAAGGATTCTGTTTTTACTGCCACATTTATGGCTCAATTTAGATTTGTGTCAGTAGGATTTGTAAGCTGTCCTTTGCCCGGGGTTTGGTGGGCTGGTATGTACTGCTGGTCTTAATCCAGTATCTGGACCCCAAAGCAGTCATTTACATCCTCGGAATCCCCGTTACAATTGGAAATTTTCCAAGGAGACAGCGGAAGCCAGATGGGAATGTGGTGCGCTTTGCCCGGTTAGCACTAAGTCCTCGGTGCTGTAGCGCTTTGTGCTTTCTTCCTCCGTTCTGTTACACTTATGAGCGCCTACTTTGTGCTGAGGCTGACGAGGCCCCAGAACGCTAGATGCTGGGGATTTAGAGCAGCGAAGCCAAAAGACCCCTTCTTGGCCGCACGCAGTTTCTATTTCTATTGGAGTAGGAGGGAGAGAGGCAATATAAGCCGGGCTGTCAGATTCAGCGAAGAAGAATACATAACACGCTCAGTTAAATTTGAATTTTCGATGGAGGACGAATGATTGTTTAGTGTAAGTAGGATCTGAAGACGGCATGTATTTTATTTGGCAATCTTAAAAATAAAGGCAGGTGGTGGCAATGCTGAGTCAGCGGCCAGCTGGAGATGTAAGGAAACATGAGGATCCCATTTTAATTCGGGTGGTCAGAGAAGCTCCCTGCGTCAAGGTGACACTTGAGCCGGGAGGTGAGGGGGAGGGGCCAGGCAGGTAACCGTCAGGGGAAGGAGCCTCCGAGGGAGCAGGAACTGTACTGCAGAGGCCCCGAGATCCAGTTCTAGCTCTAAGACTTGGGCTCTGCACCAGCAGGCACTTAATAACTGAAGTTCTGCTAACCGCTCATTTGCTAATTCTGCCACATGCTTCTCCAAGTCCAGGGGGTTGGGAGGAAAAGGACGAAGATGGGAGTGAAGCAGGGCAGTACAGGGGTTTGTTGAGCATGGCCTGAGGATGGAATTCAGCCTCAAAGCTCCACGCTGGGTGCAGCTGGGAGGGGACCTTTGGGACCTGACGCTAGGTACGTCGCTCCACGCTGGAGAGTCTCGCTGGGGTCTCTAAAGGCAGGCTAATCGTCCGATGGATGGGCTGCTTTAAATCCCGTCCTCCAGCATCAGAGCTTGGCAGGAGGGTGAGTGCCCCTGTTGTTTCCACACCGGCATGTATGCCTCAGGACTGTAGCATCCGCTGTTGGAAAGTGCCTCCCAGATAACAGATAAAGGATGGGTTTCCAAATGCTGCCTAGAGAGCCATGGCTCTAGGACGAAGGGAGGCCTTCCCCGACTTTATACTTGTTCGTGGGCTTTTGCTATTTAATTCTAAGTGCTTCTTCACATCTTCCCTAGGAACGATAATAAAAAAAGGGAGGTTTTTTCCCTTCTCTTGACAAGTCCCTGAGCACGGACAACAGAAATATTTTAACACAAGACCAAGAGGTTAGGAAGGGCGCCTGGCTGGTTCAGTTGGAGGAGTGTGTGACTCCTGATCTCGGGGTTGTTAGTTCCAGCCCCATGTTGGGTGTAGAGATAACTTAAAAATTAAAAAAGAATTTTTTTAAAAGACTGTTTATTTGAGAGAGGGAGAGACAACATAGAAGGAGATTGAGAGGGAGAAACAGGCTCCCCAATGAGCAGGGAGCCCGATGTGGGGCTCCATCCCAGGACTTTGGGATCATGACCTGACCCGGAAGGCAGACACCCAACTGACTGAGCCACCCAGGCGCCCCTAAAAATAAAATAAAATAAAAAGTTTTTTTTAATAATAAAGAGGTTAAGAGACTAAAAGTTAGAACACAACTCTTTTCCCAGATCTGCCCAGTGCGTCCCTCTGATCCTACTTACCTGATCAGGCAGGGGTCCTGTGACGGTCTTAGATTTACGGAGAGCAAGATCTGCCCCCTCTTATGGCAAGACTCTGGATTTGCAAAGGATAAAATGATCAGACTTTTTTATTGAGATTTTTCTTATCCAAATGCTTCATTCTTTAGTAGGTTCCAGGGATACTTTGGCCAATGTTTTCTTTTCTATCCAGTCACCGGGCCTTCTTCGGACCTCAGACTGTTAGGAACGACCGGCTACCCCTGACCCCAGCCAGGACACTGAGAACTTCAGCTACACCTTAGTATCTGCAGTAACATTACTTTGCAGTTTCGTCGCCTTAATTAGCATTTCTTTCTTCTTCCAGAACTCTCTTGGCCAAGCCAAGGGTTTGATTGTTTCTTAGAGGAAATTCTTCAAAGACCCATCAGCTTTTCAATGGAAAGGGCATTAGCATTTGTGCTCTAAAATTCTTTAAATCCCTCGCCCCCCTGTTACCACCAATCCTGGACTCTTACACCTCTTAGCCAAATTCCTGCACTCAGAGACCCACCTTCAGCCAAGCTTCCGGTTCTCTATAAACTGCGGCCTGACGTCACCCACCCACCCCCGCCCCGCCCCCTCCGGATACTGCCCAAGCTTTCAAGGTGCTGCTCTCCCTTAGGTAAGCCTTAAACTTGGCCTTGCTTTGTCCACAGTTGGTCATGTCTGGGGAGCCAGCTTCTGACAAGAGGGACCTTTTTCTTTCGGGGGAAAGGAATAACATGGTCGCTCCGCATTTACTATGACAAACTGGCTGTTTAAGGGCTGTCGGTGAGAAAACGAGGTTAGTGATTGGCGATATGTCTGTAAGACCAGGTGATAGACAACCGCTCACGAGGCATCAACGGAGAAAGAAACGGCGAATGGGGCGCAGGCTGCGGGAAGAACCGGCCTCACTCTCTGGGATGCGGAGGGAGGAGAAGTGGGGGTGGTGCCATGGAGTCACGTGCTGGCGGCCGAGGAAGGGAGAGGAGGAGGTCCGTTTTGGGACCCCCGGAGTTGGAGATGGTTGCCAGTGATTTCTCTAATTTACTTGGCAGTTTATTGTGATCTGGAGTTAGAGGAGAGATGAGCGCTGAAAACAGATTTGAGGAATATCAGCACAGATACTTGAAACCCTGAGTGCAAATGTGTTTACCCAACAGGGGCAGACGGTCTCTAGAGCCTGTGAGTCGGGGTCATGAGTTCAAGCCCCACACTGGGTGTAGAGCTTGCTTAAACAAAAACAAAAAAACCTGGGGCACCTGGGTGGTGCTGTCATTTAAATGCCTGACTCTTGATTTCGGCTCTGGAGGTGATTCCCAGGCTTATAAGGTTGAGCCTCACGTCGGGCTCCACTTAGTGCCAAGTCTGAGATTTCTCTCTCCCTCTCCTTCTGTCCCTCCTGCTCATGTTCGCTCTAAAATAAATAAATCTAAAAGCAAACCAAAAAAAAAAAAAAACCAACCCCAAAAAACGAAAGAAAGAAAGAAAGAGAGAAAGAAAAAAATTTGGAAAAAAATCCATATTTAGGGCGCTCAGTCAATTAAGCATCTGCCTTCGGTTCAGATCATGATCCCAGGGTCGTGGAATGGAGTCCTGCATCAGGCTCTCTGCTCCATGGGGAGCCTGCTTCCCCCTCTCTCTCTGCCTGCCTCTCTGCCTACTTGTGATCTCTCTCTCAGTGTCAAATAAAATCTTTAATAAAAAATTTTACTTTTCTTTAGTGGCAGTCTGAAGTAATTTTGCTCTCATTAAAATTCTGAATATTGAACATGCTTCTTTTTTGGAAATCTTGGAATAATGTATTATGATAAAACGATTTGAGATCTTGTTCTAAATTCCGTTTATTTCAACCTTAGTTGTTTTCAATGCTGTCCTACTGGGAAAAGATGCTTCCCAAAGTTATGTAACATTGGAGGAAGTCGATTATTTTCACCATGTACTTAATAATAATGCTGGTCTGTCGTCCTTTTTCTTTCCTTCCTTCCTTCCTTCCTGATTTCAAAGTAATCTCTACACCCAATGTGGGGCTTGAACTCACAACCCTGAGATCAAGAGTTGCATGTCTTACCGACTGAGCCAGCCAGGTGCCCCATAACGCATGTTTTTCAATTCCACTTACCAACTACGCAAAACGTTTGGTTGAAATTTAGTTGATGAATCCCTGTTTCCCAAAGTCAGTCCATCATTCCTGCAATGTAAACTGGAAGATGTTGCATTTGTATTTTTATATTTTAAAGAAATAGACTCAAGCACACTGAAACTCTTCATCTGGGAACTGTTGTTAATGGTTTAGAAAATTGTTTATGACATTTTAAGTGTACCTATCTGATAGCTGTCAAAGGTCATACTCATACATAATTTTTAGCACTCAACTATGATTTCCAAACATCTGTTTCCAAAATGCTCTCTCCATAGCATGAGTTTCTTCCTGAAAGCAATCACTTTCTTTTTCATGGTTAAAATGTTCTCTTTACCTTAAAGTGGCAGATTAAACATTTTTGTTCCAACAGATATTTCTGCCAGATAGCATATTACAGACAGCATTTATCAAAGATCAGCAAATTTGAAACTCCTCTTTTTAAAAGGACAGTGAATAACTTGTCTCTAAGTTCTTTGCCATAACCGGCAAACTCCTGTGTGATACAAAATATTCCAATAGTCGTGCCCTCTCTTTCAAAGACCAGTAGACGGGCGCCTGGGTGGCTCAGTCGGTTAAGCGTCTGCCTTCTGCTCAGGTCATGATCCCGGGGTCCTGAGGTCGAGCCCCGCGTCGAGCCACTTCCCCTGCTTTTGCTCTATCAAATAAATAAATATCTTAAAAAAAAAATCAAAGAGCAGTAAAGTCCTTTGCAAAGGGAGGGTAGTAAAGTCCTTCTTACCCACCTTTAAAAATGGAATTAACTTCTCAAGGGCAAGCCTCCCCAAGATAGGCCACATTGGCTTGAACATTATTTCAAGTTAAAAAAGCAATCCAAACCCAGCAGATTCAGAACAAGCTCTTTGCCTCCCCCTCAACTGCCCTGATGTATCAGGAAGAGAGGTATTAAGAGAGATCCCGCTTTACCAAAGAAATTTATCTGCATAACAGAGCAACCTTTGTTTTCCAGACATTTCCTCTCC
The DNA here is from genome assembly GCA_028533885.1 of Nasua narica. Classification (NCBI taxonomy): domain Eukaryota; kingdom Metazoa; phylum Chordata; class Mammalia; order Carnivora; family Procyonidae; genus Nasua; species Nasua narica. Next base: position 65,460,895 of record CM052808.1, read on the forward strand.
CTTCCCGGCTAATGGTCTTTTCTCCCCTTTGTCCTCAGACCCTACCCCTCTCCGTAGATCCTATTAAGCTCTTGTTGCCTCACTGGAACTTCCAAGTCTGGGTGGATTCTCCTTATGTATGCTATTAAATTTGATTTTCTCCTGTTACTCTATCTCGTGTCATTTTTATTCTTAGTCCAGCTAGAAGGACCTTGAAGAGCAGAGGGAATTCTTCCTCCCTGACAGTAGCAATCTATAAACTTCTGGCTTCAGTTTCTTGGCTTCAGTAGCTCATCTGTGAATGATTCAGTGGTAAAATTTGCATGTTGGAATTTTTGTAATTTAATCCCAGGATTTTAAATTCCTGTAGAGAAGCAGCTTTTTTAGTTGTTGTTACGCAGTTAAAAAAAATTATATACATGGGGCGCCTGGCTGTCTCAGTTGGAAGTGCTTGTAACTCCTGATATCAGGGTTGGGAGTTTGAGCCCCATGTTGGGTGTAGAGAGTACTAAAAAAAAAAAAAAAAACAACAAAAATAAAATAAACCTTAAAAAATTATTTGTACATATTATTTTGGCTAAACAAGTAATTTATTGTTGAGAATATCTCTCCTCTGCTAAATTTTTATTGAGTGGTTCATAAAAAAATAATTTTTTTCGGAAATCTCCTCATTGGAACAGGATCAAACATATACCCTAAGCGGCGGCATGTTAGAAATAGCTGTACTTTTCTTTCAACAGTAGGGCAATCCTCCTACACTGTGTAATTTATTCTAATACGTGTTTCTTCAAATCTACAGCAATATTTTCTAAGCGTCTTCCAACTATTTGCTGACACATTAATGTATTTTATTTTGCACTCCTATTTTCTGGTTATTATTTTCATCTTTCAACATTTGTTTGTATTTTCTACCTTTCCAGGAATAACCAGTTTCCCTAGTGAGATGTGACTTTGGGTCTTTTGGCAAAAAATACATGTATCATTAAGTTTAGCAAAAATTGTAATGTTCTTGATCGTCTCTTATCTCTACATGTCATTGAAAAAAAATCAACAACCCCATTGGTGTTTAATTAATCTTGATGTTCTGAACTCCTAATTTTTACGTGTCTTTCTGTGTGTGGTGGCACTGGGGAGACCTCGGCGAGCCAAAGTATCACTGTGCCCGATTTCACAAGTTTCTTGTCTCAGAGCCAAATACATTTCAAATATTGTGTGAAAAGGACAATTTAGGGACACACATCAGGGACACACATCAGGGACACACAGACTCAGCTCGTGTGTGTGTGTGTGTGTGTGTGTGTGTGTGTGTGTGTGGGAGAGGTCAGGGAGGACTTTTCCAAGTGAGAGACATAAATTAGGCCTAACGATACTACAAGGCAATTAGACAGAGGGGGTTGGGGAAGGGTGGGGGATCGCCCAGAAAGAGGAAACAGCAGGGTGAAGGCCAGATGGTGAGAGCAATTAGGTTTCATTCAAATAACAGAAAGTTCTAGGAGGCTGGATCTTGGAATGGAGGAGGGAAGGGCAAGAGACGTGGACAGGCAAAGGGGCTGCATTACTTACACAGCCTGCACCTTATTCTATGGACAATGGAGAGAAATGGAAAGGTTTGAAGAAGGGTGGCAAGATGACAGTTCTAGAAAGTTTCCCGGAGAATGTATTGGAAGTTGGCTAGGTTGGAGGCATGAAGATCAGTTAGGGAACGGGAACTGAAGGGA
>CM052808.1:65462691-65536681 GCA_028533885.1 Nasua narica
CCCACTCACAGGGAGGTCTGGGACTGGGTGGCCCCTCAGAAGTAGCCCAAATTAGGCAAGAGGGCAAAGCCTTTGGATCTCGACATCAGCCCGGGGGGGGGGGGGGGGGGGGGTTGCTTGCTACCTGGGACCAGGGCCTGGGGGCAGGGGTGGAGGGGGAAGAGCAAACTTCGTGGAGACAGTTCCCAGGAACTGGCACCAGTCAGTACGAAGACAAAGGGCAGGGAGGGACTCGGCTGTGAGCGTCGGCAGCTCCGGAAGAGACGTTCTGGACTAAACACTGCTCTCCGCTACAGGTGCAAAAGCTCGTACTTTCCTACGGGACATGCTTACTTTTAGGTACCTGTTATCCATTCCTTAGTTCACAGCTAGTTAATTCTGTCCTTCCTTCCTCCTTTCCTCTCTCCCTTCCTTCCTTCTTTTTTTCTCTACACCCAACGTGGGGGCTCAAACTCACCACGCAAGATCAAGAGTCCAATGCTCTACTTAGTGAGCGAGCCAGGCGTCCCGATAACTAGCTAACTTCCGCTGTGGGATGTATAAGGCATTATGCTAACTGGGTGTTGGGGGCGGACGCAAAGATGAAGATTCAGAAAGCACAGCGCCCAGGGAGCCTCTGTACTAGAGACCACCAGTTCTCCGGTGGGACGGAGTCCTCATTTCTTGCCTGTTCCTTTCTCCTCCTTAGAAAATTAACCGGATGGCTCACCTTTTTCTCAGATACCTTGTTAGCTTTCCTTCCCTTCTCTGAGGCTTGGAGAGTCAAAAACAAGCCCAAACACCAGTTCCTTTCAAAGATCCTCAGGCATTATGTAAATGTTGCAAAGAGGTAGGAAATCTTACAAAATTCTCAACAGGCTTTGGCCTTTGGCCCACCATTCCTTTAGATGATTCTATGCTGGTATGCCAAACTTCATACCTCTGGCTTTTCTTGACTTCTCTAGAGTTCAGAAAACACCCTTTCTTTGGTCCCTATCCTTCTCTTTCCTTGGGCAAGGCTGGCTTTCCAGCAGTCAGGCCCGAAAGTGACAGTAGGAGATAAACCTTAGTGCATCCACCAGGACTCAGGAAGTCATTCAGGTTATCGCGGGGCCTCCAACGTAATGCCCGACTTTGAACTGTTAAAGGAGGCCAAGGGACTGGGGCAGCTCCGATGACACGGTGACCCTCCTAGGCAAATCAAAATCTAAGCCTGTAAATACCTCAAGGTTACATAATGGAAAAGCTAAGGACACCCAATCACAAACAGCCATTGGGCTGCAGGCTGTAGCCAATCACATTATTTCCTTTCTTTGTTCCTGCACTTCTGCGTCTCTCCCTGGGCTCCTGTAGGCGGAGCGCTTCCAACCACTTCCGGTTTGGCACTGCCCAATTTGAGTTGATTTTTGCTCAAATTGTTCAAATTTTGCTCAATACTGTTCAAATTTTTAATATGCCCCAGTTTATCTTCTCACAGACACCTCACTTCTCCCACATTCAGGTCTCCGAGTGAAAGGGCTTCGCAGGCATTTCCAAACTAAGGGTCAAGAAAGGGGATGTGGCTTTGCTACAGAAAATCTATTTATAAAATCACTAACAAAGGATAAGGGGAATCCTTTCCCAGACCTTCCCCCAGTCTATTTCTGGCAGGCTAATAATAATTTAAATCTGATTATGGTTTCTTTCAAGGGAATGGTTTTGGAAAATACAAAAAAAAAAAAAAATCCCGATTCTATCAATATGTTGATGTTAAATAGACGGATTTTCTTTTCTTTGCTGGTCACTCAGCTACGGATCTTTAAATTATGACGCTAATGTTGAATAGTGTAATCATTCCTTTGAAAACAAGCCAGCAACTGTCACCTATTAAACTCTATCACCGCCTAGGCTGACCTTAGTTTTGAGGTAAAAAAAATGTGTAGTTCAGGTCAGGAGTCTCAGTTTAGGAGGAGTTTGCAAGGCCTTTGATGGTGAGATAAAGAAAAGGTTTTTCTTCTCGTTTTTGGTCTCCTTTTCCTCAAGGAACACATCTTTTGTGTGCTCTAACAAAGGAATTTCCGAATTCATGGTGGAATTTGGAGGTGAAGTATGAGGAGCAGACTGATAACTATATGCGCTCGCAAAGCCGGTTTCAAACCACAAAAGGATTAAAAAAAAAGCTGGGATTTTGCAATATACTGATTGGAGGAAAAGCAAAGACATTGCCAGTTAGCAATAAAAACAGCAACAAACCAAATCCCAAAGGATTTGGAATTCCTTTAGTTTCTGTTTGGCATAAGAATATGATTTCTTTGTTCTGTTCTTTCTTATCTACAGCACTCAAATAATCGTTTATTTCATTCCTGCAGTCAAGTTACTTCTGTTGTTGCCCAGAGCAGAAGGGTACCCAAGATAGCCTTACGTATGTAGAATAATAGAATGAACCTTTGTGTTGATTTTTTGGTAGAGGGGTAGTGTCATTTTTCAAAAACTTGCACTAAATAGTTTTTTGGGTTTTTTTTTTTTTTTTCTGTTGTGAAACTCAGTAATTTTATAGAATGGGCCAGGATGGGTGCTTTGCTGTTAACTGTTGGTGTACCTGGCAAAAGGGTTTCTCTGAAACCCTCTTTGTGAAAATAGAACTGAGACAATGTGCAAGAAATTATTATTTTTTTTTTATTTTTGGTTGTTTATGGTTTTTAAAAGCAGATGCAATGTTATCTGTCGCCGTTTGTGCAAATGATGAATTGGGCTTTCAAACTAATTTCCTCCAGCGAGTTGGACCAAAACACTGGGCTTTGTAAAAAGCTCTGCTTAAAAAGTATTTGGCCTCATGAGGCCACGAGGCAGTTGTACAACTGAAGCCTCTTTATGATAAAAATAAGAAACCCAGACTTCAGTTTTGGTAATACAATTCTTGTAACCATTCAAACGCTGCTGGGCTGTACTTTCAACTCCTGAGAGAAGGAATGGGGGCAGGGCGAGGGAGCACGTTAAGTAAACAAAGATTCCAAATCTAGGGAACCTAGGATTTACTAGGACATGTGCGTTATGAAATTTCATATATCAGAGTATGTGGAGTGCATCAAGATTTCAGATAAGTAGGTCCTTGTATACTCTTCAATTCCTGTTAATGTTTTTACATGCACGCTAATAAAGGCCCACCTTTGGGAGAAGAAAAAAAGGCCTCCTTTCAAATGAAATCAAGCCCAGGTAAAGCTGAAACTCAACCCACAGAGTTCTGGCACGGTTTTCAGGCTAAAAGAAGATGAGAGTTTCAATTTCATCATCTTGTAACACTGATAAATGGGATGCCCTGGCTGGCAAATTTTGCAGATTATAGAGGTCTTTCTAAACACGTGTAAATACGCGTGCCAGTTTACGTGCAACTCCAAACAATTTGCCGTTTGCAATGAAAGACCGACGACTCTTCCGTGAAACAATCATTCGGTTCATTTACATGAAAAGTCTTAAATAGCAAAAATGCTACTTTCAATTTACATCATAGTGTCCCCATAATAGAGAACAATGGCTTCCAATGGCAAAGGAGAGGCATACTGAGATTTAAAAAAAAAAAAAAAAAAAAAACCCAAACCAAACCAACCACAACAACTTTTCAGCATACTTTGCAAATACGAACCAATTAATCTAATTTAAAATATAATACACAGCAACAGCTTCCCATGCTGGGAGTCTTCAGTGCTACTCCAGTAATATTAGTTATCTTTAGAGTCCATCCGTTCACACACAAGTGAGCCTTTTTAAGAGCTTATGGCGACATTTTTTTTTTCAGATCCTTCCATTTTGTCCTAGTTCCAGGGCAAGCACAATTAGCTTGCCATGGGGTTTCTCTCTCCTTTCAAAAAAAACCTTTCAGTTGAGTGCACGTCTGTGAAAGGGGTAGGACCCGGGACGGGGGCTGGATAAAGAGCATACCTGATGTGTTGGTAACATATTGTCTCCTTCGTGGACGTGTGAACTACTATGCACACCTCTGTGGTCTGGACGGGGTTTATATGTATCTTTCTGGGCTCTGTAGGCTAGGACCACCTGCTGTATGTACAATACGTGCTTGCTCTATTTGTACACCATCTCCCTTCTTGAATTTAAAGACCTAGCTATTACATCTTGTTTACTCAGTATCATTCCCCCATTTAAAAAAAAAAAAAAATCCTACAAGAACTCAACATGCCATGTTTCATTCTGGCCCCAGTGGCTTTTTCCCTGAAAGCAAAACGTGTGTCTTTTACACCAGGGCTTTCTCCCCACCCCAGGGGGTGTCTTCCATTCTTTTGTGGCTCAGTTTAAGGCGAAAGGGCTCCAAACCACTAACTAAAGAGAGGAGAGCCCCTTCTTCCACCTCCAGGGAGAATTTCAGACTTAATTTAGCTGAAGATAGCGTGCTCTCTTCTTACTTATTTGCCACCATTACGAGGATAACAAAACACCACCTTGGCTTCAAGATCCTGGGTAGAGAGGCTCACGGTCTTTTTCAACCATCTTTGGCGAGGCCTTGCTTCCTTCCACTCGAGTAAGTTGCGGCTTGGGGCCACGGAAAGGACTGGGTGAGAGCCCGAAATGTCGTTTGAAAAAAAGAGAAGCCCTCCCTCCATCCCCTGAGCACCAGCACCCCGCTCTTCGGGGCGAAGCTGCGATCCAGCAGCCCCATATGGGCGAGACTTGGCAGGTCGGCGGGGCTCCGCTCGCAGCCGCGGAGTCGGCGCCGGCCGGGCGTCCGCGCCCGCCGGCCGCGGGGCTTCGCGCTCTCGCCTCCCTTCTCCCCGAATCCTCCCTTCCCCCACCGGCCGCCCCCTCCCCCTCTGCCGCGCTCCCTTTTGTTCGCTCGCCGCTCGGGCCGCTGCCGCCGCCGCCGCCGGGCCCGCACCCCCAGCCGTAGGCCCCGGCGTGGCGGGCCGCCTCCCCGCCGCCACCGCCGCCGCCGCCGCCGCGCGGCCTAGAGCGCGCCGCCCGGGGAGGCGCGGGGCCCGGGGCCGGGCGCACGGCGAGGCCGCGGCGGCGGCGGCGGGGAGGCGGCGGGGCGGCCCGGGGGCGCGGGAGCCGGCAGCCCGGGAGGCGGCGGCAGGCGGCGGCGAGGCCGCTCCCCGCACACGCACACACAGACCCCGGCAGCGGGAATGCAGATGACACGCCCGTAACATGGAAGCCGCCGCCGCCGCTACGACGACAGCAGCAGCAGCCACAGCAGCAGCAGCCGGCGGCGCCGCGCTGAACAAAGGTCATCCGAGCTGCGGCCCAGACGCCCGGGCTTGACCGCTGCGAAGGCCAACCCCGGGACGGGGGTGGGTGTGCGCCCGCGGGGCGGGGGGCGGCCGGGGCTGGGGGGGGCGGCGAGCGAGGGGCGAGGGCAGCGCAGGACGGGGCGCGGGTGGGCTGCGGGGAAGAGGCGGGCGCGCCGGCCCCTCGTGCCCAGCCCTGCGGGCCGGGGTGAGCGCGTGAGGCTCAGGCCCCTTGGCCTGACTGCAGTGGCCTGTCCCACCCCGGCCTTGGGGACGGCTGGCCTTCGCACCCCGCCGGCTGCCTTGGGGGGGCCGAGGACGAGTCGGTTTCGCTAGGCCCCACAGGTTCAGAGAGGGGGGCCACGTGAGCGCCGGAGCTCGCTCCTACCCCCTCCAGCGCCGGCGGTGCACCAGGATTCTTTAAAGGCCTCTGTGCCCCTCTTTCTCACTGTCCCTTAACTTGCCCCCCCACCCCCACCCCAGGCATCCCTGGTTTCCTACCCCGAGGTGAAGGGATTTGGACCTCTCCCCCCCTAGGTGCTTGAAAGAAGAGAAGGTTGGAGGAGGAGGAGACTGGGGGGGCTGCTGGTGGTGGTGACAGGGCTGGGAGAGCGAGGAGAGGGACGGGAGGAGGGGGCTGGGTGGGGTGGGGGTGACAGGCAGAGAGGAGCCTGGTCAACAAGCCAGCACCACTCTGCTAGGAGGCCGAGGCCGCTCCTGCAGCCGACGCATCCCGTGTGAGGAGACACACATAGATTGCTTTCTTGGGGGCTCTTTGTCAGCCACCAACACAGAGAACACACACTGACACACACGTACACAAAGATGTGAGCCAGGTTGTGGGAGGTAAGTGGGGGAAGGAGAAGGAGGGGGAAACAGTGTCTGTGGTGGGCTTCGGGGTGGAGGGCAGGGGGGATGGGCCCTGCGGGGCTCTGGGGTGCTTGTGAGGTGAGCCTTTCCAGGGCTGTGTGCTTGCGTGGTGGCGGTGGGGGGGAGCACACGATGACCTTCCCCTCCTCACGACGACCTAATCGGGAAAAGCCACCCCTAGCGAGATCCCCTCTATGCTGATGATTTTCAGGGACTTGTTGGCAACTCAGCGAGGGTTGCCATAGCTTTTTTATGTAGGGTGACCAGAACCGGCTGAAACTGGTTTGAGGCAGATCAGCTCCTGAACACAATGCAGTCACTGAGCTACTACAGTGGGATAGCAGCTTCCTCCCTTCATGGCAGCCAAAAGCAGAGGAGCTTGCAGGAAGGTACCATCCCAACACAGTATGTGAATGCACACTTAGACACCACACAGCACTGGTACGTGACTAATGGAGCCCTAAAAGATTCTGTGTAGAGAAGATGGAAAAAAATGTGCAGGTTTGCAAGGGCTGAGATTACTTGGGCTTTTCCTGCCTTTTTCTTTTGCTTAAGGGATGGACAAGGAGCTGAGATTTATGACCCTTATTAAAGAAAAAATGTGCCTTGCTAGGGTGGGGACACTTGGTTTCTGCAGTCTCTCTCTCTCTCTCTCTGTGTTTTTAACAAAACAAAACCAAAATGAACTGATGGGTTTGTAATGGTAGTTTTGTTTGCTGGAGAATGCTACTTTGCATGCTTTTTTTTTTTCCTCTCTCTCTCTCTTGCAGGGTATGTTCTGTTTTGTGCTTTTCCTTTTAGAAGCTACTAAAGGGTGTTGGGGATACTTCTGACTATTATGAAGGCCAAAAGGTAACAATATTGTTCTAGGAAATGAGCATAAATGCGTTCCAGTGATGCTGTAAGGCATACATGCTGTCTTTTTTTTCCTTGTAGGCCTGTTGACTGGGGCTGCTTTTAACCCTTTCATATTTGCAGAGAATGCAAAACCGTGTGACAGTCACTGAACATTGAGCCAAAGTCTTTCCAAAAGGTCAAGGTTCACAAGGTGAGAGACGATATTTTGAGCATGAATTTGAGTGTTTTATTTGAAGGTCTGTGCGGAGACAGATGGTCAGCGGATTGGTACCCTGGAGATAATTTGGGGTTCAGAGTGGAGAAGGGATACTCTTACTGTTATCCAAGTTTAACGGGATTCGCGTGACTTTATGATGGTATTGCTAGCAAGACAAAATCAGAATGACTTCATTAATTCGCATGTGGCTAGTCCTTGGGAAAGAGGCAGGCCTGGAAAGAGGCGAGTTTAGAGAATGGTAGGCATCAGGGCCTTGTGGAGAATGCCCTGCTTTGCATAAGACTTAAAGCAGTACACATGTAGCATTATCCCGATGGTGACAAAAAAAAAAAAAAAAGGAAGGACTTGGGCCAAATCGAGGCAGCATAGCCTCCTTTTTGGGATTTGAGGAGTCTGAAGGTAAATTTGCCTTTTGTTCATTCATCACCTACCTTTTACCTTGCGCTCTGTGTTAACCTGAAAGGTTTTTCAACTCCTGAGTCAAGTGGTGGAATGGCTTTTATTGATTTTGGGGGCTGTTGACGGTGAGTTTGCCATTGGATTATTTGTGGCATACATTTTAATGTGGAATGCTAATGCAGCACCAGGAGGAAACCGGCTAGTCTGGCTTCCTCTGTGAAAAGATGCTTGTTAACTAAAGCTTTATAGCAGTGGATGGTGGAAAATGTCTGATGCCTTAAAGAGCTCGCAGTTATCTTCGAGCTGGCATTTGTATGCACCCCCAAAGCCAGAGGTTTTCGAGGAGCAGGGAGAAGAAAGCAGGCGTGAGTCTGGCAAAGTGAAGAACAAAGGCAGTGAGCGCTTACCGGGGGAGCACTGAACATTTTGCCTTGGGGTTCCTGGTGAAAAGAGCTGCAACTTCCCCAAACAGGAAACCAGCAGCTCCAGAATCCTATCCAGTATGATCTCCACAACACGCAGAACTCGATCTGGGTCCTGGTTTGGTAGGAGGACAGTCAGGAGGAGCCCAGAGAGGACAAGATTGGAAAATACATTTGTCCCCTACTTTGAAGAGGGCATTTTGTTCCTCCTCGATTTGCGCAGAGGCGAGCCTTTTCGGAAATGCCGAGGATCTTGGAATATGTTGTGTGCCGGCAGTTGGTGGGCAGAGTGTCTGCAGTGAAGGGTGTCAAGTATGCAAGGGTTTTTATTGTTCAGGGTTTTTTCATGTGATTGCAGAGCACCCAGTATGCGATAAAGCTGGCAAAAGGGAAGCGAGTGCATGGTCAGCTCAGAGTACCTTGCGTAGTATTTAATAAAGATAAATGTAACCTCGGCCTGATATACCAGTAAATAGCTTACACGATGGAACAAAATTCTTTACAAATCTCTGTGCTAAAATGGGTTTTCAATTCTACATCATTTTCGACTGCCAGAGGCTCAGTGGCGGAGTGTGGTAGAAATCTGCTTGCAAAGCAGATCGCAATCCACGTCGCACGATATGCTGCTCCTGCTTTTCTGGTGCCAACTAAAACTCAGATGGCGTATATGATAAACCTTAATTAGCTTAATACAATAAGCTGTTTTATAATTTAGTCCTTCCCTCCCGCCTTTAGAAAGGCAGTGATTTTTATTTAACTTTGACAGCTAACCCCTTGCAATGAATGTTTCTTGATAGTCTGTTTTAAGAGCCCTTTTGGGAAGGCATTGCATGTCGCAGAATGTTCTGGTCGACTCTCTCTGTGGTTTTTAGCTTTGTTACTCCTCCTCCCCCCAGAAGGCTTCTGGAAAATCACATTTGTTTTGCATTTAGGCCAGCCTTTCCAGCTGCAAGGGTTGTTTAAGCTTGGAGAGCTGGTTCTCCGGGGCAGCCATCAGGAGCTTTGTGGACCGAGGTTTGCCTCAGGTGGCGAACTCCTGCTGAGGTATAACAATGTAGCAGGCCGAGGTCTCCAGGGACAGCAGCTGAGAGCTTGCTGGGCTGGGGAATGTGAATGGGAGTGTGCAGAGTGAGCCACAGCATTCTCCTTCCCAGGGAACTGGGTGGCACCCCCAGTTGGGGCCGGGCCTGTGTCCTTGCTGTCACCGTCGCCATGCGGACGGCCACACCTGGAGCCTGCCAGGGATTGCCTGCGGCCTCCTCCTCGGAGGACGACAAGCTGGCCATTCCCTCCGGAGGAGGAATGTGGTTTGACTGATGAGGGTACGCTGGAAAGAAAGCGTCACAGGGTGTTGAACCTTTGTTTTCATCATTTGCTTATTTGGAATTATTTTCTGCACGTGAAGAAACATTAGATCCTGGGCCTTTAGGACTCTCAACAACCTGGTTCAGGGGAGGAGGCTTGTTTCTCTCTCCCCTCCCCCCCACCTTTTCTCGATTCCCAGCCCCCATCCACCTGTGATTCCTTTTTAAAAGAACGGTTTAGGAGGGAGGCGGCCAACACGTAGATGGAATTTTTTCCTTACCTTTGCCTAGGATGAGTTGGAATTTTCAGTCTGTGTCTCCAGTCCCTCTTTATTTCTTCCCTTGAAATGCTTTCTCGGGTCTGTCTTCTGTTGGGTTTGAATAACCAACCTCCCTCATGTCCTTGCTGGAACTCCCCATCTAGCTGTTCACAGCTGGAGCAGAGGTTGTCCCGATGTGGGACCCCGGGACGGTTGCCGATGCAAGGGAAACCGAAAGTACCTGGAAAAGCTTCGGGGTCGCTCCCTCCTCGTTCCCCTAACATCTTTTCCTAATCAGTACAGTAACCACATCCGCAGTAAACATTGAGGAAATCTACACCTGTGTTAATTATATTGGAGGGATGATCTTTAACCAAGCCATGGTTAAATAATTAACGTTTTTAACTTTGAAATTTACATACAGCGAAATCTGCTCTGAGGTATATAGTCTTAAGGGTTCTGACAAGCATATAGCGCTGTGTAGCCACCACTACGATCCCCAGGGAATGGTTCCATCATTCCGGAAACTTGCCTCCTGCTGTACCTTGGTAGTCAGATTCTTCCCACCCCAACCCTTGGCAACCACTGATTTGGTCTGTCCCTGTATTTGGTCTTCTGCAGAATGCCATACAAATGGCTTCTTTCCCTTAGCAAAGTGCATTTGAGATGCATCCACGTTGTTGTGTGCATCCATACCGACTTCCTTGGACCGCTATATGGACATACCACAGTGTGTTTCTCCATCCCCCGGGACGGGCGGCTTGCTTCTACTTGCTTGTGAGTAAGGCTGCTGTAAACCTTTCCAGACAGGCTTTTGTCTGAACCTCAGTTTTGACGCCTCTTCCCTAAATACTTCGGGGGAGGTGGCATGGTTGGGTCCTATGGTCAGTATGTAAGAATTAGAAGTCTGGATGAAACCATATTCAGTTCTTCTTTGCAGCTCACGAGTGAGATCTGGTCTTGTCAGCAGCAGTTAAGACTTCCCAAGTAAGAGATTGCAGGGAGCATTATCTGAAGACACACGAGAGATGATTATGATAATAGACCACTCACTCACGGGATGACATGCTTTATAACCCAGAACTAATCGGAATTAGCCAAAAGTGGAAACAAAAAACTGCCGGTGGTAAAATATCCTTTATTTCCTACAGCAATTACTTTTCGTCTCTTCAGAAACATTTGGCAGCTTAATTTTTACATTTGTCTTCAGGTTCAATACCACGCCAAACAATAACAGAATCACAGTTTCTGAAGGTGGTACCGAAGATCTTTGTTGAAATCTGAGTTGCGTAAACAACGTATTATTAATTATGATTTGTCTGAGTTTTTGACTGCCAAAATAAGGGTGTTGTTTTAATATCTGAAGTTATTGTTCAGGTTTGATGCCTTTTAAAGAAATGAAAATATTGAAGCAAAATCCAGGCAATGAAGTAGGGAGATTTGGGGAGCTTTTTTTATTTATTTTTATTTTTTATTTAAGATTTTATTTATTTACTTGATAGGGAGATCACAAGTAGGCAGAGAGGCAGGCAGAGAGAGCGGAGGAAGCAGGCTCCCCGCTGAGCAGAGAGCCCGATGCGGGGGCTCGATCCCAGGACCCTGAGATCATGACCTGAGCCCAAGGCAGCGGCCCAACCAACTGAGCCACCCAGGCGCCCCTGGGGAGCTTTTTTTTAAAAAAAGAATTTTCTATTTTAACTTTAAACATTTTTTTCAGACCAAGGTTATGGCACTATAGACAGAGGAGAGCCCGAGAAGTGGGAAGTGGTCTTAATTTGGGGATTATTTCATTCATTTTACAGTGACTGAATGTTTATGAAGCACCAGACATTGTGCTAGGCACTGGGCGTACCAAGAGAAAAGGAATCCAGAGAGAAAACCGGAGTGGGAAGTAGCCTACTGATGCTATGACAGGAATGCGAATGGGCCACCTAGTGCCCAGTGTCCAGAGGGAGGGGCCCCGTTAGAGGTGGCTCCTGTGGTGAACCGTGAGAGATGGGTGAGAGTAGGAACAGCAGGCAGAGACTGGGGGAAGAGCGCGGAACCCGACGGGGCAGTTTATGGACAGGCGCTGCTCGAGCCTGGGAACCTGGCTGTGTGAGCGGGGTGGGAGAGGGAGAGTAGGGGATGACATCAGGAGGCAGTCGAGGGCCAGACTTCTGAAGGTCATTCTCCGCAGAGCATTCGAGTAGGGCCCTCTTTGTGGAGGCGGTAGAAGCAGAAAGCCCTCCTTGAAATGACAGAGGCCTTGGGGCAGTGTTTGAGGAGGGAGTGGAGGCAGGGAGGTCACGTGGGGACACAGAGAGAGGAGGGCCTGACCCCAGGCGGTCTGGGGACGGGATGGAGTGGTAGGCGGGGCAGGTGTGTGTACCGAGGGGGGGGGCGGGGGAGAGGGAGCGGAGGATGGCGCCAAGTCAGCTCCTGGAGGCCACTCTCCTGGAGGCCACTCGTTGCTGGTTGTTTGTGTCTGGGAGAGGCCGTTCAGAAGGCGGGGTAGATGTGGAGGGTGGTTGTGAAGGGGCTCCGTGCTGCAAGTTCAAGGTTGGGTTGAGTTTCCCTTGGAGGTGTCCTTTGCTTCCTGGATCTGTCTGGTCGGGAGGAATGGGCATAGAACAGAGGCGATAGAAGAAAGATGTAAAAGAGGTTGAGGCGATAGAAGAAAGATGTAAAAGGGGTTCCGTAAGATAATGGTTTATATAGTCAAAGACTTAAAGAAGGAGGGGCTGAAGAACCTAACCACACGTGCTTTGGAAAATGGGACGGCAAGACATTTCCGGAGAGGCAGAAAGTAATCTTAGTAGCTGACATCTGCAGACTCGGCAGCCCATCCCGTAGGCCGTTCCGCTCGTTATCCCCCGTGATACCGAAACGAGCGCGGAGCTGGGTCCCTCTGTTCCCGTGACGCAGGCAGGAAACGAAGACCCTGGCCGAGGCAGCTCGTAAGGGATACAAGAGGCAGAATTTGAGGCTTGTTCCCCACCACCGGACTGTTCTTGTTTGGGGAGCAGAGTTGGTGGGCATGAGGAAACCCTGGAAGGTGTTTAGGGGTGTGGAGGCTAGGAGGAGTCGCCCGAGAGAGGGCACAGGTAGGCCCTAGACAGTAAAGGCACTGATAAGGGTCAAGTTAGAGGTGGCAGTTGACGACGGCCCAGGTGAGAACACGTCATGGAGAAGTTTGGGACACAGTTGTGGTTCCTTTGTAATTAGCCCCGTTTTCCTGACTTCACTCAGCACGGAGAGAAGAGCGTCTATACCTCAGAGACGGTTTGAGAAAGCCGGTTGGAAAGAGTACGTTTTTACTGGGGACTATAGGGCGAGGATACAAATGGGAAGGGAGAAGGAACAGGGATGTTTTTGTTTTTATTTATTCTTTGAAAAAAAACTCAGATTGAAAGTAGTGCTGAGAAGAATCTTTAGTCTCAATAATAAATAAATGCAGTTCAAGAATTCTTTGAGTCATCTTCTGCAGACAGGAAGTTCTAAATTTTTCCTCTTTTAGAATGAGAGGAGGAGAGCAAATTCTACTTGATCTAAATCTGGAGACTGAAATAAGAAATTTTTAGACAAACTCAAAGTGGCCTTTTTAGCTGTCCCAAGTAGTCCCTCGTAAGTGACCTGTAGTCGACAGTCCTTACGGATGGAAGATGCGGGTTTTGTAATGTTTTCAGTTAGATATTAGTACAACTTGACGTAATTAGAGATTCCAGGCATCTTGCAGGATTCAGAGAGGCCTAAAGATAAAATCAAGGTGTAGTTCTTGAATGTTTTCTCAACTCAGCCTTTTCTCTTTGGGCACAAACTCTGGTTTTCCAAAGGATGACTCATTGGTCTCATAATGGGTATTGATTTTGATCATTTTCTTTTTTCTTTTTAATAACATTCATGGTGGTTTTTTTTTTTAAAGTATTTATTTGAGAGAGAGAGAGAAAGTAAGAAACAGCATGAGAGGGGATAGGGTCGGAGGGAGAAGCAGGCTCCCCGCTGAGCTAGGGGCCCAATGCGGGACTCGATCCTAAGACTCTGGGATCATGACCTGAGCTGAAGGCAGTCACTTAACCAACTGAGCCACCCAGGCGCCCCGATTTTGATCATTTTCTTCCCTGAGGAACAAATCCTTTCTAGGGGTCTGAATCGTAATTAGGTAGCTGAAAACCTTACTAAGTTAGAAAATTCAGAGCCCTGTTTTTTTTGTTTGTTTGTTTTGTTTCTGTTTTTAAAGATCCCCTGGCTGGAAATACTTCAAAGATTTACACGTATCTCCTATTCTACAGTGAGCCCAAACTGGGGAGAGGGAGGGGTCGGTAGGTGGACCTAGGACCCAGCACTGTCATCTCCCAGTCTAAGGCAGCTTGCGTCATCACGGACTCTCTGCTGTCCGGTGTTGGTGTGTGCCGGCTGGTTTATGTGCCCGATCCTGATGCCGTCCTTAGGTCCTGTGAACCACCCAGGTTCTCACTGGTAAGCTGGTCCTTCTGCTGATTTAACATAGCAAGAGTGGGAGAGGTGGTTTGAGGTCTCTGGTTTGAGACGTGATCATGCTGAGTGTTCTAGTTAAATCTGGGGGCTCGGTCCACGGGGGGTTTCACTGGCCTTTGCCTGGCTCTCGGTGACCTCACGCTGCATTCTGCCACTGTGGGACCTGGAGCAAGTCCCTTAAATTCTTAGGCCTTGCTTTTCTTTGAGGGTTGTTACAAAGGTTAAAGGCATGTAAGGTGCTTAGTAGAGTTCCTGCTACAGGTAAGTCCTCCCTCAAATCTTAGCTGTTCTGTGTTCCTCAGCTTCCCTGGTTTAGGGGAAGGGCCTTTGCCCTGCCATTTCTTCTCTCATCGTAGAGGGCGTTGTTTCTCCCGTCGTGCCTCTTAGTTCTTTTTTAAGTAGTTTTGTTTTGGTTTGTTTGGGCCCCTGAAAATTCACAGTTGAGTGTCTCCCGCCTTGTGTGTAATGTCTTCAGTGATAACTGCCCGATATCTGGTTTTAAGTAGGGGAAATGTAGGCAGGAGGGTAGGGTCCTTGTTCTCACTGGGCTGGACATTCATTTGTAGCTGGAAAACGTCGGAAGAATGTTATCATTATCATCTCGTACTTCGCCTGTCTTTGTTTCCAGAAAGATCCAGCCCCATCAGTGGTGGTTGTAGCCTAGCTGGTGTAATTTACGTTAACCAGAGTTAAAAGAAACACAACCCGATTGTGAAAATACGGCAGGTTAGCCACAGCCTCTGCTCCGTCCCTTTTCCCATGGCACTCTGCTTCCCACCTGTGCTTGGCAGCGACCGGATACTCATTGTCTTGCACACCCATAGTCTTGTACACCAGGATTCGGTGGTGATAGAAGACTGAGTGGAGAAGGAACCTGTGGGTAATATCTTAGTGTCTAAACTTCTTTGTCGATATAGTGAGCGCTAGCCCCATACGGCTGTGGGGTGCTTGCAGTGTGGCTCGTCCTAACCGGCATGAGCTGTGAGCATAGAACACACACCAGATTTTGAAGACTTACACAAAAGGAAAAAAAAAAAGGGTGCAAATATTTCATTAACCCTTTCTCATACTGATTACATGTTAAAGCAAGGCTATTTTGGTTGAATACAATTTATTACTAAATAAAAATTATTAACATTTATTTGGTCCCCTCTCTTTTTTTTTTAATCTTTTTTAAATGTGACTGCTAGAAAATTTAAGACTGTATGTGTGGTTTTCATTCTTTCTGTTGGACAGGGCTGGCTTGGAATGTTGGATGGACATCTAAAGAAATTGAGCTGTGAAATCTCTCTGGTGCCCCGAAGGGTTGATGTTCATTGTGTTGAGATCCCCTTTTGGTTGGAAAAGATGGTGGAAGGACCGTGTGATGTCCCCCGGTTTGGATTCTCTTCTCCCCAACGTGTCCCTAGTCCGTGTGTCTGCGTTACTGGATCTGGGCACTCGTGCCAGGCTGGTGTCTGCTTCTGAGGGGACAGGGGGCCAGTGTTGATCACACGTTTACCGCGTGCTGTGTGTCCCCTGTGAAGTATAATTCCCGTCCCTGGTGAGACTCGAGGGGTGAAGTGACTGGCCCAAGGGGGTACCACTCGTGAGTGACAGACCTTGGATTTGGGCCAGGGACAAGCTGGCTTTGAAGTCCTACCGCCTTTTCCAAAAATTGGTTCCTGCTTGGTGCTCGTGTCTTGTCCCTCTTGCTCAGAGTCCCATGCCTGGTCCCGGGTGCCCTTGTTGTCTAGATAGCATGTCTCCCCCTTTAATTCGTGTGCAAATCACCTGAGGCTGTGTTAGATTGTGCAGACGGTGATGGCGTAGGGCTGAGTGGGCCCAAGGTTCTGCACGTCTAACACGCTCACGCCGGGCATGGTGATCCGTTGCTGGTCCACATGTTGGGTAGCAAGGGTCTCCCCTTTGGTTTTGGACCCGCCTCCCCTGGTTAGGATCTCTGATCACACTCTGATCAGAGTGATCTGATTCTCCGAAACTGGCCTCATTCTGCGGGGGCTCGCCCTGTGGCTTTGCGTGGATGCCAGCGAGCGCAAACGGGGCAGAACCCGTTTTTGGTCGCAGGTGCCCAGACGGGCACGAGCGCGGATTTCTGTGTACACGCAGTCTGACCGGATCAGTGTATTCCCGTCCCTGTCACTCCTGCTCTCTCAGCCCCTTATGTACACCTGTCATCTGATAAAACAAGATAATTTTAATATTGAGATATGTGGCAGGGGTCTCCCTTTGAAGTCCTTGTGATGAAGACTGGCCCTAAGTTGACAGTTGGGGGTGACCGTGCCGTGTTTGGTTCAGAAAGTCGGTATCTGAGCAGTGGGCCTACCGCCGTTTCTGCCTCCGGGCCTGACAAGGAATCGCGGTGGCTTGTGACTTTCCCTGAGGATGGGAGTTTCCGTGAGCCGCCTCGCACCGATGTGCGGAGGGATGACTCATCAACACCACCTGCCTCTTAGCCGGGATGAAGGCGGCCACCCTGGAGTCCCTGGATCGGGAGGTCTCGGGGAAGGCCTTGGTCTTTGGCCAAACAAGAAATGAGTTTCAGGAAGGAGCTCGATGTATTGTGTGTTTGAACTCTTAAGAGGCTGTGCAGAACTTTAGTGTGTTTTTGATTTTTTAAGTTTAAACAAGTTTTATAAACATTTAAAAATTTTTAATTTTTTAAAAAGTTATTTATTTATTAGAGAGAGAGACAGAGAGAATGCGCACACACTTGTGAGCAGGGAGGGCGCAAAGGAAGAGGGAGAGAATCTTCAGGTAGATTCTCTGCTGAGCACGAAGCCCAACATGGGGCTTGATCGCAGGATCCCGAGATCATGACCTGAGCCGAAATCAAGAGTCGGACACTCAAATGACTGAGCTACCCAGGCAGCCCCAGTGTATTTTTTAAATTTGGGGATGGGCATTGATTAAATAAGCTAACGATAAAACGATGTCTGATACATTAGATAGTTTACCATCCGCATCTCTCTATAAGAAAACTCCATTTCACAGAAATCTGAGTTAACTTTCAGATCTTACTGGGAATTCGGACTCGGAGAGTTCTATGCGACATGAATCTGGCACAGTGAACAGGATTTTTAATCGTTGGCGAAATCTGTCAGCTCCCTGCTTGGCGCAGGATCCTGGTCCGGTGCGGTAGGGATGTCTGCCTGGCCCAGGAGCGAGCCTCCCGGGAGTCCCCGACTGCTGGAGGGCACGTGGGCTGGCCTCGGGGGAGTAGCAGCAAGGCTGGCTGTTCAGGATGGGCGAGGCCGCGGGCCCAGCCCTGGAGAAAGGGGTTGGCACTGTGGCGGTTCCTCGGAGTCGTGGGTGAGTTCAGAACGCAGTGGGGGTCGTAAGCCCAAAGGCTTTCTGGAGCATGCCTAGTTTCTAGAGGAGTCCAGAGTCAGAGACCCGGCAGACACTCGGAGGCTCTCAGAAGGCAAAGCAGAGACCGGTGGTCACGAGTCTGGGGGCCAGGCGGGAAGCCGCGGAGCCTGGGGCCCCAGAAGCGGGGGCTCTGCGGAAGTCTGGGACAGCAGCGGTGGGGCGATGGCCCCTGTGTTCCCACAGCCCCGTCTAAAGTACTAGTAACGGGGCACCTGGGAGGGGCTCAGTCGTTAAGTGTCTGCTTTCAGCTCAGGTCACGATCCCGGGGTCCTGGGATCCAGCTCCGCGTTGCTCAGCGGGAACCTGCTTCTCCCTCTCCCACTCCCCCTGCTTGTGTTCCCTTTCTCGCTCGCTCTCTCTCAGTTTAAAAAAAAAAAAGTGCTAGTAACATCACCTGTGTTGCTTAGTCCCACTTCTGGTTCTCCAGACCCCAAGCTAATGGGTCCTGGTCTGCTCAGCTGTGGCTTGAGGGCTTGAGGGGTGGGGTGACTGCTGACCCCGCATGGGTGGTAGTTCGAATTGGGCTAGCGAGACCCTCCTTGGTGAAACCTCTGCCGTGCGGCAAGGGGGTGGTCCTACAGGCACTCGGAGGCTGAGCGGTTGGGAATCGGCATTTGTGAAGGGGTCTTCCTGACCCCGCTTCTACACCCTTTACCATTCTTCACTGTAGTAGCTAAGGTGTAGGAGCTCTTGGGAGCTTAGAGTTGGACTCTTTGGTTGATTTTCTGTTTACTCAAAATCACAGAAACAATGTGTTTAGCTGTCAGCATTTGCGCCGTAAATGGCAAAGGCCGACTGTCTGAGTTGTGCGTTGGAATGAGACACCGGAGGTAGGAAATTTGGCCAGATGGCTGGAGGAATTGTTGGCCTAATGCTTAGGGTCTCGTGGGTACACCGATGTATATTTGAGGCCTCTCCCAGGTAGGGGTGTGTGTGTCCCGTGTGCGCGCACACCTGCTTATGTTTGGGGCCCCTCATAGGTGCACACCTATTTGGCAAAAGGCCAGGTCTGGTTTATCTGGCTGATGTTCGTTTTGGGAAAGATGAGACACACATAGTTCAGCACTTGAGTAGTAATAATGAGGCTTTGGTGGTTTTGATTTTAGGTGACTCAGAATCGTAAGACATTTCTGTTCTCGTCTGGAGCGTTAGGGTACTGTCGACCTCCGCTGGAATTTCACGTGTAGCGCTCACCTCTTTGGTTACACAGTGCTCTTATTTCAGGTCACTAAGGACAGGAAACATTTGTCCTGCGTCTCCTGTGCTGCTTAGAAGACCTTGTGGGACTCCGTGTCTGCAAGAGGCACCGACGGATGCTCGTTCTGGCCCAGGTAGTGGTTGGGAATTCTGACGGCATCGGTCTTGTTGTACCCTGAGAGCACCTGAGTTGTGGCTTCGTTTCTTCTAGGGCTTTCTTTATGCTAGAATCCTCTCCCTCACCTTGTTGTGATGTTACAATAACCCAGAGTAATTAGTACTTAACAAGGTTCCAGATATTCCAGGTAGAAGTAAGTAACTACCTGGATTATTATTTTTTTAAGATTTTATTTATTTATTAGAGAGAGAGCAGGGGGAGGAGCCAAGGGAGGGGGACAAGCAGACTCCGCGCTGGGCCGGGAGCCCGACACGGGGCTCGATCCCACGACCCCGAGATCATGACCTGAGCTGAAACGGAGAGTCGGACGCTTAATCGCCTGAGCCACCCAGGCGCCCCTGGCTTGTTGTATTTAACCTTCACAATGGCTCCTTGAAGTGGATCTTATTTTTTCCATTCTACACATGAGAAAACAGAAGCTTGAAGAGGTTAAGTAACTTGCCCAGAGTCTCGTAACTTGTAAGGGGAAAAGCCAGGACTCACTCCCATTGGTCTTACTCCAGAGCCCGCGCTCGGAGGCACGACCGCACACTGTGGTTTATAGTTGACATTTCTGCAGCCAGTCGACGGCAGGCTCAAATATCTTTGAGGTTCAAAGCCGCTGCGTCTGGGTCAACCAGTATTTCTCCCGTTGTGTCGATGACCCGAGAGGTATTTCCGGCTTGTTCCGTGACACCGATGTGGCCCTGGCTGCTGAGAGTAGGTAAACATTGAGAGATACCCTTGCTCCCTTTCCTGATTTGTCTTCCTTGACCACATATGTGTACCTACTTGTGTGTCCTCGCACTGGACAAGTAGCCTCCTCAGGCCGTAATGGTAGAACCCGCCGATTAACGTTTTTGTCATCACTTCGGCCACGTTAAAGTTAAGGCAGAGCCCCTTTAGAATTACCTTTTTATTACTCTTCCTCCGTATGTGGAGATTCGTCCCCTTGCTCTCTCTCGAGTTGTCTTGGGGCTGACGTGGACGTGCCCGTGGAGTGGAGCTGCTGGGAGAAACGCGGAGTTCAGCGGAGTTCAGGAGTTCAGCGTTGCGGGGAGAATGGGCCCGAGGCACTCCCTGCCCCTCCCCCGCCCCCATTGCAGAATGCATCCTCTTTGCCAACAACCTCTCCTCGAGAGAGCAGCTGCTTACACCGTGGTGCAAGCGGGTCCCAGAGATGTCTCACCCAGAAGCTTCTGGCCTCCAGTCCTCTTGGGGGTGCTCCCAGCCTGGGTCCCCAGAATGAAGATTCTCATTGGGGGTTCACAGCAGCAGATCATGGAAGAGAGCTGTGTGTGTGTGCGCGTGGGTTTAACCCAGCATTTCCTACATTCCCAGGCTGTGGAATCCCTTTTTGGTGGAACATTCCTTGGGGGACCTCCTTCCGGCTGTTGCTGATGTGAACCTAGTGAGAACTGGCGAGGCCTGGAGGGGAGGAGGGCCAGAGCTTCCTCCGGTCTCCTCCTCTTAACAGAATACAGCGATCGGGGAAATGATGTGATTCATGGTGTGTGTTTCTGCTTTCTGTCTACCCCGGGAAGAGAATCTGTGAGTGAGTTTATTTGGAAGGTCAACAGCCTGTAGGCCTGCTGTGAGTGATAACTTGGGGGCGAGGCCCTTGGTTGTATTTGATGGATGAGAGTAGTACTTTCACAATTCCAAACACATCTTAAATGAAGCTGGTGCCCGGTGAGAAGCGCTCGACGCCCACGTGATGGCTTCACTTTGGAACGAATGTGAGACTGTGACGGGGCCGCGGGGAGCCCTTGGTGCGCACTCTTCCGCAGCGGGTGGAGAGGAAGGGGGCCACCGTGCCAGGGACCGTCCTGTGGGAGGGTCTGTGGTGGCAGACCTGCGGGGAGGCAGGTCTGTGGTGATTTTAAGAGGATTAGGTTCTTGGTGCGAGGAGGACGGGGTGATGAGGGGAAAATCTCTTGTTTACTTGAAGCAAGGTTTTCAACCTCAGCGCTGTCGACATTTGAGGCTGTTCTGGGCATCGTCGAATGTCGGGCTGCATCCCTGACACCGATAGGCACCCCTCACCCCCTCACCCCCCCAACCAGAAATGTCTCTGACCTTGCTAGCTATCAGTGATGGTGCTGGTGGCGGGGAAGGGGCGAAGTCGCCCCACTCGACAACCACAGACAAAGCCTTATGGCAAGAACAATACCTCAAAACTTTGGGCAGTAAGAATTCCCAAAAAAGACCCCCAAGCGAAGCAAGCAAGCAGCCATCTTGAAACTGTACAAATCCCCCGAGAAATGTCAGATACCGCGAGCTGCTCGTTTTCTCTTCTGTATTGTCTAATGCTAGAAGTCTCAAAAATGTTTGCAAATATTTAAAATTTAGTATTTAAGTTAAAAAAAATTAAAAAATGGGGGTAAAACCCCCATTTTACCTGCTGGTAAAATGAGTAAGAAACTGCAGAAAACGGATCTGCTGGTTTGATTGTAGCATTTCAGGGACGAAGGCTTCTACGCAGGATTTAGGGTTTATGTGCAAAAACTGAGAGGGCTTATTCAGGTGACAAAGGAAAATCACCTTGAAGTTCTCCATTGTTTCCTCAAAATATCACTTCTGATTTAGAAAATCGATCCTTTGCCTCAAGCTAGACCTGTAGAGATGCTACTAAAAATGTGGTATTTCTAAAACGGCAAAGGAATGTTAAAACTTTTGTGAGTCCTGCTTGTGAAGGAGGAACCCTTTGTTTCGGCAGTTAAACGGGCAAGTGATTCCTTGAGTTTGATATACTGGAATTCACCAAACATGTTTCATTTAAAAAAAAAAAAAGAAAGGCACTTTCTAATAGTGAAGACTTTTTTTTTTTGCTTTTTCATGAAACCTTTTGAATAACCCACTTCCAGCAGAGGCCGTAATGAACTTTCCTGAAGTTTATTGATGGTGACAGGTTTAGCCCAAACCCTTTCAGTATTTCTATAAACTCATTGATAAATTAGCAAATTACCAGCACCAGGGTCTTTCACTTAAAAGAACGTAAATCCAGTGGGAAATAGGGCCCGAGCAAAAATGCCTTTGACAGAATTTACCAAGATTGATGACTTTGACTATCCCTGAGTTCACAGGAAATATAAACTTTCATCTACTTCCCTGTAGGTATGAGATTTTGAAAATGCGCACCTACACTTGGTGAATGAACTCTGAAAAATATTTCCCCCTGCCTTCCCATTATCCCCTGCTCTTTTCTGGATTCAAGTGACAGAATGTTTGGTGTGCATCCTAACCCTTTCCATGAATTTTACATATCTCTTCATTTTACATACCTATATGCAGAAATATATAAAATGCAATATGCTTGTTTTTTCTTTTTAATTTTAGTGTAATTTAGATGTTGTTTTATGACCTTGATTTTTTTTTTTTTTTTTTTTTACTAAATGGTGTATGTATCTTGATTGGTCCACGTTAGTATCTATCATACATCCAGCTTACCTTTTTTTTTTAAAAAAAGATTGATTGATTGATTGAAAAGATTTTATTCATTTATTTGAGAGAGAGAGAAAGATCTCAAGTAGGCAGAGAGGCAGGCAGAGAGAGAGGGGGATGCAGGCTCCCCACTGAGCAGAGAGCCCGACACAGGGCTCGATCCCAGGACCCTGAGATCATGACCTGAGCCAAAGGGAGAGGCTTTAACCCACTGAGCCACCCAGGCGCCCCAAAAAGATTTATTTATTTACTATGGAGAGAGTGAGGGGAGGGGCAGAGGGAGAGAATCTGCAAGCAGACTCCCCACTGAGCGGAGCCCAGGGTGGGGGTGCAAAGAGGGTACTCCATCCCAGGACCCATATGATCATGACCTGAGCTGAAACCAAGATTCAGAGGCTTAACTGACTGCGCCCCCTAGGTGCCCCTCATCTACCTTACTTTAATGACCGCGTAATACTCCATAAAAAGGATGTATTACAGATAACGTAAATGCATGTAACGCTGTTGAACTGTGTACTTAGAAATGCTTAAGGTAAGGCGCCTGGGTGGCTCAGTCGTTAAGCATCTGCCTTCGGCTCAGGTCGTGATCCCTGGACCCGGGGTCCTGAGATGGAGCCTTCCGTCGGGCTCCCTGCTTAGTGGGAAGCCTGCTTCTCCCTCTCCCACTCCCCCTGCTTGTGTTCCCTCTCTTGATGTCTTCTCTGTCAAATAAATAAGTAAAATCTTAAAAAAAAAAAAAAGTGGTTAAGGTGGTAAATTTCGCGTCACGTGTATTTCACCACAATTTTTTTTAAAGAGGGTGTACCACAGTTAATGTAATCATCTGTCTACCGATGGACATTTACATTTTTTCCAGGGTTCTGCTGCACCAAACATTTTGTATAGCAATGCCTCTCACTTTGGAAGATTTAATTTTTTTGGTTTAAAACCTTGCCCCTGTGCCCTAAGGTCAATGATTTCATGTCGTTCAGATACAGGAAATGGGAAATGGGATCCTTGCCTTTTTTCCTTTGAGGGGGAAGAAAACCTAAGGAAAAGAGCTTTTTTTTTTTTTTTTTACCCTCTGTCTGGACTTTTAAGGATTTATTGGTTGTGGGTCTGCTGCTGGAGAGTGAGAATCCTGTGGTGATCTCCTTAGCTGAAGGTTCTCTCTCATTATTCGCAAGCTCTGTGGGTGTCCGTTGGGGCAGGCCCTGCCCTGAGCACCTTTTTTTTTTTCTTCATACTCCCGATACCTGCCGAGAGGTCCGCCTGGGTGGATTACCTGGTCTCCAGAGGCATTCCTGGAGGTGAAGTGAAGGACAGCCCTAGGGAGGACGTGCGCAGCCAGATAACTGGGTTCTGATAGCCCGGTGCCCAGGCTGGCTAGCCCGGGTTCAGGTCGGGTTCAGGTCGGGTTCAGGTCGGGTTCAGGTCGCCTGCGGTGGTTCGGTATTCAGTCAACTCTTGCTTCTGCTTCGAGCGAGCTTGAGCTTTCCTAGCCGAGCCGTCGCTTTGAAATGCTAACCCGAGGGCAGCCCTGCCCTTTACAGTGACATTCTGCTTTCTAAAGCAAAACCCGAGACAGCTCTGTGTCGTCTCAGTCCGTAGATATTCCCCTGCTCAAGAACCTTAGCGCGAGGCAAGTCAGCACAATTCTATTTTTGACTCTTGGGCAAGAAAAAGACAGCGGTGGTCACGTGGATGGACCGGAGGGGCTTAATTTGGGTCTGTTCCTGGAGGTTTCGTCAGCACCCTGTGTCAGGTGCCTTTTGGGTCGCGGAGACGGCCTGGGGGGAGAGAAGGGAGATACAGAAAGGGCCTGAGCAGCTGCAGCAACGAGGGACCCGGCACCCGGCACCTTCCACCGGGGCCCCCACAAAAGCCACGAAGCAGAGCAGAAGCCCCGAGCTTGAGGGCACAGGAGCGTCTGTGCTGTGGGACTGGTTGTGGCGAATGTGTCCTCTCCCAAATCCTCGCCCCTGTCTGAATGCCGGAGGGCACGCCGAGCCGGGGCGAGCTGTGGTCAGTCCCATTTCCTGAGGAAGTGACCGAGGCAGCCGGCTTCTGAGAGCCGCTTCAGCCTGGAGCCCCGGGAGCCTAGAAATCACGTGCACATTGATTTTCCTTTGAGCAGGGGCTTTGACATGAAAGGAGCCCTCCGCAGATGTTTTGGTTAGGTTAGTGCTTCGCTTTCGAAAACTCTTGTACTGCTCTGCCATTCTAGTTGTCTTTCTGTGGATGTCCTCTACTCTGGGAGGTCAGCACCCTGAAGGAGCGGAACTCTCTGTCTTCCGCAAGGGTTCTCTGCGGTTATGTTCTGGTCCAAGTTAAGAAACCCAGTGTATTTTAAAAGGACTTTGATCGCTTGAATCATAAAACACCATCTTTATGGGATATTTAATTTTCTACAGGCAAACTCAGGATGGAATTCTTAGCTAGTTTTTTTTTTTAATACTTAAAAAATAATTAAATTGATTTATTTGTTTGAGAGAGAGCATGTGTGCATAGGCGTGGGGTGAGGTGGGGAGGGGCAGAGGGAAAGAGGATCCCAGGCCAACTTGGCTCTGAGCCCAGGGCACCACCTGGGGCTCGATCTCACACGCCCCTGAGACCCTGAGATCACGACCTGAGTCAAGCCAGTCACATGCTTAGCCGACTGAGCCACCCAGGCGCCCCTCAGATCGTTTTTTAATGGACAAAAATGTGGGAAACTGGGCATTTTGGAATTTGTATGGGATTTTAGCAAACTACAAAGGAAAATTAAACATTAAATCAGTTAGCTCTACAGGAAGAGGGCCATTTCAAATGTACCCTATCATGGCTTGATACCGTGTGTTTTCTAATTTTATGAATATGAAATCAGGTATTTTCATTTCGAGCTTGTTTATTTTTTTAAGGTGATAATGTATGTGATTCAGTCTTTTCCTCCCCTGCCCCTCTCCCCCAGCATATTGTGGACCATATTTTCTCTTTTCTTGATTTTCCTTCTTCCCAAGCATTTAGCTAACACACAAGCGTCAAAAGCTCTGCAGTTAGCTAGGTGTAGGTAAATAAGCCCCGATTTCCCTGTTTGCGCGTAGCCGGCAACAGATAAAGATGGCGTGCTTGCTCAGGCTTTACCTGAAGTCCAGCGTTGTCTCTCTTGAGCTGTGTAACGTTTATCTGTATGTCTTTACTTTTTCTTCATATTGCTTTTACTTGTCGCTTCATATATATTTTATATTTTCTATAAAATATAGTCATTAAGAACATCATTCACATTAACTTGAACATTCTGTTTAAAAAGACATTTTTCCAGAAGTGGAGCAGGTGCTTAAGAAATATAAACTCCTAAATAAAATGAAGTACCCCTGTCAGTCCTTAACTGTTATCACCTGGGCTTATCCAAACATTTGTTTTCCTTCTACCCAGAGGGCAGTAACTGTGCTCAGGGCCCCATTTCTTCCCTGGAAGGGTGGTTATTACCTCTTTAATGACTTCTAGGTATTTCTTTTTTTTGACTTTTAATGGTACCTGGTATCTGCCTGCTAAAATCCCCTCAGTCTCAATCGCCCTGGTAAAAAGAGTTATTTTCTGTCTCCCCTCTTCTCTTTTTTGAGAAATGTAAGTAACAAAAAGTATAATGATGAATGGCATGTCAAGTACGACCTATAATATCACCGGCTACTATTTTAACTGTGCATGTCTCTCTGTGTGCACACTCTATTCCTTCCTTCTGTTCTCTGTCCTACCATTTCCCTCTCCCCTCCCCTCCCCTCCTCTTTCCCTCCCTCCATCCTCCCCTCCCCTTTCCCTGCCTCACTTCCACACTCTTCCGTTCTTCTTCCTCTTCCCTTGGATCTCATAGGCAAATGGCTCCTTCCTTTCTTTTTAGAGGGACCTGGGACCCTTGTACTGATGCACATTTAAAAATCACCAGATAAATGGATTGTGCTTTATAAATGGGGTTAAAAAGTTTTCTTATGGGGCGCCTGGGTGGCTCAGTTGCTTAAGTGTCTGCCTTTGGCTCAGGTCATGGTCTTTACGTCCTGGGAGTGGGGAGCCTGCTTCTCCCTCTCTCCCCTGCTCTCATTATCTTTCTCTCTCAAATAAATAAAATCTCAAAAAAAAAAAAAAAACTTTCTTATACTTGGGTTTTCGGCTGTGTTTTCGCATACGTATGAAGCCTGTTAAAATAAGAATTTGACTTACAGTAAGTTTGACTCGAGGTACCTCAGAGAGTTGACTAGTGACCTCAGTATGTCTTTCTGACCAGCTTTTTTTTTTTTTTTAGTATTATTGACCCATACAATTTTCTTTCTCATCCTAGCATGATAGGCTATTAAGTTGCAGCCTCAACCCATTTGCCCTTGGGAAGCTTGGGGAGCTTCTGGATTCATCCTTTGCTTGAGCTAGGGGGAGTGGCTTATTGTTTAGATAAGACTTCCTTCAGGCTAAGATCCCTTCTGAGAGTGGAAGTGAAAGCATACTGAGATATCAGACATGGATAAATACAGATAAATATATTATACGTTTATGGATAAATGCTTATCCACAGTGAAGCCTAGTTTACTGTGAAATCAAGAATATGTGGTCTCTCGATGGATGGAATGACAGAAGCTAAACATAAGGGTTATGCTTTAAGAGCATGAGTAAAGGATTTTAATGTCTGTTTCCCTCATCTTTCATTTTACCACATGAGTTAAAAATATATCTTCCGAATTTTAAAGCAAATGGGTGAAACTCAACACTGTATATCTTAAAGGTTATTTTTTGAAGTGTTCTTATTTTTGCAAGAATTCTCCAAGAAAGGTCTCTCTCATGGTTCCTTGCCTTGGCAAAAATCTCTTCGGAAAATATCAAAATCTAAATTTGAAAGGGTATTCTTGAGCAAATGTGTGCATTGAATTCACATGAACATATGTCCGGCATGATGGAAACATGCAGAGAAATGGAGAGATATTGTTGAATGTGATAAGGCCTATTATGTTAAAAATATATATATGTGTTTACATTTATGCTTCTGTATGCATTTAGAAGTCTGTATCCCAAATGTTATCAGAGCTTACCTCTGACTAGTGGGCCTCCTGGAGACTCTTGCTTATATCTTTGGGTTTTAGAGGACTGGCAAAGAGCACATACTATGCTTATGATAAAAATGGCTTCAAAATCCAGGGATGAAAGAAAGGCATTTTGAATAAATGGCAGCTTGTTGACTAAATAAAGCTTTTTTTCAAAGATGCTACCTGAGCATTCAGGTTAAGAGTGCTTCTCTTAGAGTGGCCACGTTTACACAGAGATTTTGAATCGAAGCGGCTACACCGGCTGGCAGAGAAGGAGCTCGAGGGGCTGGGATGCCATTACTGTAGCAGAACTCCCGTGAAAGAACTCAGGGGTCTGCAGCTGGTGGGTGAAATGGTGGGGTTTTTGACCCGTTATTTCTGTAGTGTTCAGGAGACAGAAGAGGGGGAGAGAGGGGTATGGGGGATTGGGAGAGAGAGTCTCGGGGGCAGGCTCCACACCTAGTGTGGAGCCCGATGTGGGGCTCGATCTCAAGACGCTGAGACCATGACCAGAGCCGAAACCAAGAGTCAGATGCTCCACCAACTGAGCCACCCAGGCGCCCCAGTAGAGGGAAAGTCTTAAGAGGTGCTTGTCAATAAAGAGAGAGGGTTGGTTAATCCAGGTTATCAGATCAGTTTTCTGATTTGTTTGTCAAAGGAAGAAATAAAGGAATAAATAGAAGTTTCTGTGAGTTACTTCCGACCTCAGTGAATCTCTTCCTATCAGGGAGCCCATTAACCCTTAACTCTTAGAAATGAGCTAATTGGGAAGCTGTAGACATTTTTGGACCTAAGTGCTTATTACTCAGTCTGTTAGAATTGTCTGAAGACCTGGCTTACCTGCGAAATGGTTGGCCTTACTATTTTCTTTCTCTCTAAAGGGTTTGGCTTAGGTTTCTTGTGTGCGTAAGCCAGAGAGAGCAGTGATGGCGTGGAGTCATGGCTAACTCGTTGTTACTTCTCTGTCGGTCAGCTGGATGGTTCCAAATATCACGAATCTTTAGAAGAGCCCCCCAGCACGTTCACTGGGCTGCTTATTGTGGCTTTTTCCTTGTCCTGTGTTGACTGTCTTTGGTAGCAAGGTGGAAGATCACAGAGTCATTTCCTCTGATTCTAGATTGAGAGAAGGGAGAGCGCGGTGGCCCCTCTGTGTCTTGCCGGTGCAGTACTGTTGATCATGGGCCTTGTCATTCTCAGCACCTTTGCAAAGAAGCATAAATACGTGATTTTCATGACAGAAAGCCTTTCCTCTGTTTAGGAGGGGTTGGAATAATAAGTGAAAATAATATTCTTACTAATCAAATCCAGTAAACCGTGGCTCGTTCTGGGTGTGAATTTGCAAGGCTTTAAGATTATTGACCTCCTTATCCTTCCCTAAGGAATTAATTAATCATTTGCCTTTTCCGCCGTTCTGATCCTCCTTTTACCCACTTCATTTCCATTGGACTTGGTCTTCCCCTGCGTTTAGGCACTCCTTGGCATTCTAGGAACTGAGCTCGTTTATCAATTTTCTCTAGATATTTTGGCATTCATAGTGTGTCCATTATGAATCCGTAGATTCATAATGTGTCCTACCTGGAATATTTTAGAGGTAAATGTACCTTAAGGCTTTGGGGGTTATTGGAATCATAAGAGATGTGTTGTGGGTCCTGGAGAGAAGTGTTAATATTCCACAGGAAAGACCAAAAGAAACTGTGCCCAGACTTTCCCCTCCCCTCAAACCCTGTGGCTCGGGGGCCAGTGATCAGAGGCACTGTTTGGGCTCTTCTGTGTAAATGGTCCTGAAAGTTCGACCCCGATGGACTTGTCCCACTTGGATTGTCTGTAGGGCGGGCCGGTCACTCCCGGTGTTGGTGGTGCTCTAGAGGGGGGCGGGCACCTTTGGACACCTGGCCATCTGTGCTCTGTGTGGTGGGGTCTGCTTGTGGCCTGCAAACGGGGAGACTCGTGTTTTTACGGCAATATGTCCCGGAAGACATGGGGCACCTCCGAGCCGCTCTTAGAAGAAAAAGAGGGTCTGGAGGCCCGAAAGATTTGGTAAACATTTCACACTCCAACCCCTCTTTGTGATTCAAAATGGATATTAATGCATTAAAGATCTCAAACGGTGGGGCTCCTGGGTGGTCACTTGGTTAAGCGGCTGCCTTTGGTTCTAGTCCTGATCCCGGGGTTCTGGGATCGAGTCCTACATCAGGCCCCCTGCTCAGTGGGGAGCCTGCTTCTTCCCCTCCCTCTCCCTCTTCTCCTCCCCCTGCTTGTGCGCTCTCTCTCTCTCTCTCTTGCTCTCTCAAGTAAATAAATAAAATCTTGAAGAAAGAATCTTAAAAAAGATCTCAAAAGATGGTGGGGATAAATATTTAGGGAAACCTTGTGGTAAGGAAATTAGTTTAAATAAATGTGTATTGTATTCCATTGTATTCCAGAATCTTCTTCCCTCCTCACGTCTATCAGCAGAGCACACATTGGGAAATAGTGATGTGGAGATGTCTGGGGGGCTGGAGCCGGCCCTCACTGGCTCTTCTCAGCCGCGCTGGGCATGCTCGTCGTGTTGGTAACCGGACGTGTGTTGTAGTGGGGTGTCCAAACACCGAAATGGGTAAATGCTAACGGTCAGGGCTCCATACCCCTCTCACTGCTGTTTGCTAGAGGTTACTAGCACTCTCCTGATACGTAGCTCATTTCCTTGAAGATGGTCACCAAAGGCTTTGGAATTTGCAGTCTTCATTTCCTTCCTTCCTTCCTCCCTCCCTCCCTCTCTTCCTTCCTCCCTTCCTACCTTCCTACCTTTCCTCCCTCCCTCCTGTCTGTTTGTCTTTCTCCCTCTCTCTCTCCCTCTCTCTCTCTCTCCACGCTGTGTGGAGCCCGATGTGGGGCTTGAACTCACGACCCCGAGATTAGGACCTGAGCTGAGATCAAGAGTCGGACGCTTAACCGCCTGAGCCGCCCAGGCGCCCCTCTAAAACCTTCATTTTAAAATCCGTCGTTACTTGTCCTCCCTGTTCCTCTCTGTTCAGCGCAGACTTTTTTTTTAAATTGTGGTAAAATACGCGTAGCGTAATAGGTACTTGTCTTAACCCTGCGCAAGTATACAGCCCAGTGGCATTAAGCACATCCCTGTCTGCAGAACTTTTTCAACGTCACCCCCAACAAAAACTCTGAGTCACTTCACCGGTAACTTTCCTCCCCACCTTCCCCCACGCCGGTAGCCTCTGTTCTGCTTTGTATCTCCGTGAGTTTGCCTGTTCCAGGCCCCTCCTCTCCGTGGAAATAGAGTTTTTCTCCGGTGTGTCGCGGGGATCCCTCGGAGCCGTCCCCAGGGTCTGGGGTGGAAGCTGAGGACGAAGGGCACCAACACCTTCAGACAGACGCCTGCGTCACGGGGCGCCGGCGGGGGGGGGGGGTGCCTCTCCCTCCGCAGCGTCGGGTCCTCATATATCTCTTACTACAAACCACTTCAGAGCCTTCTTCAAAGGTATCCTGTAAATAAAACAATGATGCGTGGTGGAGATAAACGTGAGAAAGGCCAATACCGTAGTCAGATTGAAGCAGTTCAGGGTTGCTCAGAGGTGTCCTCGGGAGGCTTTGAACAGGAGGGAGTCAGATGAGGCTCAGGAATAGAGCGGATGGAGGTTAGCCAGCAAGAGAACAAGCTGGGAGACGAGGCCCGAGCCCTGCGCGACCTCACATTTTAAAATGGGCAGCCCGGTTAGCTAGAGACATAAAAGGCTACACGACTGCATTCTTCAAAGGGCCCTGGCTTTGTTCTGGGGTCAAGTCTTAGGTTGTAAGCCTTTTTCTTTTTTCTCTCTGTTTCTCCCTCCCCAGGGCTTGAACCGAAACACGAAAAAATTCTCCGGGGTTGGAACTTTCTCTTTGATACTGGCCCCAGTCTAAGGGGGGATTCTCATTCCCGTTTCATTATGTGCGCTCTTAGATTTGGTAGGTTTGGCAGAACGGCCCTGAGGATTCCGAATTAAACAAATAATTTTATGAGCTGTGCACTTTTCTAGAATATACATAATCTAAAAGTAACTGGATGCCGAACCCTCCCCCACACCTCTTTTTCCTTCCTTTATTTTTAACTCTTGCTGAGTAAGGGTCTTGTCAAGGCATTCAGGTTGGGGGGAGAGAGACCTGAAAAAGAAAAATACACTTAAAAATTCTTCCCGAATATTCATGAAGCCCAATTTTGCAATAGAAAAATGACTATTTCTGGGTTTTCAGTTATATAACATTTTTTCCGGCCAGTAAGGGAATATGCCATATTTCACTGTAAACAATTTTGAGACCACACTTAATGCAGTAATGCCCTAAGGGTTACAATTACGGAGCTGCTTTCTAATTGTGACAGATTTGCATTTGCATTAGGAAAAACCATGAGTAGGTTTTATGCTTTTTTGAAGAAATGAGGCTTTGAGGAGCAAAGGATTTTTTTTTTTAAGTTGTTTCTATCGAGGGGAGAGATGTGACGTTAAGATCGTTACTTAACGATTTCTAACAGTTTTCATTTTTTGTCAAAGTAATACATGCATATAGATTTGAAAGACTCAAACCCGGTATTTTCTAGTCCTCATCCCTGTGGGCAGTCAATTTCACCTCTTTGGTCTTCCATTATCGACTCTCTGGCTTCTCAGTAATAAACTTACACTGCTAACTTTGGACTTCTTCATTTTAGCTATTACCTCCTGACTCTCCCGGTGGAGGTCACTATCGGGGGCCGTGGAGGCAGAAGGTGTGGGTTCTCGTCCATCCTCCAACAGTGACCTGCCACGTGTCCTTGAGTGAGATATGTAAACTTTCTCTGCCTGGTATATAAAATAGGAATAATAATAATAGTCATAATAGTCATAATGGCCCCAGGCCTGCCCTTGATATTCCCCCTTGATATTCTGGAGCAGAGCCTGGGGCAAACCTACAAAAGGAGACCAGCTGGCTAAATATTTAAAAGGTATCATGAAATATTTAAAAGATATATTTAAATATTTAAAGGGTATATACCATATGCCTGAATATTTAAAAGGTTTAAATCAAGCTGTATCTTTGGCCTGGTCCCCGTTCCCACCCAGGGCCTTGCCGCCTACCCCTCAAGACCCAAAGTCTGAAGGCGGCGTCCTCCTCCTCCGAGCAGCAGCCCCGTGAGCCCAGGCAGCAGGTGGGAGCTGGGCGGGAACCCCCGAGAACCCAGAGAACCCAGCTGGTGGCAGCAGCTCAGGCTTCCCAGGGAGCCCCGGGTGGGTGGAGTCGCCATCCAGCATACTTTTCTCGAACTTGTCTCCCACTTAAGTTTTGTGACTGAAGATTTTCAGTTCCTTCCGTGGTCCGCTAGGAGTCGAGGGGCTCTGGTCCCCCAGGGTCGAGGCTGTGGTCTCCCCACACACGCCACTTCCCTGTCTCTTTCCCGTAATTCCTCTTCACTCAGCCAGTGACCAAAAGTAAAGAAAAATCCAAAACGCCTAAGAGACCAAAGAGAAAAAACCAATCTCTGTGTTTGGTACTTTTGGTAAACGGCTGTCTAAGCACAAGCCCACGGCGAAGGGACTGAGTGGCCCCGATGGCCGTTGAGGGGACTGAGGAAACCCTGTCCAGTTCTTTGTTGTACTTCTAAATCTTTAGGTGTCACTTTAATTTCACTGTGCTGTGGCCTGTTTTCATTTGCTGTGCTGGACCGTCAGAGGTAGAGCGTTGCCCGATTTAGCAAACAGAAAATACAAGATGTCCAGATAAACAATAGAACATACTTCTGCAAAGAGATGGATCATTGTTTATCTGAAATTCAGATTTAGCCGGGCATCCTGTATTTTATCTGGCAGCCCTGTGCAGGCCCGTGCGTCCTGAGACTTGGCCCCTTTAGTCTTGGGAAATACTCCTGTATTTTTTCTTTGATAATATCCCCTCTTTATTTTTTCTTTCTGAAACACTCTTAATAGTGAGATGTTGGACCAACTGGATTGAACTTTTCACGTTCATGCCTTTGCTCTTTTGTTGTCTGGATCTCTTTTCAAGTTCCGCGTTCCTTGACTTTATTTTTTCTCCTGGTTTTATCTTTTATTTCAGTTATTATTTCTAAAAGTTCCTTCTTATTGTTTGGGTTCTTGTTTTCCATAACGCCCTCTTCTGTTTTCTCCGAGGATACTATTTGTGTATATATCCTTCCACTCTTTGCAGCATTTCTGTCCTCTTTTTGTTTTTTAGTTCTTTATTTATTCTGGTCTCTTTCCTGTTGGAGGCTTTCCCTCAGGTCTGGCAGTCTGAGTTAAGGACAAGACCATGAAAGGCTGTTTGGAAGCTCTCCCTTCCCTGTGAGACGGCCCTTTGCCCGGGGTGGGGGGTTGGGGGGAGAGGGGTGTTTCTCTGATTACTCATGGAGCTGGACCCTTCTTTGCAGGATCCCACAAGCCAGCATCTGAAATCTTCTCACTGCAGCGTTCATTTCTTAGGAGACTTGTCCCTGCTTCTGCCTGGGCAGTGAACTTGGCTTTTGGTTTGAGGGGTGGAAGAAACAGAAGGCCGCGGGGCCTGGCTTTCTGTCTCATACTTCCACGACCGGGGCTCTGAATCCCAGGCCTCCAGGGCTCTCCGATAACCCGGAGCGCTTCCCCCCTCCCCTCCAGCTGTCCCAGCCTGCAGGAGGCCGGGAAGGGTACAAGGGCTCTTTATCCACTCGCTGTTGGAGCCCCACCCCGTCCTCCTGCCAGACGCTGTGTCTCCTTTGCTGAGTCCAAGGCCTGAGTTTCTTTGAAGTTCCCTAGGACTAACTGTCCGACTGGGTCTCCGTGGCCGCCTCCTGCATGACCTTGGGACGGAACTTCTTGACCCTGCTGAGCCGGCTGCCGCTCCCCTGTCCTCTCTTCCTTTTCCCTAAAACTTTGTTGGTGTCTTCTGTTGGGTCTGCCTCCACTCTCTTCTTTGTGGGTATGCACTGTAGGTAGTTTTTGGTAGGGACTTTATTTAGAGATGCAGGTCGCCCGTGTGCCATGTACAGGCCGGTGGTGTTCAGGGTACTTGCAGAGCTGTGTAACCGTCTGCATGGTCACTTGGAGGACTTTTCATCCCCCAGAGAGAAGCTTTGTTCCCCTTAGCTGTCCCCCCTCACTTCTCCCAGCACCCCCAGCCCTAAGCAGTATGGGATACTTCTGTCTCTGTATTTGCTATTTTTATCTTTTTAAAAATACTTCTAATGTCATTTTGGTAGGACTTCAAGAGGGAAGGGAAAAGAAACTCATGAATGTAGTCGGCATTCTTTCGCGGGAAGCTCTTGCCCTGTACAAAATATTAATATACAGAGCCACTCTGCTTCTGTGCTTCTGCATTCCAAGGATTGATGAAGCGCCCTCTGACAGACATGGGAATTTTCCTCCATATTCGCTCTTTCTCTTCTTTCCCTCTTTTTTATTCCCACGTTTAATATCTTTGCCTGACCTGAACTTGGATCTTTTGGAGCTGGAAATTGCTAAGCCTTCGTGTCCTCTTGGCTCCCAGCAATTTTCAAGTGTCTGGGGAGTGGTTCTTCAGGGGAGTCGACCCAGAGCTGGAAGATCACCCTTTGAACCTAGGCCCCCAGGTATCTTCTGGGTGGAGGAAATGGAGGCCGTGTGCTTGTGAAAGTAGACTACTTGCGGTCACTTAGTAATTTTCTTTTTTTTAAGGATTTTGTTTTGGGGCGCCTGGGTGGCTCAGTCGTTAAGCATCTGCCTTCAGCTCAGGTCATGATCCTAGGGTGCTGGGATCGAGCCCCACATCGGGCTCCCTGCTCAGCAGGAAGCCTGCTTCTCCCTCTCCCACTCCTCCTACTTATGTTCCCTCTCTCGCTGTGTCTCTGTCAAATGAATAAATAAAATCTTAAAAAAAAAATTTTTTTTTTTTTAAGTAATCCCTACACCCAACGTGGGGCTCGAACTCAGGACTCCGAGACCAGCAGTGACACGCTCCGCCAGCTGAGCCCACCAGGCGCCCCTCAGTCACTTCTCTCTTACGTCACTGTCCAGTCGGTGCCTCTGCGTGGGAGAGCATTGCTGATGGGCAGTGGCAGAGCATGGAGGGCCCGGCTAGGGCGATAGGACAAGCACAAACGCTGCGCCTTCCAGAAGTGAAGACCCACACGCCCGCAGGAGTGGGATCAGGCGTTAGCGTGACCTCAGAGATCATCCTGAGGGGACACTAACCTCTTCTTGGGGTGGCTGCCAGGGAGCCTTTTCCCCATGTCACTCTGCCTTCACAGCCACCTGACCCTGGTCGTCTTCCCCTCCTCCAAAGCCCCCTCCCTTCGTCTTTCCATGAGGAAAGGGCAGCCGGAGAACACGCCAGAGAACTAGAGGACTCTGGGTAGATAACCGTGCAATGTGACGAGGACTTCTTAGGTCCCTTTTGCTTTGCCTTTTATTTGCCTTTTATTTTCTCTGAGCCTGGTCTGTCCATTCCCCTTCTTCTCTAGCTTCTCTTGGAGTGTTGGTTCACTGCTGTAGGACTTGGGGACCGCTCCTCTGGGTGGGGCTCCTAGTGGAGGGGACTCTCCCGAGGGCTCCCAGTGCGCCTTCCGTCCGCTGCGATCTGCCGAGGCTGCTCGTGCCGGGGCCTGGTGTTGTGTCAGTCGGCGTGTGAACGTGGTCCAGTGGTGTGGGTCGGGCCAAGGTTGGGCAAGGAGTTGCTGAGGTTGCAGCCAGTCCTTGGTCCTGCTTGGCCGGGAAGACAAGAGTTTCGAAATTAGGAGAAAGGGTTACAGGACAGTCAGAGGGACCTACTGAGGTATTTTGCTTTGTGAGTTGAAATTCTGCCGCCTTTTCAGAGGGAACTGCGTTCTTTTCCAGGTATGAAGTCCAGGTGACTCTAGCAAGGGCTGGTGGTGGCACCGGGGCCCCGCCTCAAGAGGGGAAAGGCCCTATGTCGTGAAGTAACATGAGATGTAGTGAGGAAGCAGTGCCTTTGCTCCCTGAGGCGCTCTCCCTTTCCTCTGGCCAAACCTTCATCACCTCCGGCCTACTTCACTTTCTCGCCTCAAAAACCCTCACTCAGTTTTCCTTCTTTTTCAGTTTTGTTTTGCTGTTCTCACAAATCAACAGAGGGAGAGAAAAGAGCATTTTAATGCTGAGATGTTTGGTGCTTTCCCTATATATTCCTTATTTTCACTTACACAGCAATCCTGTGCAAATGGCTGTGATTACTGGTTCCCATTTTTAAAACGGTGAAGTTGAGGCTCTTGGAGAAAAACCCGAGGAATGGGTTCTTAAACATGGCCCCTGGAAGGGGGGGTGTGTCAGGAGGATTCTGGGCCAAGAAATCGTGTGACCCAAGAAGGAAAGGTGCGTCTGAGGGGGAGAGCTACTGGCGTGGTGCTTGGCCCTCACACAGCTGGATAGGGCCTTGGGGGTCAGGCCAGGGAGTTTGGCTGTAGTTTGGAAAGCGATTCAAGGATTTTGAATAGAGGACAGTATTAGATACCGGTAAAATGGAGTTCAGGTAGATGAGTCAGGCAGTTCTGAATGAGAGGATGGAGAATCAGGTGTTGTCTTTGTCTGGGTGTAAGGGGACCCGGGCCACAGCTAGAGGAGGGAGGGCCTTCCAGAGATGGCGGATGTGACAGGTCTGAGGAGAATGGGCAGGACTCCGTGAGAGAGAAGTAGAGGGGATAACTCTTAATTTGAGTGTCTGAGAGAAAAGCAGTATAGGGAGAGGGGAGTCTGATTTTGAGGACTAGATAGATAAGGAACCCCATGGAAGAGACTTGAAATGAGGTATGATTGTCAGTCTCTCTCAGGCCCTTTAACTGGCTATCTCAGAAAAAAAGAAAAAATTAGGCTTGACTCTCTCTCAAGTGAGAGGCTGTGGTATGACATACAGGCGTTCAGTGAATCAGTTGTGTGTTCAAGAGAGTATGTGTGTGTGTGCGCGTGTGTATCAGGCTGAAGAACAAACCATTGAGAAGGTGTGAGTCACATTGCCCCTTAGAGGTTGTTAAGACACTTCCAGCCTCCATTTGGGGACAGCTCAACTAACTGGTTTTTATTTCTCTGCAGGTCTTCAGTTAGTAAAAGTAGATAGCATTTTTTGCTTTTATTATGTTTATGTGCTTTTCATATAAAAATTAGATAGTTAAAGGGTGCCTAGGTGGCTCAGTTGGTTAGATGTCCGACTCTTGATCTCAGTTCAAGTCTCAGAGCCTCCTTAAAACAAATTATTTTTAGTTAAGATGGTAAATTTTGTGGTACGTGTATTTCACCACAATTAAAAAAAAATAAATGTATTACCTTGTTCTGTTTTCTTGCATACGGGCCATTAATTACATTGGCTTCACAAAGTGGATTATAGTGTATGATTGGGAAGGTATTCTGCATATAATTTATTTAAAGGGAAGCAGCAGCTTCTTTTTATGGCTGCTAACGTTTGGAACGGCAGACCCCATTTACGATGTTATTATGGAAGGAAAGACTGGCTTTGTTAGAAGATACCTAAATCATGGGGGAGAGGCATAAACAATGCATTTATTTCCATGAGACCTGTATGACCAAACCTTTATTTAGGAGGGACTTTTTTTAAAGGGGGGAAAAGGGGCAGAGGAAGAGGGAGAAAGACAGAATCTCAAGCAGGCTCTGTGCCCAGCGCAAAGCCGGGTGCTGGGCTGGATCTCATGATTCTGAGATCATGACCTGAGCCCAAATGGGGAGTCAGATGCTTAACCAACTGAGGCACCCCCAGAGGGATCTGTTTTTTTTTATAGGCTATTGTTTTATATATTAAATTATCAGTGATCCACTTGTCGTATTGCCTGCCGTTAGGTGAAAAGAGACACCAAATAAGTCATTTATCATCTTTGGCCACAGACTGGGGCTGGCTGCGGTAGTGGATGGTCGTCCCAGTCATTTTGTGCGCAGAAAGCATGGAATATGCAAACTTTGGGGGAAATTCTGTTTCCTTGTTTTATTTTGTCTTGTCTTCGGTTTTGTTTTGTTTTAAAGATTTTATTAAGTAATCTTTACACCCAACATGGGGCTTGAACTCAACCCTGAGACCAAGAATCGCACGTTCCACTGACTGAGCCAGCCAGGCACCCCCGGAAATCCTCTATCTAATAAACTTTGGTTTAAAAGTTAAGTCAGGGACTCCTGGGTGACTCAGTCAGTTAAGCGTCTGCCTTCAGCTCAGGTGGTGACCCCAGGGTCCTGAATCGCGTCCCGTGGTGGGCTCCTTGCTTGCTAGGGAGTCTGCTTCTCCCCGTGCCTGCCACCCCCCGCCCCCAACTTGTGAGCACGCGCTCTCTCTTAAAGATAAATAAAATCGTTAAAAAAAGTTATTTTGATTCGTCAGTGGCTGACCTTGAGGCAGCTTATTGGTAAAAGGATAAAAGGGACAATTAATCTCCCCATACAGAGAGCTGTGCCCTAAATATTTAGGAATACCTTGTTGGTAATGCTGTTGGCCCGCCCAAGTGTGGCCTTTATCCATGGACTGCACGTCCCAGTCCCTCTTCACGTTTCAGTGCCCTCCCATCCTTTTAGCTAGCTGTTCATTATCTCTGTCTTACTTGCTATTTATTTATTTATTTATTTAATTTAATTTTAATTTTCTTAAAAGATTTTATTTATTTATTTGACAGAGAGAGAGAGATCACAAGCGGGCAGAGAGGCAGGCAGAGAGAGGGGGAAGCAGGCTCCCCGCTGAGCAGGGAGCCCGATGCGGGGCTCAATCCCAGGACCCTGAGATCATGTCCTGAGCCGAAGGCAGAGGTTTAACCCACTGAGCCACCCAGGCGCCCCTATTTATTTATTTTTTAAAAAATTATTTATTTATTTGACAGAGAGAGAGAGAACGAGCAGGGGGGGAGGATCAGAGGGAGAGGGGGAAGCAGGCTCCCTGCTGAGCACGGAAGCCTGAGGAGGCGCTCGATCCCAGGACCCTGGAATCGTGACTGGAGCCGAAGGCAGGCGCTTAACCAACTGAGCCATGCAGGCGCCCCTGTCTTCCTCACTTAAAAACACTAACGGAGGTCTCTGATTTCTTTAGGTTTCCTCCATTTCTACCCAATGCCCTGTTCTCTCCCGGCATCCCATGCAGGACATCACCTTGTGTTTCTACTCATCACGTCTCCTTACTCCTCTCTTGGCTGTGATGCTTTCTCTAACTTGCCCTGTTTTCCGTGACCTTACACTTCGGAGGAGTAGCGGTCGGTAGTTTGTCGAACGGGGAGCAGCTGGGACGTGTCCAGTGTTTTTCTCAGGGTTAGGCTGAGGGAGCGTGTTTCTGGGATAACGTGCTGTTCTCTTCACATCAAGGCGGGGACACGTCCTACCTGCGAGTTACCACTTTGGATGCTGACCTCGATCGTCTGGCTCAGAGAGGGGTTGTCAGACGTTTCCACTGAAAGTTACACTTTTCTTTCCCTTTCCACACTGTCTGCTTTGGAAGAAAGTCCCCGAGAGTGGGGAGTTACGCTGCCCCTCTGGAAGGGGCGGGGCGCTACGGAAGTTACCCGGAATTCCTCTGTGCAGGAGATCTGTCTGCTTTTTCCGGTTTATATTTCCAGTCCTTTATGTCATCATGGACTCTCGGGTTTTTATTTTATACTTTGGGTTATAATCCAGTACTGCTTTATTTGTTGCTCCAATCGGACGAGCTCTGGCCACAGCGAGCGCTTTCAGTTGACCTCTGTGTCCCTTGTCAGTGTCGTTGTGGTGTGTTTCCGGGCACTTTCTTACTTACCGGCACTAGGTGCTCCAGGCCCCTTTTGTGTGTTTCCTGCCTGATCCTAGAATCAGCCATTTCTCTGAGGATCCCTGGTTCCTTTGAGTGGAGCACGGCGTGCTGGCTGTCCCCACTTGCAGGCTTTGCCAGGAATCGGCTCCAGCGCTGGGCTCACCTTCTCGCAGGGCTCACTTTCTTCTCTCGCTTAGAGAATCTTTCCACGAGACTGCCAGGGTTTGGTTTTTTCCTAGCTGTCAGATTTTTAAAAAAGATTTTATTTCTGTATTTGGCAGAGAGCGAGCACAAGCAGCAGACAGTGAGAGAGGGAGAGGCAGACTCCCCGCTGAGCCGGGATCCGGCTTGGGACTCATCCGAGGACCCGGGGATCATGACCTGAGCCGAAGGCAGATGCTTAATGACTGAGCCACCCAGGCACCGCTAGCTGTCAGATTTTTTAGAAGACTACATCAATACAAAATTATATTCTGGGGTGCCTGGGTGGCTCAGTCACTTGAGCGTCTGATTCTTGATTTTGGCCCCGATGTGATCTCCGGGTTTTGGGATCAGGTTTTGGAATCAAGCTGAGCACAGTCTGCTTGGGATTCTCTCTCCTCCTCCCTGTGTCTCCCCTGCCCGCGAGCATGTCCACAGATGTGCGCGTGCTCTCCCGCTCTCTAAAATAAATAAGATCTTTTTCGAACGTTATTATTCCTTGGATGGGGAGTTAAGCTGCTTTCTTTCCGTGGCCTGAGTTCCAGCATCAACACTAAACAGGCATCTGGCAAACAGGACTGAATTTGGGTCGATGATATTTTTGGTCTGCAATTTGTATCTTTTATTACACTTATCAAGAATTTTTACAGATTTGTGATCCTTCGGGAGATAGTTAAAAACTCATTGACGTTAAAATTTGAGCATTTGGTTTTATGAAGGCAAAACAAATAGATGAAATAAAATGGACGTGGGAACTGGAGGTTTGCACTTGTCTTTCCCAATTTACAGTGTAGCTTCGACGCTAGGGACCGCCAAGGGCAGTGCCGGAGTTCAATGAAGGAGATTCAAGCAAAGTGTAGGCGACTGGGACAGTATGAAAATTCACATCTTCAGGATGCGATTTCTTCTATATTTGTCCTTCACGGGAAATCCTATATGAGAACCACTTCCTTGTTGAGTGTGAATCTCGAAACAGATGGAAGTACACGTTATTTTCTTTTCTGTTCCTCAGATCACATTAATTATTGATGGATTTTTTTTTTTTAATTAACTAAGATTCAGAACTTAAAGAGTTTTCTACCATTCTTGGAGCTCCCCTGGGAAAACCTCGTTTGCAGGGGCTCTGAGGATTTGGAGAAGGCCCATCTCTTAGGTGTGACCTTCGCCGACGTTCCGTCCATCTTCCGGGGAGGGCGGGGAGGGGTTTGTGGGAAGTTGTGCAAACTGTGAGGTGCTGTGTCTGGTAGACAGTAGCTCTGCCGTGGTTTGGGGGCCGCCGGGAGCAGGTGGGCTCAGATGCGGGTGCTGCCACGGCGTCTCTCTCTGGGCATCTCTGCTGTCCACCTCCCCGGTTCTGACGTGGCGGGTTGGATTCGTGCCCCAGCCTCTAACTCTGACCCCGACTGAGGCTCACAGCTCGGCCTATGGGTTCTGTGTGGGACCTCCCAGCCCCCCAGCCCCCCAGGACAGCCTCCCCACCCGAGAGTGCTGTCCACTTAGCTTCGTTCCTTCTCTTGCTCCAATACAGGTACCCTGTGAGAAGGAAGGTTGATAATCACAAACCATCCTGCACAGCGCGGTCCTGAACGCTTGGCCGGGAAGGTGCCCTGGCTCTGGGTGTAGGTCTCCCGTCTGGTTGTGGGGTGACAGGAGGAGGAACAGTCCTTGAAATTCTCGGACCGGTGGCCACTCCTTGTTTGAATCGGGTACTTCCTGTGCTTTTTTTGTGCTGCGTG
This sequence comes from Nasua narica, assembly GCA_028533885.1. Classification (NCBI taxonomy): domain Eukaryota; kingdom Metazoa; phylum Chordata; class Mammalia; order Carnivora; family Procyonidae; genus Nasua; species Nasua narica. The sequence goes on from CM052808.1 coordinate 65,504,508, forward strand.
CTTGACTTTGACAACGCTCTTTCTAAATAATCTAACCACCAGTCCTCCGCATATCCCCGGGGGTTGGGTATATACTGCTACCCTCGTTTTTTTTTAGGTGGAAAATTTTCTGACGGGAAGTCAGAGCAGAGAACGCTGGCGCTGGAGTGGAGGAGGGCCGGAAGGGGGCGCTGTGCCCTCCCGCCTGCTGTCTGCATGTTGTGCAGCTGGAATGCCCCTTCTCTTCATCAGGGTTCATCCATAGAAACGAATGAATTTATTTTAGGGAACTGTACGGATGGGTTTTCTGTGCTCTTGCTGATTATTATTCGCAAAGTGATAAGAGCATAGGTTGGTAAGTTATCTCCTAGAGCGGCAGAAAGAAGTGAATAGGATATTCATCATCTCCCTCTGTGCATCCATTCATTATTCACTGAACAAATACTTCTCTTACAACTGGTGAGCAAGCCATGTGGGAAAAGGTTCAAACTTTCTAATAATCAGTAACGTAGAAATCGGTATATAATAGGTTTATCTTTTTTGCTGCCTTAGATATTTGCCAATAAATATTTATAAAGTTGAGAGACACGATACACTTAAAATAACTCCTTTTTAATGCATAATGGCAGCAACAAAAATTGGTATAACCTTTCGGGAAATCATTTTGGCATTTGTATTCATGGATCAGAAAAAAAGGACCTTTGGTTAGATCATAATTTGGGGGACTACTGCATTTCTCTTTTCAGTGATTTAGAACATTCATTAGCATGATAATGAGCTGTCCCTGGAAGGGGTCTGTTCCGTGTAGAAAACCCCAGCATTTACTATGTCTATTTCAGCCTCGTGTTGGTGAGAAGCCTAATAAGATCCTACAGAAGTCATGTCTGTTTCATCGTGTGTGAAATGCTGCCCGAGGGTTTTTAATGTTTTCACAGAAAAGGTGAATGTCCTCGGCATAACACAGACAGGACTCAGGAGGAACAGGTTGGGAGGGGACATGGGGAGCTTTAGGTTAACTTTACACGCAGTTGGGGGAGCCAGGTGGAACCTGAAGGTGACAGTTTGGAAAGGGGGCTCTTCAGGTAGAATTAGAGCTGAATGTGGAAGTGCCCGAGTTCCGAGAACGGGCAGACGGTTGGGACCACGGCAGTTGCTGCGGCTGCCCTTGGTCAGAGGGAGGTGCAGAGTCCGACGGGACCCACGGAGGAGAGGGGAGAGCCAGGAGTCGGGAGAAGTCTGATGGGCTCCTGGCGGTGCTGCGGAGTTCACGAGAGGGAAGGATGGCCGGGGCGTGGAATTCTGCTGTAAGACCACGGCGGCGGGAAAGGACATAGGCCACAGAATGGGGCCATGGTACGGAGTGTTGTCCAGCCATGATGTGCTCACTTGATTTTCGTTTAGTAGCTGTACACTGTAAAATGATAGCACTGTCTTCATTTAACTATTTTGAAATCATTATAACTTACAGAAGAGTTGCAAAGATAACACAAAGAGTTTCCGGGGACCCTTTACCCAGCTTTCCCTGACCACCTTGCATCATTAAAACACAATCATCACAATGAGCCAGTTATCACTGCTATCCCATTACTAACTAGATTGCAGACCTTATTCTGATTTAGCAGTTTTCGTACTGAGTAGAGGAGAGAGTAGGTGCAACTTTCCTTTCTCTGCGGCCTTGCAGAGCATACAATCAGAATTGTGTTTTCTCGGGACTTCAGCTAGTTCTTTTCTTCCCTCCTGCACGCTGATACTGTTGACTGTGATGTAGTTAGGTTATTTGTTAGAGTTGCTCTTTCATTTTGGGCCTCCCATTATTCTGGTCGCCCTCCCCGCTTTACATATAGTAAAGTTCTCTGGGTTTCCATGAATGCAGAGAAATATGTTTCCACCCCCGAAATGGTGATACAGAACAGTTTCTTCACCCCCAGATGCCTTCCTACAGCCTGGATTTTAGCAGTGGTATCAGGAAAGTGGATGACAGAGGGGCTGGGAAGGAGCTAGAGGTCCCTAACTTGTCACAGCTGTCGAGCTCTTGCCTGAAGGCGGCGTGCCCATGAGACAGAGCCCTGAGGGTAGGGTCTGAAGGCTGAGATTGGGGGAGGTCTCTTTCTGCCAGTAGGTAGAGATGACAGGCGTGGCCAGGAGTGTAGGAGAGGGGCAGCCAGCTCACAGTGGATTTGGAGGACTGGCTTGCCATGGCCAGCAGTGCGGGAGTGGAAAGGGCGGGAGGCAGAAAGGGCTCTGGGAGAGGTCTCGCCTGACGCCTGCTGTCTCTGAAGCTGACAGCAGCGAGAAGGCATGAAGTAGGTAAGAGGGAAGGTTAGGAACAGCTTCTGAGCACGGCGGTTGGGAGTCGGCAATGTGGACGAGAGCTTCGCGGAGCCAAGTGAGAGTGGGGTTCCCCAGGGCTGGGAATAAAGAACAGGGATCTGCGGTCTTCTCTAGAAGTTCTCTTGGCCGCTGGAGAGCCTCAGTGGGAAAAGCAAAGGAGCTCATTATGGCTGAACTTTGTGAGTTTGGATCTAAGAGTGGCCTTCCTTAGGCGCGGTGACACGGGAAGTAGGCCAAAAATTGCAAGTCGAGCTTCTGGAAGGGCTGAAGTTTGTAGGGACCCTTTGCTCATGTGGCAGGACGCTCCCCTGGCTTCTCCTGCAGGGCCGGGGAGAGTGGAGGGGCCAGGAGGGCAGGGCTGCCTGTGTGTATTGCGTTGAGGGCGTGCAGAGAAGAGCCTCAGGGAAGGGCTGGTTTTATTCTTGGGTCTTCCAAGGTTGTGCCCTGATTATGTGGTGCTGTGTTTTTATTTCCAAGAAGGGGTTTGAATTTTCCCATTGGTATATTTCAAATCAGGAACGCTAAGTATTAACTGAAAAAGGAAACTCTACTTTGGCCAAAGTATTTGCATTATCGAGAATTGATTAAAGAATCATACTGAGATGGATAGGAGGATTTAGTGAAACAAGTAAATGGATAAATAGCAACTATAATGTATATTCTGTTCTCTTCACCCTGTGTGTGAAATGTCTTTTTTTTAAAGATTTATTTATTTATTTTGGGGGGGGAGAGACAGACAGACACCAAGTAAAGCAAGGGGAGGGGCAGTGAGAGAGAGAGAGAATCTCAGGCAAACTCCCTGCTGAGCATGATGCTAGATCCGAGATGCTTGGGGGGGTGGGAGGGAGGGTGCCCAATCATGACCTGAGCCAAAATCAAGAGTTAGACGCTCAACCAACTCTTGATCTCAAGGTCATGAGTTCAAGCCCTGTTTGGGGGCTTCATGCTGGGTGTGGAGCCTACTTTAAAAAAAAGAAAAAGAAAAATGTTTTATATTTGAAAGAAAGATAAGAAGGTTAGAAATATGAGTTAGGGGGCGCCTGGGTGGCTCAGTGGGTTAAGCCTCTGCCTCTGGCTCAGGTCATGATCTCAGGGTCCTGGGATCAAGCCCCGCATTGGGCTCTCTGCTCAGCAGGGAGCCTGCTTCCCCCTCTCCCTCTGCTTGCCTCTCTGCCCACTTGTGATCTCTTTCCTCTCTGTCAAATAAAATCTTAAAAAAAAAAATATGAGTTAGATTCATTACTCAGTGAATGATTTCTTCAAAAAGGGCTTCAATATCCAGACAGTGCTAGAAAATAGGGACAAACATAGTCCCCCAAAAGAATAACAAACCTTGTATTATTATAGTTGTTCTTTGGAAAGTTTGTGGGACTGTCAAGGTGGTCAGTATATACTGGGGTTTTCTTTAGGGTTATTATGATTTAGAGTTTATTGGTTTTCATGAAAGAAAAATGTTAGTTTCTCCATTTAAATGGTGGATCCGATGTGTTTTCACTGCTCAGATTGGCCTTGGCATTGTCATTTTGGATGCAGAACCGTGGCTGGGTCAGCCCTGAACGTAGCCTGGGTCAGGCCCGGGAAGGCGCATCTCCAGGGAGGATCTGAAGTTAGCATCCCTGGGCGAGTGGTGCCTGAGCCTTTTACGCCACTGGTCTCTAGTTTAAAATTGGGGAAACAGGTCCACGAAGAGCAGTTTCTTTTATCACAGAGCGTAAGAAGTACGATGAAGGGGTGAATAGGTTTTTCATAACTTTTTCTTGGACGTGATCACTTTTGACTTTTGCCCACAAAGACGAAATAGCTTTCTATAATTTTAAGAGGCTTTGGTAAGAAAGGAAATGTTTTGTCCCCGGCAGAGGAGAGAATTCAGTGATCACATGACAGACTCGAGTTCTTTGAATTTCCATTTCTGCAAATAGGCCTAGCATTACCCCCTCCCCAATATTTTCAGTGTCTTTGGGTGAAAGGACATTCTGCGTTAGGCACAAATGCTATTAGTGAATCGTAGGTTATTTATATGGGATTTAGTTTTAAATTAAAAGACTGTTGGTGCCTTTGAAGGAAAGTATGTTTTATGGAGTACAAATGAAATAGAAGACGTTCTTACAACTAAAGCTAATTCTGCCTGAAAATCAAGCTGTCCAAGGAAAGAGACGCTCAAGTGAGTTTTCTTTCCATTATTTTTGTTTTTAAAAATTAAAAAAAAAGATTTTATTTATCTTTTTGACAGAGAGAGACACGGCGAGAGGGGAGTGGGGGAGGGAGAAGTAGAGAGCCCGATGCAGGGCTCGATCCCGGGACCCTGGGATCATGACCTGAGCTGGAGGCAGATGCTTAACCAACCTAGCCACCCAGGGGCCCCTGTCCATTATCTTTAAAAGAAAAGACTGAAACTTATTTTTGTAATGTTTTCAACACAGTGGTACTTCGGGACCAGGGTGAAAAATGGAGAGAAAACTTTTAAACATAAACATTTCTCTTTGTGCCTGATATAACTGGGAAATGAAGTGGGAGTTCAACATATTATTCCCCCAAGTGAAGAATTTGCTCTTGCCTTCCAGAATGCGGGAAGGGAGTAGGTGACAGGCAGTGGGATTGCGAGGATGGCAAACATTTCCGGAAACCAAGAAAGGAGCGTGACGTTAAAGAGAGCGGTATTCCTTCCATCGGTTCTGCAGCCCCGCGGACCGAGCCACCCGCCCGTGATGTTAGTTAGGTTCCGGGCCGTGCCGGTGCTCGCGCTGGGCTTTGCACCCCGGCTTTCGTGCCTGTGTTCGTGCGTCTGCGACGTTCACATCTGGATGCCTTCAGGTGAACCAGCAGGGCTGACTCAGTTGTCGAAACCTCCGCTAAGTCACCCTCACCCTAATGCTCTTCAGAAGGTCCCATTATTTCGCCCCCAAGTCCACCCCCTCCCTGCAAGAGGAAGTGTAGCTCTTAGGGGACACGGAGGGCTGGGCCAGCGGGGAGTGCAGCCACAGTACGACGGAGGGAGAGTTGCTCCTGCATGGGGACTGTCCTCTCAACTCCTGGGGATGTTGGCAGGGCCCTCGTGTCGGCCGGAGAGGAAGATGAGGAGGTTCAGTCAGTAGTCTCCCACGGGTGCTACGAGTGGGTGCCGGTCACGCTGCGGATCCGAGCTGTCACTTGCCCGGCAGGCTTTGTTCTCCGGGAGACCTTTTGTCATCTCTGGTGATTGTGTGTCCTGGGCCTACCACCTGTGAGTCTTGGAATGGCCTTTCATGTTCTTTTTGTTCTTGAACCGACTGCCCTCTGGAATGAAAGACGGGAAATTGGATGACGTTCTTTGTTCTAAGGAGAGGGCACGTGACATAAATCCGGTGTCACCGTAAAGAGAGGACGGAGAGAGTTAGGCAGAGCCTGTCTATCCCCGGGGACTTCTAGAGCCCGGGTCCAGGCTTTGGATAAGTAGTGGCTTAAAAAAACACTTCTCAGCGTTTCCCACTCTTTTCAGACCCTTTCAGCTCTGGCAGGAGTCGGGGCAGTAGTTGGTGATTCTGGGTCTCGAGTTCTCTAAAAACCACGATCTGTACACTTGGGTCAGCATGGTTGGTAGAGATCAACCACAGGGGCTGGATGCTTGGCTAATGGTGATTTCATTTTTTGTTATTTATTTATTTATTTAAAAAATTTATTTATTTGAGAGAAAGAGAGGGAGAGAGAGAGCGCGTGTGCGTGCCTGAGCGCAGGGAGGGGCAGAGAGAGGGAGAACCGGACTCACCGCTGAGCAGGGAGCCCAACGTGGGGCTCGATCCCAGGACCCCGAGATCATGACCTGAGCCGAAGGCCAACGCTTAACCCACTGAGCCACCCAGGCGCCCCCTTAATGGTGATTTTTATCATGAGTTTTCACTTATAACTGCCATTTGCTGCTTAAAAATAAAAATAGTGACGTTCGGGGATTATTCCTAAGCGGCTGGACTCTTGCGTGGGTCTTATCTGACAGATGGATTTCTCGTTCCCTGTATTCTGCAGTTTGAATGTTCGCTTTCATTCTAGAAAGAAAATCTTAATCACAGACTTGCACTGAGTCTGACTTGTCATAGATATTTTCATAACAGCATCAACTTAGAAGTGTCGATGTTTTCTCGGGGCTTTCGTACGGTGCTGGGGATACGGTGTTCCCTGTGGGTCCCGTGGGCCTCCATCCCAGAGAAGGGTGGCCCCGGGGTATTTTCTCTCTAAGTAAATCATCCAGGGAAAGGTGCATGTGACTTCTTTAGTTCTGTATTAACCTGAGACACTGTAGCTCCTGTTGAAGGAAGCATGCCAGTTTCTTCGTCAGTTGTAGCTTTCCCCGTGTGCGTAATGAGACGTCCGTGAGTAAGCCGAGGAGGGTGTGTTAGCACCTGCGCATGGACTGGAGGTGTCTGTGTTTTCGGTGGCATGCACGGCGTCTCACCTCAGTAGGAGGTCTGCCTTGACCCCCCACGTAGTTTTTGTCAGGAATACACATCAGGGCGCCTGGGTGGCTCAGTCGGGTAAGCGTCTGCCTTTGGTTCAGGTCAGGATCCCAGGGTCCTGGGATGAGCCCCTTTGGGCTCCCAGTTTAGTGGGGGAGTCTCCTTCGTCTGCTCCCTCTGCCCCTTCTCCCTGCTTGTGCCTCTCTCTCTCAAAGAAATAAATGAAATCTCACCAAAAAAAAAAAAAAAAAGGAATGCCTGATCTCACGCAGTTTGTCCAAAAAGAAAAATCATTAAGTACGTCAGTAAAATGTGGAAGACAATTTCTCAGTGATTTAAAGGAGATTTAAAGGAGGAACAACAGTAAGTATTGAAGATGAAAGAGTCTTAGGAATATGTACCTACAGGTCAGTTAGGCTGATTCTTGCATTCAAAGTTGCCCCAAATCAGCTGTGACCCGCTTCCTTCTGACATTGAACTTTGCTTCCCAATTTCCTTCTCTTCCTCACTGCTCGCCTCCCCCCACAGCAGAAAGAAGGAATAGGCCCAAAGAGATTCCCTCATTTCTTGAGGGACCCAGGGTTAGTGAGTGACAGACCCGGGCCCAGGCCCATCCTTCTGGTAAGTCCAGCATGCCAGCCCCTGGCTCGTGGTGCGTTAGTCGTGTGGCATTTACGGTGCAAAGGTGAGTGAGACCTTGCCGCCTTCAGTCAGCGGCCAGGCCCGTAGTTTGAAGAGACAAGTCCACACTCGTGCCGCTTCCTCACAGAAGATCATAGAAACAGAGTGCTCTGGGGTTAAGGGGGGAGGAGGGATCTCTCCGGTAGTGGAGCTTCTCATGTGATCTCTACCGTCCCGTGTCCTCTGCACATGGGGTGAAGGGTGCCCTTCAAAGACCCCAAGCATTTCATGCATTTATAATCCTTCATCTTTAGCCGTGGCTGGGACCATCCTTTCTCCCAAATGCTCTGTCCTTGTTCTGCCCAGAGGTTTGCCGACATAAATAGGAGCACTTCGCAGAGTGTGACCCACCCCGACCTGGCCCCAGTGCAGAGGAGAAGGCAGCCTTCTCCCAGGCTCTGCCATGGCCCCAGGCCCACGTTAGTGCCCGCCGAGAGCGGCGCCCTCCGTGGGGCGTGGCCAGCAGCTGCAGGACAACGGCTGTGCCCGTGGAGTGGCAATTAGGAAGTGGCCGAGTGTTACACATGTCACCACTGAAAGCGCTAGACCAGGGAGGGAGAAGGAAGGGATGCTATCCTTTTTTTTCCCCTATTTCCTACGAAGAGGGTATTTTTTCCCCTAACATAATAGAGAAAATTAGGATTAGATAAAAACTGATGGAATAAGCTTCTTAGAATTTCTTTTTCTTTTTAAAATCTCAGGCCGACCTTTATCAGCAGTACATAGTCCGTGGTGGGCTGGGTTGCTCATTTGTTGTGTGGGCGAATTGAAATCTGTAATGGGTTTTTTGATTGTCATACGTTCCTTTTAATGTGAGAGGCCAAATGTGACGGTGACCATAATCGCTCGCACTCATTTTACCAGTAGAATTAAGTGCCGTAGAGATTAAAATAGGTTTGGGAGTAGCTTTTTGTGAAAACGGAGCGATGAGTCCAGTGGTAAATGACGGATTTTGTGCGGTAGCCGTGCCAGTCAACTTCATTCTCCCCGGAGGCCCCCGTGCGACATTTGGGGAAATTAGTTTGCAGCTGTAATTGCCAAGGCTTTGTACTCGCTCTCTGGGTGTTTGTTCAGTCAGAGTTCCCTGGTTGTCGGAAGTGTGGTTACCAGCCCACTCTTCCTCGCTGACCATCACTGTGTGCGCGTGAGTCCTGGAGGGATGTTTATCTCCTCGTTGCAGAGCGTTCATTGCTGATGGAGTTATTTCTGTTCGTTTGACAGAACATCTGATCAAATTCATGACCATGGGGGATATGAAGACCCCAGACTTTGATGACCTCCTGGCAGCATTTGACATCCCAGACATGGTCGATCCAAAAGCAGCCATTGAGTCTGCGCACGATGACCAGGAAAGCCACATCAAGCAGAACGCGCATGGAGACGAGGACTCCCACACGCCGTCCTCTTCTGACGTGGGCGTCAGCGTCATCGTGAAGAACGTCCGGAACATCGACTCCTCCGAGGGCGCCGAGAAGGACGGCCACAATCCCACCGGCAACGGCTTACACAACGGGTTTCTCACCGCGTCCTCTCTCGACAGTTACGGCAAAGACGGATCCAAGTCCTTGAAAGGAGATGCGCCTACCTCAGAGGTGACCTTGAAAGACTCCACGTTCAGCCAGTTCAGCCCCATCTCGAGTGCTGAAGAGTTTGACGACGACGAGAAGATAGAGGTGGACGACCCCCCGGACAAAGAGGACGTGCGTTCCGCTTTTCGGTCGAACGTGTTGACGGGGTCGTCTGCCCAGCAGGACTACGACAAGCCAAAGGCGCTTGGAGGGGACAGCTTGAGCAAAACTGGAATCTCTCCTGCAGGCAATTTAGATAAAAACAGAGTTGTTAAGAGAGAAACAGAAACAAATTCCATAAATCTGAGTGTTTACGAACCTTTTAAAGCCAGAAAAGCGGAGGAGAAGCTGAAGGAAAACTCCGAAAAGGTGCTTGAAAACCGGGCCCACGACGGGAAGCCGAGCTCGGAGAAGAGCGACCCCGGTGGCCTCGGCAGCGTCCCACTGGCGAGGTCAAAGCCGTCGTCCAAGCTGTCCTCGTGTATCGCTGCGATAGCAGCCCTGAGTGCTAAAAAGGCTGCTTCCGACTCCTGCAAAGAACCGGTGACCGACTCCCGGGGGTCCTCTCCGTCACCTAAAGAAGCGAATGACAGTCCCAGAGCCATGGAGAAGTCTCCTGAATCCCAGAGCCTCATCGACGGGACGAAGAAAGCGTCCCTGAAGCAGCCGGACAGCCCCCGGAGCATCTCCAGCGAGAACAGCAGCAAGGGATCGCCGTCCTCTCCCGCCGGGTCGACACCAGCAATCCCCAAAGTCCGCATCAAAACCATTAAGACGTCTTCTGGGGAAATAAAGAGAACAGTGACAAGGGTGTTGCCAGAGGTCGACCTCGACTCTGGGAAAAAGCCTCCTGAGCCGGCGGGGACCGTGATGGCATCTGTGACGTCTCTCCTGTCCTCTCCAGCTCCGGCGGCCGTCCTCTCCTCCCCGCCCAGAGCGCCTCTGCAGTCCGCGGTGGTCACCAACGCGGTCGCCCCTGCAGAGCTGACCCCCAAGCAGGTCACTATTAAGCCCGTGGCAACCGCCTTCCTCCCGGTGTCCGCCGTGAAGACGGCGGGCTCTCAAGTCATCAACTTGAAGCTCGCTAACAACACGACGGTCAAAGCCACGGTCATATCTGCTGCCTCCGTGCAGAGCGCCAGCAGCGCCATCATCAAAGCCGCCAACGCCATCCAGCAGCAAACCGTTGTGGTGCCGGCATCCAGCCTGGCCAACGCCAAACTCGTGCCAAAGACTGTGCACCTCGCCAACCTTAACCTTCTGCCTCAGGGCGCCCAGGCCACCTCTGAGCTCCGCCAAGTGCTAACCAAACCTCAGCAGCAAATAAAGCAGGCAATAATCAATGCAGCAGCCTCGCAACCGCCCAAAAAGGTGTCTCGAGTCCAGGTGGTGTCCTCCCTGCAGAGTTCCGTGGTGGAAGCTTTCAACAAGGTGCTGAGCAGCGTCAACCCAGTCCCAGTTTACATCCCCAACCTCAGTCCTCCTGCCAACGCAGGCATCACGTTACCGACCCGCGGGTACAAGTGCTTGGAGTGCGGGGACTCCTTTGCCCTCGAGAAGAGCCTGACCCAACACTACGACCGACGCAGCGTACGCATCGAAGTGACGTGTAACCACTGTACGAAGAACCTCGTTTTTTACAACAAGTGCAGCCTCCTCTCCCACGCCCGCGGGCATAAGGAAAAGGGGGTTGTGATGCAGTGCTCCCACTTGATCTTAAAGCCAGTCCCAGCCGATCAAATGATTGTCTCTCCGTCAAGCAATACTTCCACTCCGTCGTCTGCCCTTCCAAGCTCCGTGGGAGCCGGCACCCACACTGTAGCGAAAATTCCGCCTGGCCTAACGGGGACCGTCATCTCCGCTCCCGCAAGCACGCCCATCATTCCGGCTATGCCTCTAGACGAGGACCCGTCCAAGCTGTGCAGGCATAGTCTGAAATGTTTGGAGTGCAACGAAGTTTTCCAGGACGAGACGTCGCTGGCTACACACTTCCAGCAGGCTGCAGATACGAGTGGACAAGTAGAGTATCCCTTACATTTTGGTGTTTCGGTGACGAATCTGTAGACACGAGTGCTCTATCTACACAATGCCCTCGATTTTAGGGGTGGGAGCTCAGTCAGATGGGTGTGTGTGTGTGTGTGTGTGTGTGTGTGAGATGTGCGAGAAAAAGAATTGTTTTCATAGACTTGCACGGTGTTCAAATAGGAGTGTACTTTAGAAACAATTTTTTTGGAAGCTTTTTTTTTTTTTTGTAAAGACAGAAACTCTGTGCACTAGTTAGTTGAGTTATGGCGCCTTAGATTTAGGGTAAATGAATTTGTGATTGTTGGGTTGTTGGCATATATGCAGGAAGTCTGAGATCTGGCTAATTAGACTGTCATGCCTTTGTATGAGGCATTCAAGTCCCGTTATGTCATCATTGTTCTTGAGTTCTGAATGGTAGTTTTGGGATTCAAAAAAGTTCTCACGTTATTCAGAATTACTGTCTTGTACAGTGAAACAGACTTAAACGGTACCCACTTAATATGGCGTGCCTGCTTACTTATGGTGTCGGTCCAGAAGTATCTTCAGCAATAGTCCTCGGTATGGGGAATTTAAGCCACAGATGGAAAACAATCTCCATCTGAATAGAAAATACCTTTGCATTTCTTTGCAGCTTTTTTTTTTTTTTTTTTTTTTTTTGGGTGGTGAAGTGTAGGTTGATGTTGGTGAAGGACACGTCACAGTGGGCATCAGTGGGTCCTTTCATCTCCTTTCATTTGCTTTTCTCCATGCGGCATCTTTGGGCCAATAAAGCAGCGTGTTTTGCAGATATATGATACTTATTTGGAATGGAAGTCACTGGATATGTCCAGTGAGCCAGGTCCAAGCTAGAGAGACCATACGATTTATTGTCCAAAGCGGAGAACTTGGGAAATGGGACGTGCGCGGGGTTGTTAGTTTGAGCTAACGCGCGCCGGCTCCAGCCTGTGTTTGTTAAGACCTGGGAGTGAGCTGACCTTTCCTTTGTTTGCCTTACACCTTGCTGACGGGGGGTGATGCCGCGGTCCCAGTGTCAGGTCGGGTGGCCCCGCTCAGTTCCTCGAGGACAACTACCGAGCCAAGTTCTCGGTGGGGTTTTGAGTTGGGGGACCAAAAGATCAAGAATACCTCGGTCATGTTTTCCCTTGGATTTTCGGTTTAGTGGAGGTGGAGATTAGGATAGAGCTCTTTGAGAGCCTGGTTTGGGCACCGGGTGCTAACTGGTGGGTTGGCCCGGACGGGGGGACACTCGGAGTAGAGCAGCTGACTAGTTCAGGACGGCGGCGGTGGCTGACGTGCTCTTCGGGCAGGTGGTTGCTGGTGACGGGGCCTGGGTTCTTTCCGGGGGCCCTCCTACCTTGTCGCGGCGTCACCACAAAGGTGCCAGTCCTTTCGCCGTGTGTCGTTGTTGCCTGATGCCTGGGCTTGCTGGCGCTCTGAGCCGCGGGGCAGACGCGCTCCCGGCCTGGAGGGGGCGGGTCCCTCGCCACCCGTCCCGCCACCCTTCCCGCCCTGGGGCATCTGAGTGGCCTTCCCGTGGGCTCTGGGATCCCGTCTTCTCTAGGAAGGAGAGAGGATGTGGGCAGGGAGGTAGGACTTCCCCCTCCTCCGCGGGCTCCCCTGGCTTTTGTTCTCCGCTGACCCGTCGGGATCAACGACCAAACGAGGGTCACACGAGGATGGAGGTTCCCCCCTCCCCTGGCCTGGGAAGGAGATTACCATCTTTTCTCGCGTGCGTGATGGTTTTACCTCGACTTCTGCGTTTTGCTGGGACAAGTGTCTGGTGCAGCCCACCCGCTCCACCTGGAATGCTTGGGAATGAGTCACGGCTGAGTAACATGAACTCTGGGGCCACATGCACCCCGCGCCACACGTTCCCCCTCCCTGCCCCCCCCCCCCACGGGTGTTTTTTCTTTCTTGGACTCTGCCTGGCTAAGAGTCCACTCAGTTCGTGTCTATGGTCCCAAGCCTCAGCGTCCTGCACATCCTGGCGACATAAACGTGCCCCATGGTACACCTCTGCCTGTCCCCCACTTCCCCTGGTCTTATCGCGGTCCTCGCCCGGGGCCCTGCCACCTCCCCTACTTTTCTGTTCTTCCCGGACTAGGCCAGAGCAGGGTTCTCCTGCGGACCCAGGCGGCCCAGCCTGCGGGGCTCTCCGGGGAGCGGTGGGGGGGCTGCTACTTTTTCAGCGCTCAGTGTAATGAAGCCGGCCCCGAGTCCCTTCCCCGGTCCAGGACGTCGGCGGGCTCTGTACGGCTGTTGCTGCACCAGCGTCGGGTGTAGCAGGAGCTGGGGATGTCCTCCCGCGTCGCAGTCACCTGGCGAGGCGGTGGGTAACTCTGGTGGTGCAGGTGGGGGCTGAGGACAGGAAGAGCAGGAGAGAGAAGCGGGAGAATTCTTCGCGTCGTCTTCTCCAGTTGCCGTTCACGTGACCGCCAGTTTGCAGTTGGGGACCTTAAATCCAGCCGGGGAGAAGAATCTGCCTGCGGGAACCGTTAGCTCCCTGAGAGTGGCACCCCGGACACTTAGGTCTTCTCACAAAATGTTGACGTTAAGGCCCCTCAAGTACTGGTCTTTCCCAAACCCCGTCTTTCCTTTCTTGTCTGCTACAGCCAGGTAATTACAACTCCCTTTCTCTGTGGACCTCCGCGTTCCCGGGAAGTCTTCTGTGGACGGAGAGTGGACTGCCTCACCTTCGCAGCCGCCCCCTGGCCTCCCCCCAACCCCCGCGCCTTCCGGAGGTTAGCCCTGTGCCTGCAAGCTGCCCGTTTTCTCTTCTGGCCTAACTGAGCTCTTCGCTGGGCAGGGTTCCCTAGGGCTGCAGAGTAGTCCTAGTTAGGGAACCGTCCACAGCGGATGCCCGCACTGACCCTGCTGCCGCTGTTGGTTCTGAAAGTTAAAGGTGTGACCGCAGGGCCCTAGCACGACTGACGGCCCCACTGCCCCTGGTTGATTGTCTCCCAGCGTTCGACTCCGCCAGGCCTGAGACAGGTGTACCCCTTCACAGGCATTGGGGCTGTTCTTCCCGCCTGCCCTCTCCCCTGCCCTCCCTTCCTTCCTGCGGTCGGCCTTTACTTATAATTACCGTAATCACTTAAAATTTTTGCCTGATAATTGCTGCAGCGTTCCGCGCCGATGTTCTGGGTCTTCCTTCTCAAATCACTGACTTTTTAAAATTGAACTTTTTATTTTGACATAATTTTATTTTACTATTAGTTTTTTATTTTGAGATAATTTTAGATGCATGTAAGAAATAATACAGAGATCCTATGTACCCTTGATTTCGTTTTCCCCGGTAGTACACTTTGCAAAACTGTAGAGTGGTGTCATAACCAGGATATCAGCATCGATGCCCTGAGCCTACAGAATATGTCCACAACCAAGGGGACCTCTCTGATTGCCTTTTTAGAGCCACTCCCACCCACTTCTTAACCCCCCCCCCAACCCCCGCAGCCCCTAATCTGTTCTCCGTTTTTATTCCCTTGTCATTTCAGGAGGGCTTTGTAAATGGAGCCGTACCATCTGTAACCTTGGGGGAATTGGCTTTTTGTACTAGGTGTAATTCCCTGGAGATTCGTGGAGGTTGTGGCTTGTACCTGGAGGCTGGTCTTTGAAATCCCTGAGTGGTATTCCGGGTGAGGAGGATGTTGTCCCACAGGGTGTTTCCCTTTCAGTCTTTGAAGGATGGTCTGCATTGTTTGCAGGTTGGGCTCCTTACGAATGAAGCGGCTGTAAACATTTGCCTACAGATATTTGTGTGAACAGGAGTTTGAGTTCGCTGGGATAAATGCCCACATGGACAGTTGCTGGGTTGTAGGGTAGTTGCACGTTTATTTATATATATATTTATATATATATATATGTATATATATATATACACATATATATATATATATATATATTTTAAAGATTTTATTTATTTGATAGAGATCACAGCCAGTCAGAGAGGCAGGCAGAGAGAGAGGGGGAAGCAGGCTCCCCGCTGAGCAGAGAGCCCGATGCGGGGCTCGATCCCAGGACCCTGAGACCATGACCCGAGCTGAAGGCAGAGGCTTTAACGCACTGAGCCACCCAGGCGCCCTGCACATTTGTATTTTTAAGAAACCTTTTTCCAGAGTGGCTGAACTGTTGTATATTCCATGGGTGGGGTGTGGGTGATGCCGTTTCCCTGCTCCCTCGCTCGCTTTTGGTGGTGGTGGTTTCCATTTTAGCCCTTTTGGTAGGTGTGTGATAGCTGTCGTATTTGAATTTGCGATTCCCCAGTAGCTAATGATGTAGAACATCCTTCTTCCTGTGTTTGTTTACCCTCCGGATGGCCTTTCGGGGGAAATATCTCAAGTCTTTTGCCTGTTTTCTATTTAGATCATGTTTGTGTCCTTTTAGCTGTTGAGTTTTAGGAGGTCTTGCTCTACTGTAGATTCTACTCCATTGTTGGGTATGTGGTTGCGAGTCTTTTCTCCCCGCTGGGGCTTGTCTTTCCGTTGTTTTGAAAGTTTTTTGTTTTTTGTTTTTTTGAAGTACGACTGAGCCTTTGCGTCTTTTAAATGAGTCCTTCGCAGAGCAAATGCTTTCAATTCTAATGAAGTCCAGTTTGTCCATTGTCCCTTTTACAGTTCATGCTTTTGGTGTCAAGCCTACTTTTCTCTCTGGATCTGGAAAATCTTTTCCCTGTGTTTATTCCTAAAAGTTTTACTGGTTTTGTATTTAAGCCCGTGATCCATTTGGGTTTGTTTTTATATAAGGTATGAGACTTACTCTGAGTTTTGTTGTTGTTGATTTTCCCCCTGCACATCTTCTTCCTGTAATACCATTTGTCTAGAAGGCTGTCCTTCCCTTTGTTGAATTGCCTTATCACCTTTGTTGAGTACCAATTGGGCGCATATATATATATATATATATATATATATATATATATATAAGCTCTATGCCCAGTGTGGGGCTCAAACTCATAAACCCAAGATCAAGAGTTGCACACTCTACCTACTAAGCCAGCCAGGTGCCCCTCAATTGGGTGTAGTTGTGTGTGGCTATTTCTGGGTTCTGGCTTCTGTCCCATTGATTTACATGTGTGTCCCTCCACCAGTAGTACCACACAGTCTTGATTATAGTGACCATAAAGTGTCTTGAAGTCCAATACGCTGGTGTGCCCTACTTTATTCTCTTTTCTCAAAATAGTTATTTTTCTTTAATTGAAATATAGTTGACAGTCACACTTGTTTTTAACAATCCTAGTTCCTTTGCCTTTCCATATAAATTTTGGAATAGTCTTGTCTTTATCTACAACATCTGGGATTTTGATAGGAATTACATTAAACCTGTATCAATTTGGGAGAATCGATATCTTTATTGAGTCCTTTGGTTCGTGAACACTTATTTATTTATGCATTTATTTTAAAATTTTATTATTTGGGACACAGAGAGAAAACACGTACGTGAATGGGGGGCGGGGGGAGGAGAGGAAGAAGGATAAGCCAACTCTATGCTGAGTGTGGAGACTGACATGGGGCTCAATCCCGCAACCCTGAGATTACAACCTGAGCCAAAATCAAGAGTTGGACGCTCACCTGACTGAGCCACCCAGTTTCCCCTCTCCGTTTATTTAGATCTTTGATGGCTTTTGTTGTTTTGTGGTTTTCATCATACAAGTCCTCTAAATGTCTTGTTTTGCTTTTTTCTTTCCTAACAGTTGTAAATGGTATTCTGTTTCTCAGTGTTCACATGTTCATTACTGATATATTGAAATACAGTTAATTTTTCTGTATTTGTCATGTACCCCCTGACTTTCTTGAACTCATTTATTTGATTCAGTGTTTGGGGGAATAAATTACATTGACTGTTCAGGTATTGAGCCAGCCTTGCATCCCTGCAATGAATCCCACTTGCTCAGGCTGTATGATCCTTTTTATATCTTGTGAAGTTTATCTGCTAATATTTTGCATTAGAGTTTTACATTTATGTATGTATATTTGTATTGTCTTCGGTAGGTTTTGGACAGGTTAGTATTAGCTTTATATAATGCACTGAGAACTGTTCTATTTTCTGGAAGAGACTGTACAATTAGTGTTCATCTTTCTTTACATATTTGGTGGAATTCTTCAGTGAAACCATCTGGGCCTGGAGATTTCTCTGGGGACTTTCCATAAAACCCCTTCTGGGCTGGTAAAAGGACTCTTGTCATTTGGTGTAGGGATGAAAGCCCCTCTCCCCTACTGGCTTTCTCTGACACCATCAGAGATGTCGGTCCTGGGACAGTTTACACAGCTGGAGAGGGTGGGCATCTGGGCTGCTCTTGGACTTGGCGTGGTGCGTGGGGGGGCCGCGGTGCGTGGGGGGCCGCAGTGCTCCCATGCTGGTGGGCTGGAGCAGTCATTGTCTAAAAAGTTTCCTCTTTGTTAGCCTGACCCTTTCCTGATTCTTTGGCTAGTAATAGCAGGCATTTCTTGGGGATTATTATGATTAGTATTTTGTCTCTGCCTTTTGGTGTTCCTGGATTGCCAGTTTCTTCCGCTCTGATGCAGGAGGTATGTGAGGCAGAAAGAAACCGGGAGAACTCATCACTGAGCTCCAGCGTCCTGAGGTCCCTAGCCAGCCTGCCTTCTCTCTGCTTCTCAGTATCTTGTAATGTTTGTTTTATATACAACGCCCACGAGTTTCAGTTGTATTTAGTGGAAGGAATAGGGAAAGGTACTTCTAAACTCCCTTGCCCCGGAAGTGGCAGTTTTGCTCTGTTTAAACATCCTGTGTAGCCGCTGCGTCTTCAGGGGGCGATTCCGTGATTACATCGCTAGGCTCAGCCTGAGCCTTGCAGCCTGTGATTCTCAGTTGTGTTTTGGAACTAGGTGTCCTGTGAGCACAGCGTTCTACTTGTCACCCTGGGATCCCCCTCTCCTCTCCAGCTCCATTTCCGCGTATCCTCGGTCTTAGCCCACCGGTGAAAGCAGTTAGGGATGAGATGGTGAAGCTCTTCTTTTCCCTCTGTCGTCTGTGGAGCCCAGACTCCGAAGACGGCATGCAGCCTTTCCCTTGGGAACCACGTTTGCTTGGTTGAGCACAGTCACCATTCCCGTTTTATCTCTCATTTCCTTCCCATTTAGATGTTGACTCCCGTTGCTAATGATATGGGTCCTTCCAGGGGTTTCCCAGCGGTGCTTTTTGGAACCCAGCAAAGGGTCTCTTCTGTTAACCCCAGCTGTGGCCGCATGTCCTGGATCTCTTCCCACCGTCTCCCCACACGTGCGCGTTAAGCCTTTTCAGAACTTTCAAGAACGTAATGGGATGAAGGAAGGTTTCGGTGGCATTTGCCAGTTACTTTTCCAAATGTCCTGTGGACCATCTATGCCAAAGTAATGCTTGCCCCAGGGAACCAGGGCGCCTGCTGCTGCAGGCCTCCGCTAAGAGCGGGGTCAGAACGTCCGGTTTAGCTCACGGCCCAGCCAGAGTCCAAGTCCTGGAATTCCGGCTCACTCGGACACGTGATAGGCGCAGGACCCCAGGCATTCTTAGTCTGGGTTGGACCGCCCTGCCCGAGTCTGCTGATCTCCCAGAGGAGGGGGCCACTGAAGGAGAGGGTGGGTCGTTTCCCTGCCCAGCCGCGTGGAGCGGTGCCGTGAAAATGAAGCCACACAGGCACTTGACTTTGTAGCACCCGTTAAATCCGCCCTGCTTGGAGGTTTTTATTCCCACCTCTCTGCTTCTACTAATCCTTGCTTTGGGGCGGGCGGAGAAGAGGAGTGGGTGCAGGGGTGGAGAAGCTTCCCTGCTCTCGTGAAGTATTTAAGAGCCGACAACTGAACTGTTAATAATTGATATTAAAATGTATCACAATGTCATCGCTTCACCTCTCAGTGAAACCATGACTAAATTTAGCCAAGTACAGACTACAAGTGCATACTGTGACTTCTTAATTGGTAGAATGTTTTCTTCCTGCAGGATCGACATCCGCCATAGAAGCAGAGAATGTTACAGGTCCTTCGGTGAACCCTTTTGTTTTACAGTTGGGGAAGCAAATGCCGACTGAGTGGCAGAATGGGGACTCGAGGCAAGATTTCCTTGTAGCCGGTTCATTATTGTTTCTGCTCTGTCGCGCTGATAACCTCGGCTCTAGAAGCATTCGACAGTGGCAGGGACCATAGCAATTAGAAGAGAAAGGCATCTTGGGCTTTAGCCAGGTCAGCTCCAAGAGTGCAGACAGAGGTGACTTTTTCTGCAGCGGTCCTCATTTTCAGGGATTGCCGACTCACTTTAGTTTCTGAGCATCATTAACACGACCCACCATGTATGTTAAGTCATCTTGAGCCGCCCCAGTCAGCCCTCATTTCGAGACACACTCTACCCAGGCGCTTCTGGAAACCATGGAGCCCACCTCCATGCCCTCGCCCACGCAAAATATTACTAGCTGTAGGCTCCCGACTCTTGCCTGGTCCTGCTCTTCTTCTAAGTGCTTAATTTAAATTCTGGTCGGACTAGTCCTGTCCCGTTATGCACTTTAGCGTTACCAACCTTTCATCCGGTGCTTATCATCTGAGTAGATTACATGTGCTGGCCAGACCGCTTTCTGTAAATTTGCTCTCCTAACTGTCAACTCTTACTAGAAATTTTCACTGTAGCAGAATGATTGGAGGACAAAACACCACAACCCACCAGTTTGGAAACAAAAGGAGACAGAGTCATTTCTGTTATAAATCTTGTTTTGTGTTATTGCCAATCTAAGCGAGATCTGAAATGAAATGCTCTGTGTTCTCATTATGAAATGGGATGAAAGTGAAGATCAGAAAGCAAACTGGTGTGCTTTATTATTACTGTACTGTTTTGGGGGTAATTTTGCTGTAGCCAGAAGACTACAAAAGTACTGTCAGGGGGACAGACATGGCTTACATAGCAGAGGGGCTTTTAAGCCCGTGGTCTTTTGACCTTCAGACCCACTGTTTCAGGCTGCTGCCTGCTTTGGTTTGTTTGAAATGTAAGCACATGGTGTATCCTATTTCTCTAGCTTCTCTCACCCTTCCCAGGTAGTTTTTCTCCTTAAAACATGAATTGAAACACATATTTTTCTCATTACCCAGACAATTCCTCTCGCAGGCAAGGAGCATGCCGAGCCCTAGCATCCCTGGGTCCTCCACAGGGACGCGATGTGCCCCTTCCTCTTCCTCCCAGCCGGCATCCCTGCTGCGGGAGGCGGGGCCAGGACTGCGGGAGGCGGGGCCAGGACCGCAGGAGGCGGGGCCAGGGCCAGGGCCAGGGCCGGGCGGAGAAGGCGCAGTATGACTAATTGTCACGGATGGAATGCGATTTTTTTTTTCAGCTTTATCTTCTTGTAGATTTCTTGTAATACTTGAGTATGGAAAGGTAATAACTTACTTTAAAAAATAGCAGTTCTCTAAGCAAATGAGTCTCCCCCAGTGTAGAAGTCAGCTGTTTATTAACGAAATACTGAAAATATTTATCCTTTTTCAGATGATGTAAGTAAAATGTCAGAAGACAAATGAAGCCACTTCAGTGCGTTTTATTATGGTTAACCCTTGAACAACAAGGACGTTCGGAGCACCGATCCTCCACACAGTCGAAAATCCATGTATAACTTTTGACTCCCCCAAACTTAACTACTCATAGCCTACTGGGTTGTTCTAGTTTTTATTTAAGTTCTAGTTAGTTAACATATAGTGAAATACTGGCTTCAGGGGTAGAATTTAGTGATTCGTCACTTATGTATAACACCCAGTGCTCATCCCGACAGGTGTACTCCTTAATCCCCATCGCCCATCTAGCCCGGCCCCGACCCACCTCCCCGACTGCTAACCTGCTGTTGACTGGAAGCCTTACCGATAACAAGAACAGTTGATAAACACGTATCTTGTGTATTATATGTACTATATACTATATCCTTATAATAAAGTTAGCTAGAGAAAAGGAAAAGTTACAGTCATAAGGAAGAGAAATTCTGTAGCAGTGCTGTACTGTAAAAAATCCTCACGTAAGTGGACCCACACAGTTCAAACCCTGTTGTTCAACTGTATACTTTTTTCTGTTCAGTTAAGTACCGTCAGGTTAAACTGCTTTATCCTCTTGTAAATAGCCTCAACTCGTATAGTAGAGAATTAGTTTTCAGATATCTTTTAGTTCCTTTGATTTTAAAAAAAAGGGAAGGAAGGTCATATTCTTGTAAAACCACAAAGAAATCCTGGTCTGCCCCCATGCTCCTCTGTCCCTAAATCCAGAGAATGGCTGTCATTGCCACATGGTCGAAGTTTCCCAGAGAAGCTGCTGGGCTAGTCTCCTTAGTGCTGTGCAAACGCTTCCCTGGCTGGGGGAGCAGTGGGCAGCACCGCGTTCTCTAAAACAGGTCCAGTGAAACAAACAAACACTCCAGGGAGTACAGAGCCAGGCACGGGTCATGTGAGTGTCCACCTATGGATAACACGAGCATCATGGAGGAGAATGTCTACAACCAAAATGCCATGCTTTTTCTCCAGATGAATGGAGGCAAGGAGTAGAAGTGGGTACCCAGAGAGAAATGCGGGAGCAAATACAGTGCCTGTGCGTGAATATATATGTGTGAACTAGAGATAAGACCTTCATCCACTGTGATTCCCCAGTGACTGAGTTCTCCCACTTCAGTAATTGCAAAATATGGACGCGTTTTGATTTGGGGCGGTAGTGCCTACTGGCTCCCACTTTCTCCTTGAGCTTCTGTGTCTAAAGTGGGTGAGGAGCCTCAGCCAGTGGAAATGGGTGGGTACAAATATGCAGAGGAGTCAGTGGCCAGGGGCGGGAGGCGGGGGTGGGAAGGCCAACAGCAGCCCTCCCAGGGCCCCTCGGGCCAGACCGCCCCCCCCCCCCCCATGGTACATCACAAAGGGACTGCTTCCCCTCTCCAGGAATCGAGTATGAGCAAAGTTGGTATTTGCCGTTAGTATCTGGTATCTGTTACTCTAACACAGTTTTCATAGTCTTTGCAGTTAGAGGATTCTGTTGTAAGGAACACTCAATAGTTGGTAATAGCTCTTCTTGAACCATTTCGACACTTATTTTAGTTAATCTGCTAGCAACGAACCCTTTTCACTTCACCAGTATTTCCATGACTGTTTAGATATGTATTATAAACAAATAAATGTCCAACAAAGAAGATTAAATGATTCATTGTGTGTACGTATCATGAAGGATATTTGTCGATAGATCTTGACGAGAGAGAATGTGAAGGTTATTTTCAGCTTTTTTTTTTTTTAAGAGTTTCTTTTATCCGTATGGCTGTTTTTCCCTATTATAAACTAGTGTAACCATGTTGCTTTAGATCAAAAAGCTGTAGAGATGGTGTCCCCTCGGATCCTAACATAACAGTCAGGCAGTTCTAATAGATTAAGTAGTGAGCTCGAAGGTCCAGAAATGTACACGGCTTCCCAGGGATCTCACTTACCTATGTCCTAGATCGTTACAAGAGTTGAATGGGATGTCGCATTTACATGTATTTTAAGTACTTTATCGCTTGGCCTGTAGTGGAATGGGGTCCATATCTAAGGTGCGTGTAGAAACACAGATGTTAATGATTCACTGCCTGGAATTAATGACCGTATGGCCAAAGCAAATAGAAGACCTGAGTTCAAAGGAACCAGTGATTACCTGTGATAGTGTAGACATCAACAGGATCTTCTAATGCATGAGGGCGCAGATGGTTTTTCCTTGTTGTGGCTTGTTTTACCCTTGGCTGTATGTGTTGTTAGAAAAGGAATGCTTTTTTTTTTTTTTTTTTTTAATGACGACTCCTCAAAGCTGCCTGTAATGTTCTTATTTTGTGATTATAATAAACATTTTGTGAGCTAGCGTTTGTATTTAGTCCTTTTAGGAGGAAAACCGGACAGATTTTTCGTAGTTTCAGTTGCTCAGAAGTTTAAAACGTTTAATTTTGGGGGCTTGATTCAAAGGCTAAAAGAAAAATCATTTTGAAATTTTATAACTCGTCAGTATAAAAGGTCATTTTTAATTTTAGCTAAAAGTCTGTATCTTGAGGATTTCCTTAACTGACTTTAGTGTAAATTAGACATTTTAGAAGGGGGTAGATTCTCGTTACATTAATGGCTAACTAGAATTTGAATACATTTTATCTTGTGCTGTGTGAGGTTTATTTTTAGAGTGGATGCAATAAGTCCTCGCTTTATATTTACCTTAAGTTTGCTGTTTTTGTGTTTTAAAAATATGCCATGTTTACTGCTTACATCTAAGGGGATGAAAAATAGTGTATTTCAGTTTTTCCTGATTAGTTAAACGTAGGGCCTTTTCCAAAGAGCATTTTTGTCTTTGTTTTATGTGGGACTAGATTTTAAGCTTTATAAAGTTTCAGTTTAATATCGAAATTTATGTGTCTGAATTTGAGTTCATTGGTTTTATTATAAATCCTACAATGTCCAGCTCATCCACTGAAAGACCAACTCAAGTAGAAGAAGAGCAACTATTGCTGTGGGTCATTCTTTTGCATTCCTGTATTTTAGATTTCAGGTAACTGAAGTGACTGGGAAAGGAAAGAGAAAGAAACAAACAGACTTTGGATTAGGCTCTACTTAACTTTTATTATTCTGAAGAAAGTTTTTTATGGGTTGTGGGAACTGGCTACTCTTGATGGATGCTTGTAATTATACATCAAAGCTGACGTGCTAATGTAATTTGCAAGATTACCTCCTCTGATATCCCTCCTCTGCACGGAACAAGATGCAAAAGTAACAGAATTTAGAAGTCGACCTGAAGCTGACATTCTCTTTACCTCATGCTTTGGGACTGACCCTGATTACATAGTATAGTACCTATTACTTTTCTTTTCTAGGGTAAGGTGTGTTACATTGAAACATTTTAACTTTCAAGTTTTGCTTGCTCCTGGGGCTTAGAAGTCTCGAGAGCAGTATCTGACATGAGCGATGTGCCGTTATTTGGGGTTTTTAACCACGCTTCTTTGCATATTAGAAAATCCTTCGTAGGACCAACCCTGTTTCCCCCTTTGGTTTATCTAGAAGACTTGCACTATCTGCCAGATGCTGCTTCCTAACCAGTGCAGCTACGCCTCACACCAGAGAATCCATCAGCACAAATCTCCCTACACCTGCCCCGAGTGCGGGGCCGTCTGCCGGTCGGTGCACTTCCAGAGCCACGTCACCAAGAACTGTCTGCACTACACACGGAGAGTTGGTTTTCGGTCAGTATCTCGTTCTCTTACGCGCAAGTAAAGCCTGCTCACTGGTCACCGCGCAGCGTTTCGAGGGGTCTGTGCGCGCTATTTGCAGGGTCATACAGTGATACCTCAATTAACAGGTCCTCTGGGAACCAAGGTCATGTGCGGTGGCGTTGATCTGTTTGGATCCTTGTGGGATTGGCCTTCTGGTCCCCGCAGAGCTGAGGGTAGATGGAGCCCGTCCTCAGCGGTCAGCTTGAATGAACTGTTCGAGCTTTTCCTTTCTGCACCCTTTCCAGCATCCTTCCGCTGTCACGCTCTCTGCGTTTGAACCGCTGTAAGAACACCGTGCATTTCTCTACCTTGTAATACGTCTCCTCTGAGCAAAACAGAAAGGGTGCATGGTCCCTTTTATTTCGTCCTGTCGAAGGATTGGGTGTTTGCTCTTTCCTAACATCATCGCTCTTTGTAGAACCTCTTACCCCAGGTAACCTTCCTCTGTCCCTTCTTCCCCATTACCCACGTCCGGGCGTTTCCCTCGTCTCTGTCCATCCTAGCTGTGGCCCCTTTCGCTGCCCATCGAGGATCTCAGATAACGTCTGTTACGACATCTGGCGAATCTAATGTTCATGTCGAGAGCGTGGAGTGATGATGTATTTGAGCTTTACCTTCCACGTGGTGACCTTCTGAAATGCATTCCTGTGCCTTTTCTATTCTGACCCAAGGAAGGGCAGCCAAGAAAGCATGTCGTTGCTACACAGTGTCTTTGTTAATAGAGGTATTACTGTACTGTGTGTATCTTAAAATTGTTTACTTGCCTGTAACTTTAATGTTAGACTGCTAATACACAGTGATATCTTCTAGTTACAGAGTCATGCTGTTTTGTAAAAACGAAGTCTAGTCGGTATATTTATTTATTTATTTTAAAAAAAGATTTTATTTATTTGACAGAGAGAGAGATCACAAGTAGGCAGAGAGGCAGCAGAGAGAGAGGGGGAAGCAGGCTCCCCGCTGAGCAGAGAGCCAGATACGGGGCTTGATCCCAGGACCCTGAGATCATGACCTGAGCCGAAGGCAGAGGCTTTAACCCACTGAGCCACCCAGGCGCCCCTAGTCGGTGTAATTTGATGGTTTTATTTTAGTTACATTCAGGTTCCAGCATCATCAGTGGCTCTGTCCGTTTCTCTAACCCTAAGAGAGACTTCATTCACATTTTTATCACATGCCTCCAAGCCTGTGGCACCGAATGCTTAATGCATTGGGATCTACCCTCGTAGGAAACGTTTGGTTTGGAAATTAAGGAACTAGAGATTTGGGGCCACTTTTGCCACTTACCTTGTGGTAATTCACATGCTCTTTCCCTCGCCTGGGTCTCTGTGTGCAGCATCGGTGTGGAACTTGCTCCGTCTCCACCGAGCTGATCCCGAGAACGCAAGCGCGTGCTGGGGTGCGCCAAGTGCTGAGGAAGGTCCCCCACCGAAGGTGCCCTTGAGTCCACAAAGCCCTTACGCCAGGACACCTTGGTTCTTACCCCAGGGTTTGAAGCCATTATTACTGGGTTCGTTGTGTAATAATGGAAAGCAGTTCTGCACCATTTTCTCTCTGTTCTTCTTTTAACAGATGCCAAATTTTTCTCAAATGTTTATTTTTTTGAGTATAACGAAAGTAAACCTAGACCGGAATGAATAAAGAAAGTAGGACTTCTGCAATTCTCGCTATTCCTGGTGTGTTTCCTAAATTAAAACAAGCTCTGCGCTCAGGCTAAGAGTAATCAACTCAGGGGGAGAAGCCTGTCCCTTGCTTTTCTCCCCCCGCACCCTGACTCCCTGTTCAGAGAGTTACATGAATTTGGCACTTGGAATTTTTTAAAAATTTTGTATTTAGTATAGGTTTTTTTTTTTTTTCCTCCCCTTGGACTCGGGGCTTAGAAGAACTGTAAAAATACTTCTATGTGTGTATTCTTCATAGTTCATGTTTACCTCTTTAGGTGGGAGAAAAAATATTTGACCTTAATTTTTTTTTCCTCCTGCTTCAAATAATGGTCCTGCCTAATATTTGACAGGGACTCAGCAGCCTCTCGGCCTTGTTATTTCCCCCCACTCTACATGGGGGAGAAATACTTCGGCCTCTGCACTACTTCATTTTCCTTTTGTTTTTTCTTTGGTCAGAGAAGACTCCCTACCAAGGCGCCCGTGCCTCACTTGTCTCTTCGGGACTCAGTGAACCTTGTTCTTTCTCTTCTTGGTCATACTGCATCTCCCAGATACTGAGTGGGCTCACTCCTAGCTCCTGGTCAATTTGGTAAAAGTCCTAGGTTTCTATGGATTTTCTTACTTCTTGGTCCATTGGATCTGCATTTCGAAAGGGACTCTATAGGATTGTAAACTGTAACCACTAAAAAAAAAAAAAATTTTTTTTAACATGAGGAGAAACTTTATTATTGGTACCCAGGACACAAAGGACCTCAGGTACATGAAATATTTATTAATAGACAGGATTTTCGTAGCATTAAGATACTGCATGAATCCTTCAAATTCTGTCTCTGTTTGTTTGCCCTTACGTTCCCTGTCGGCCTCTGTGCCCCAGAACCTTTTCTTCCACCTGAAGGCAGATAGTTTACAAAACTCTGTTTTCTTTCTTTCTTCCTTTTTTTTAAAAGATTTATTTATTTATTTATTTGACAGAAGGATCACAAGTAGGCAGAGAGGCAGGCAGAGAGAGAGGGGGAAGCAGGCTCCCTGCCGAGCGGAGAGCCTGATGTGGGGCTCGATCCCAGGACCCTGAGATCATGACCTGAGCCGAAGGCAGAGGCTTCACCCACTGAGCCACCCAGGCGCCCCAAAACTCTGTCTTTTCTTAACTGGTTTGTAAATCCTCTGCTTTCTTACCTTACGTTGAGGGTTTTCCCTTGTTCTCCATGGTGTTCTTTGGTCTCCTCCTTCAACTGTTGTCTAGATGCTTTACCTTCCTGTTTATTTTCCTTAGGATTAAATCTTTCTTCCCAGTCCAGGCAACTTCAGAGAATTAGCTCTTTGTGTCTTTTTGCCCTTCCTCAGTCTTTGCCCTTTGAACACCACCTTCCTGCCCTTGATGAGAAAATTTTTCTGTTTATGGTGCCGGTGGAGAGGACCCCTCTGTTTCATTAGTGATCCTTTTTTGTTTGATGGGCTCCTCCTCAACGTAGAAATCGGGCTTGTAGGTTTGGGAAGAACTCTTCTCTTTTCCACACATGAGAAACTGCCCAGAGAGAGTCACTAACCTGTTTAAGACAGCACAAGTTCAGGTTAACCTGAAATAATTTAATTGTGCATGAGTGGCTTTATTGCCTAAAATAATACTTCAAGTAGATAAGATAGAGGAGCTTTCCTTAATTATCCTCCTGTTATGACTTAGTGTATTTTTTAATGCATATGCTGTTGAACATTATGCCTTAAGTCATTTGGAATGCTAATGCAAAAATTACGATTTTTCCCCCAAATATGTTTATTTTATTTTTTAAGTGTTACAAGATTTATTGTTCATGCACCACACCCAGTGCTCCATGCAGTACGTGCCCTCAATACCCACCACCAGGCTCGCCCAACCCCCCCATCCCCTCCCCTCCAAAACCCTCAGTTTGTAGTTCAGAGTCCACAGTCTCTCATGGTTCAACAAATTACGATTTTTATGGATCACCTGCAAAGCTTAATGCGGCACGGTTTATAGAACCCACATATCAAAGAATGCCACTCCCGTGTGACTTGGGAAGCATCCCCATGAATCTGGAAGGTTCTAGGAATGAAGGTACCTTAAATTCATGCAGACATAATGGAGCACTGCCTGCCGGACGGTGGGCCCTGTTCGTGGCGCCCCTTCCCCAGGTCAGCCCCCACCTGCACATCCAGGAACAGGTCCGCTCAGGTGTATCACGGGTTCACCTCCGCAGACTTCTCTGAGTGTGCAGAGCCACCCTCAGGTTAGGTCTCGGGGGTGAACACGGGGCCACCAGGTCATCAAGCGGATGTGTAAGCCGTGTTGCTGAGAGTCCCTGCAGGAGAAAGAAGGGCTCGGGGAGAAACATATCTAAGCATCAGAGCTTGTTTCCCGGGGACTAGATGAGATCAGTTCACGAGCTAATCAAATTGTCGCACGTTTAAGAAGTAAAGAAGTTAACTGGAAAGACTATTTAGCGATGTTGATTTTTCAGAAGCTTATAATTCATGTTATTTCTTAAAACAGATGTAAATGTACTTGAACTTATTTTCCAGGAGACAGACAGTCTAGGTGGTTAACCTTCTCTCCCTGACAGGCCCCCCTTCATTGCAGATCCATTGACCACATCAGTTGTCCCCAGAGACCGTGGCCATGGCTTTGAAGGCAGTACTGATGGGTTCTCTCTGCCCCTCTCTTGATGGCACGTAGGTTGAGGCAGTGAAGATTTCTTCCATTAGAAATGCCTTTGGACATCGGGGGGTAGTTAGGAACCTCAGGACCTTGAGTCTGAATCCGGCATGTGGGAGTGTTCTCCAGAGTCATAAGCCCTAGCGTCTTGCCGTGTTCCCCGGGCTTGGTACCGTCCCCCACGATCGACAGGTCCCCCCACACGCGGGAGTCTGGGTATTTACTCCCAGCAGTGTCAAAGAGGCCCAAGACCTAGACCGGTTGAGTTCCGTTCTCCTTCTTCATGATCTTCCTTCTTAAGTATATAAAAATAATTTGATCTGTTATAAATAGAAAACAAAACAAGACTGACTTCCTCAAAGCCATGCGAGGCCTCAGGAGGCCATTACCAGATGCTCATTTTACCTGACGTTGACAGTGAAGGTGCCCGCGTGCCATGGTCCCGTGCTGATGACCGCGTGTTTGTTTCCTGGCAGGTGTGTCCATTGCAATGTCGTGTACTCTGACGTGGCCGCTCTGAAGTCTCACATCCAGGGCTCTCACTGTGAAGTCTTCTACAAGTGTCCTATTTGTCCCATGGCGTTTAAGTCTGCCCCAAGCACACATTCCCATGCCTACACACAGCATCCCGGCGTCAAGATAGGAGAGCCAAAGTAAGTCCTGCCGCCTTCCAACTTCGATGCCACTGCCTTCTCAGGGATTTAGAGGAGGGAGTAGTTGTGTGGAATGAAACTTCAGGGGCAAAGAAGGGGCCGCCGCGAAGACGTCGCCGCTGCGGAGGTCCAGCCAGTAGCTCGTCGCTACGCCTCTGGCCAAAAATGTCACTACTTACGCCCTTCCGTTGTCACGAAGCAAGTGAATATTTATCAGTTTTGTTCTTTTCCTCAAGATAATTTTAACAAATAAGTTTGAGGGAAACGGTAAAATACTGTCATCTTTCCTTTTTTTTTTTTTTTAACATGATTTCTTACCTTTTTGTCATAACATAGTACGATGTCAGTTTAAAACACTGGTCGCTGAATTTAACTTCATAGCCAGTGTAAGTCCTTGATTGGCAAAAGTGAATTTCATTTTTGTCTTAATCTTGCTCTTAATTTGGTCAGTTTTTGCTTTGTTGAGTCTATAATAACACAGGGGCAGGGAGCAGACCTGGGCTGCCTGCCTGCGTCACGGGGAGCTGAGCCAAGAGGAGGGGGCGTGGGCTTTGGATTCCGAGGCCGCCACCCCCTCCCCAGCTGTGAGGTCTGCCACCGTCACGCGCTCTGTGTCAACATCCATTTTTCTCCCCCGGAAAGGGAGGGTAGTGCCCGCGGCCTGGAGTTCGTGTGAGGCGGAAGGGAGGTGACATTTAAAATGTGTGGCACACAGCCCCTCTGTCCAGAGCATGGAGGGGGTCGGTGGTGTTGGTCCTTTCCACACTTCCTCTTTGTGGTGTACACAGCACTGGGTCAGAGCCTCGTGGTGCAGCTCATCTCGTTCCTGTATCATTTCTGGCAACGTGGCATTTGATTGTTGTGAGGGGTGAGATCTCCTGCCCAAAGCTGTTGATGTGTTTTACCCATAACTCCATAATCACGGAGTGTTGGAGGGAAGGTGTGCAGATCCGCCATGTTAGGTGTACCAGGCTTTTCCAGTAACGTTTAATTTGGGGGAATATGAATGACGGAACACTATAGGAGCATTTACTAAAAAACGAGGATAAAGTTTGGAATTCTGTTCTAGGAAGACCTTCACTCTGGTCTCTGTGGCTCCTCGAAATGAAGCAAACTGCAGGTTAGGTGACCCGTATATAACTTGGTATCTTGGCCTTGAAGGTGCACTTGAATGAGCTCTAAGGTCCTCACTGTTCATGGTAGTAAAGCTTCTAGGCGCTAAGGCGGTGTCTTGCCCCGTTAATAGTTTTTAATTGGGTTCTTTATTCAAATAAATAAGTAAAACTTTACTGACATCTGGAACAGTAGTTGTTATCTGGGAATACGGGGCAGCAACTGGCTAAGATGAGCTAAAACAGTATTTTTCCAGTTTGAGTACCGCCTAGGAAGAAATTACTCCAGTATTTTCCTAAAATTATTTTTGCTACAATTGTTCTTTAATAAGTACTAGCTCTAAAGATAGGCATTGACTGCTATGTTTTAAATCGTAAAACACAAGGGAAAAAAATTATGGATGAAATACAGCAAAATTGCCAAACAAGTGAGCTTTAACTCAACCGCATCCGTTCAGCGGATCAAGAGTCCCCGCCTGCACCTGGCTGGGACCCCCGGCGCTGCTCGTCGGGCTCCGTGTGGCACGACTGTATCACAGCGGGGCCTCGATCGCCCTTCCCGGCCACCTTGCCCCCTCAGCCTCCCGTAAGGGCCTTACTGTGCCTGCTGGAACACTTACCTGGCCTACACTTGATTCAGAAGCTTCCTCTGGCATGAACTCCATCTCTGCTCTGTTTATGTAAGCCCCCCAAAGTCAGTAGCCCCGACTGCACTGGAGAGTCAGGTGTTAAAATGTAGCAGCATTTGGTTCACGGGTGGTTATGCAAATGCAACGTTATGCAAATGGCGTGCCTTAACTTTTTTAAAGATCAGTATAAAAATAACCCTCCCCCTTTTTCTTTCGAGACTATATGGGGTCTAAAAATATAGCGCCATAAAGTCCTATTGTCCCAGCACCTCAAACTGAAACGCACACAGTGCAAGATTTAATTCTGTATTTTTTTTTAAGATTTTTATTTAACATTTATGTAGTATTTCTTATGTGCCAGCCACTGTTCCAGTGCTGTGTTTCTTGCTTTTCAGTGTGTGGTCAGGCTTGTTACCCTGCTGTCTTAAAAGAAAACTGTGAGCGCCCTTTAATCCTTTCTGGGTGATTCCAGTTCATTTTGAATATCCACGCCTGGATTTCATGGTGATAGAGGTTTGTGTCTATTCTCGTCTTTTCCTTGACGTCTGATGAACAGCAGGTTTTTTGCTATTTTGTGCCTTCCTCTTATTTGGCACTCTCAATGTATGTAAGTGGAGAAGTGAGACCTCCAAAGTCTAGAATTATATAAGAGGGTTTCTGAATCAGTTCCTAAGAAGTCAGGCATGTACTAAATTATGAGAGCAGCACGGCGGGAGGCTTTGGAGTCAGATGAGGCTGACTTTGAACCATGGCCCTGGGACTTGTGCAGCATCCAGCAAATTCTCTCCTCCCGGAGCCTGTCCATGACGTGTTTCACCTGTTGGAGATGTGGGGATTATCGGCTGCTCAGGGCCGAGCTTTGCACTTAGTTTGATTCAGTCAGTGGTAATGAAGGAGGAGGTTTGTGATAGTGATTTCTGAGCTTGGAATCTTTGGTTCCATTTGTTTTGGTTCCAGATGTTTCTACATTTGTTTCGAGGGTTAAGCACTATTCTGGAGAGTTTGGGTTGCTGTAAGTTGGACCTCAGTGTGGGTATTTGGTTTTGGCTTTCTTTTTTCCCTTCCTTTCCTTCCTCTCTTCTCCCTCCCTTGCCCTCCCCTCCCTTCCTTCCTTCCCTTCTTTTATTAAGTAGGCTTTTTAATTGTTAGGCCCAGCCTAGAGACCAACATGGGGCTTGGACTCATGATCCTTAGATCAAGACCTGAGCTGAGATCAAGAGTCACTTAACTGACTGAGCCACC
>CM052808.1:65536781-65565604 GCA_028533885.1 Nasua narica
TTCCCGCCCCCCCCCCCCCCCATTCCCACAGCCTGGGGACCCGGCCACGTCGGCTTTCTCTCTGCTCCCTCACCACGCTGTGTCCACGCGTCTGCGTGCGCACAAGCTGGCGGCACCCTCACCGCCCTGCTGGCTGCCCTCCCCCGCCTGTGCCTCCGGTGGTTTTCTTCCATTGTAGTCGGACAGTTTGCTCCGTCTTCGTGTCCTAACCCTTGTGTCTGTGAGGTTCATTTATTTGGGCTTTGTTTTTTAACATGAGCACCATTTTAACATTTCTCCGTAGTTTCTGTCCTACGGGAAAGTTGGAAAACTCCACAGATGATATCCCTTCACCCAGAATCCCCACTAGCCTGCATTCCCGACGTTTACTCCTACCATTTCTTTCTCCACATCTGTCTGTCTGTCTCGTTGAAGCATAATGGGGGCAGCGTGGCACAAACATTGGAGTGTGTTCTGCCTTTCCTCCCAAAAAGGTCACCCGTGTATGTCACCTGGTTGAGCCCTCCCAGTCAGAAATCGGTGCTGATTACATTACTGCTCAATGCGTAGACCCCATTAAAATTTCTCTAGATGAGAAAATGTCTTTTTTTTTTTTTTTCTTTTCCCCTTTCAGGTTCAAAATCCTATCCAGGAACATGTTTTACATTTAATTGTCCTGTCTTCTCAGGGTTCTTCCATCTGGAACACTTGCTCAGTCTTCCCCTGCCCCTCATGTCCTTGGCCATCCGAAAGAGACTTCTAGCCCCTCATTCTAAAGAGGACCCCCGACCGTCGCTGCTTTCTCGCAGCTGGACGCAGGACACGTCCTCTTGGGAGGAGGCTCCTCCTGTTCCATCAGAGACAGGCAGTGGCCCCGTGTGCTGCTAGTGGCGATGCTGACCTCTGCTGTCTCAGGCTGGTGGCCGCCAGGCCTCTCTGCCATATGGCCCCCACCTCCCCCTTTATAAGCGTGAACAGGTTGTGGGGCGGCGTTCCAGTGTTATACCAGCAAACTGTTCCTCAGAAAGATGCTTAAGTAAATAGTTTATCTCCTCTTTTATACTTTCTTTGCTATTCAGCGGAAAGCAAAAAAAAAAAAAAAAAAAAGTCAAAGCGAACGAAACCCCTCTCCAAAGGAATGTAGCCCAAGTAAAACGGGCCATGCCATTTTTCATGGAATAGTTCTTTCTAAAATGTAAGAACAGAATCCTGAGAACAGTTCTTAGCCTAGCTAGTAAATCTTCGTTCTTTTCCTGAGGCTGTTCCTCTTCGCTTCTTGCTCTGCGGTAATTACAGAAAACTCAGGAAGTACGGCCCAGCCAAACAGTAGGAATACCTGTAGTATCGTCTGGCAGAGATGATGGCAGTTGTGTGGCCTTCCGTGTCTTCTCTACGCCCTTGAAGAATGTGAACGTATCGTACATGCCGTCTTGTTCCCCGGTGTTCGAATTTTCACGAAAATCTCCCCGTTCACTGACACGTGTCTGCGGCATAATTGGTGAAAAATGACATGGTTGTTCTTACTTCACTGCTTGACATGAGTGCACATTTGGGCTCTTTTCAGTTCCGAGCGGTTTTAAATAGTGAGGAAGTGAGCATCCTCCTCACACTTGGTACCGCTAATGACGGCACATCATCGGGGCGCCTCCTCTGAGCTGTGTGGTGACGTCCCGAAGTCCTCGAAACCGCCCCCCAGTCAAACGGGCCTGCGATCTGCGCCCAGTTACTAACACGTCACGACCTTGTAAGAACCTGTGCCACTCAGTCCAATTAAATTTATAAGTTTTATGTGGAAAAAGGGAAAAAAGTTAAATCTGTCATTCATTGACAGAAAACTATGAAGCGAGATGTGCTTTCTTAGAAGGCCCTGAGAGGAAAGACCTGTGGCTTCTAGAGGCGTTGCTTTCTCTGGCCTTGCTGTGCAGATGGCAAATGGAATCTCAACTCTGCTTGTTTCGTCTCTGACTCGTACCTTCAGTCTGTTTCTCTGCCATTTTCCTAAACTGCTCCCGAGGATTCTTTGTGCCTGTTCTCGCAGTTCCTCAAAGGAGGCACAGGTGTCCCTAGGGCCTCCCCGGAGGACAGTTACGGGAGAAAGGGGGCCTACTGTGGGCACACTGAGCAAGCGGCGAAGCCCCCCGGGGGCGGAGGTTGGTGGCTGGGAGTCTGAGTCCTTCCCCTCCTGCCTGAGCCTCAGGGGAAGGTGTTGATGGTTGGAAGAGATTGTGCGCAGAGGGCTCAGGTCTAACTGAATTAGCTCAGGGAGGCTGCTGGGCAGTTAACACCGGGTACGGACACGGTCTGGGGTGGACAGTATTTTAAGCACAGTAGATGTAAATTGGAACAACAGTGATATGGATTTTCTTTTTTCTTTCTCTTTCCCTCTCTCTGTTTCTCTCTCTCTCTCTCTCTCTCTTTTTTTTCTTTTTTTTGGTGTATAATTGTTGACTGTGTAGGGCTTTCTGTGTTGAGAACATGTAGAGAAATGACTGCAATTCAAGTAAAATTGCCCCTGACTCGAAAAGAAAACCTGGGACAAGTAAGCTTATGTCAGCTTCGGAGCTGAACAGGCCTGCTTAGTTCATTAACAAATGCTTTTTCAAGTTAGGGGACCCCCTCCCAGCTGCGTTCCTTGTCTTCTCTTAAAGAATACTTAAAAAAAAAGAAACCCAAACCCCCAAAAAACCACGAGTGCTTTTGCTCTGTGTTAAAGTAACCGACAGGTGACGGTCTTGTACAAACAAGTATCCGCTGTAGATCTGTAAGTAGTAAAATGGTCGTTAATTTAGACTTCTATGCAAATTGGTTGAATGCATCTTTACTCGAAATGTTAAGCCGGATCTGCACTTGAGTGAGGCCAGTTGCCTCCCAAAGTTTGTTTCACAGCTAAACTGTTTTGTTATTTTTACCGTGTTTATGTGCTCTCACCGCTCCTGCCACCTGAATTCTTGAGATGTAAAGTAGCGGTTCCTTTGGCTTCCGAGACAAGGGCTGACTGACATTTCCACGCACTTCTTCTGTTTTAGAGTAATATATAAGTGTTCCATGTGCGACACTGTTTTTACCCTGCAAACCCTGCTGTATCGCCACTTTGACCAACACATCGAAAACCAGAAGGTGTCTGTTTTCAAGTGTCCAGACTGTTCTCTTTTATACGCACAGAAGCAACTCATGATGGACCACATCAAGGTGTGTGCGCGTCTCTCGCGTCCTTTAAGTCAATTGCAGACTCATTCGTTGATCGTAAGTCAGGGCCGAGCTGCCGGTGAAGAGAAAGCACGCGTGCCGTAGAGGGAAGGGACGGATGCTGGTCGTTGGCACAGAGCAGTTTACAGAATGCTGCCATCATCCCCTTGACTGATGCTTTTTATTCCCGAGTCCCCGTCTGCGTACCGTGAAAGGTCAAAGCAGAGTAACAAGTGCATGCAAGGCTCTCAAAGAAGAATAAGTATTAGGGTTCTTTTTTTCCCTCCATGTGAAAATGTTGACCGTGAAGTTTACTCTTTTTTTTGGAGAAGTCTGTGTTGTATAGGATTTAGAAATAGACAGGGACTCTGACGAATTGTGTTAAATCATTGTAAATATCGGTGTATTTAGAAAAATGAAGGTTTTCCCTTGAAATTAGGTAAGCGGTTAAATTTACGTTATAATTGGTGCCCCTGGGTCTTTTTTCTTAGTCTTGTTTTCTGTCAAGGGTGCACGTAAATTGACAGTAAAATGTGTAGTATAGAGCAGAGTGGCCCCTACATGTGTTCAGTTAATGAAATGAATAAATGTCCAGGTTGGATAACCCCACCATCCAAACCCCAAAAGGGGCACCTAAATCTCTTTACAGCCTTTGAAGCTCATGGAGGGCAGTGCTTAGTCCTAGCCTCCTAACTGCCCACTGTCCAAGGGTAAGCAGTTTTATTCCTGTGTGATGAGGACATGATATCCATCAGCTCTCAAAGCTTAAAGTGACTTGACTTTTTAAAAAGAGAAAGCAACAGCATCCCGATACCATGAACTCCATCTCTCTTCCTCTTAGCTCTTCTCTTTTTTAATATGGAATACAAGAAAGGTGAACAATTCAGGTCTCCCGAGTTAGTCTCATCTTAATTAAATGATTGGACTGTTAATCCTTGACATTTCCTGTGTTGAGCATATGTGAGCTCACGTAGCATGACTGCCTATTTCAAGGAACCTAACACCTGCTCATTGGAGGGTCTGCTCACTGGCGGCCGGGCTAAGGCAGCGGCTCTGCGGCATTACTACAGTGAATTAACGCCTGGGAGATACATTTTCTCATTATCACTTAAAGTACAATAAAATCCTCTTAAGATATTTTAAAGGTTTTCACTAAAATTACAAAACTGTCTTGACAACAAATATTTATTTAATGAACGATCAAGAAAAAAACCAAAAAAAAAAAAGCCCCTAAAAACTGCATAAAAACATAGTGACATTGGAATTAGACCCAGATATTTTAACATACTTTTTACAAGGGGAAAAAAGAAAGAAAAGTTTCTTCTTAAGAGGATTTTAAGGTATTTGCTTTCTGGAGCTCATGTTTACATCTGGAAGTGGGGTCATCCACCTTGTGGTTAGGGTCTTCCTTGTGTCAATAGTGAATTTAGAGGAATACAAGGTTCCAAGAATAGAGACTGAAGAGTGGCGGCAAAATCCTATGGCCACAAGAACGAAAGAATTGTTTTATTCGTATGAACCTTAATAGACTACATGATATGAAAAACAGTTGGAATACTCACTTATATTCTCATTTCAAGTATGTCCTATACATTTAAAATCTCCTGCCTGCCTTTATGTGTGTGGGGATGGGTAAGAATAAAGATAAAGTTTTAGGGGCACTCTACTTTTGTTTTTATTCTTAAGATCTGTACTAGTTCTTGTGAGTTTATTTATATCACCTAACTCCGCTGTTCACTTTTTCATGATTAGGAAATTAAGAGAAAGCAGGACAGGAACAGTGCTTGTCCCCCCCCATCCCCATACATATTCTTTTAAAGGTTGATCTTTATTCGCCTAATTTAATCAGATTGTATCATTTCATGTTCCAGAGTATAGCTTGAGTCACCGTGTAGGGTTCCCTGTATGCGTGTTGGCATTTACATTTAAAGCAAACTTTCAAGTTACAATTGTTCAAATTATTTGTTGTTACGGGACCTACGGAAAAATCAATTCTAAAAGAACTCAGTGGTATTTCTTTTATTTAAAAAAGGCCTCTGCTTTTAAGAAATGATACTATTTTTACTTCACGATGTGAAAATGGAATGAGTGAAGTAGAAATTCCCATCATAGCACGCACGGCCTTACCCTCTTGTCAAGGCCGAACTTTTTGCTGCTTTTCTGTCATTTCGCACTACGAGGTCGTCTCACAGAACACTGGAGTACATCACTCGGTGTGAACCTACGACGTAGGAGGCCTCGAGCACTTGAGGAAACGCGTGTCATGTTGTGCTTTCTGTAGGTTCCATAGATTCAGGACTCAAGCCTGAAGGCAGGTAACACGAGAAAACCTGTTCAAAGATAAATTCTACACTGGGGCCACTGAGGCACAGGCTTACTTGCCTCCTTTTTTTTTTTTTTTCCCTGGACTCTGTTTCCAGAACACGGACAAAACAAAAACCAAAGACATACTGATCTTTAGAATCAAATGGCACCCGCTGTACCCCAGCCGACTTTGGAGTCCTCTGAGTTTAAGTGGGATAGTTGTGGTGGCTGTGACGTTCACGATAGCAAACAGCTTAGCAACTGTAGGTGGCTTTTTGAGCACCTACTGTGTGCAGCCCAGAAGTCCGCGTGGTGTCCGTAAGAAGGGACAGATCAGGATAGGATGCAGGGATCCTGACGGTACCCCAGAACACCCCGATGAAAACCCAAACTCTCACAAGCGTCCCAAGAATGTGGACAGTGTGAAAGGGGGCGGGGAAGGCCTCGCTCTTGTCTGGGGTGTTTGTGAAAGGGTGCTCGGCGGGGGGGTCTTGAACACCTAGCCGGGCCTCAGCCCGGCCCCGTGTTTCTGGGTGGATGTGAAAGGAAATGTCTCCTTCCCCAGGAAGAGTCTGTTGCAGAGACTCACTGATTTTCTGGGGGAGGACAGGCAGCCAAGAATAATTTGGACTCGCAGAAGGCTTTATTTTTTAAAGAATTTAAAAATGGCACGAGCAAATAAGCTTTCAGAAGTTTTTTGGAACTAGAAATGCATAATTCAGAGCAACCATAAAAGTTAATTCCCCTCTTGTCCCTTTTTAAGTGTCTATTTCGCTTAGGTTTCCTTTTTTGCTCTATTAAGAAATGTTTCTGAATGAATATAAAACCCTATTGGAGTATCTGTAATGTGTTAAGAATAGTCCACATGTGCTTCTCTCCATGGTAACCATTTGTGATAGATCTTTCTTTTCTTTTCGTAACATAGTCTATGCATGGAACATTGAAAAGTATTGAAGGGCCTCCCAACTTGGGTATAAACTTGCCTTTGAGCATTAAGCCTGCAACTCAAAATTCAGCAAATCAAAACAAAGAGGATACCAGATCCATGAATGGGAAAGAGAAATCGGAAAAGAAATCTCCGTCACCCGTGAAAAAATCCGTGGAACCCAAGAAAGTGGCCAGTCCCGGCTGGACGTGTTGGGAGTGTGACCGCTTGTTCACGCAGAGAGATGTTTACATTTCCCACGTGAGGAAGGAGCACGGGAAGGTAAGAGCAAGAGGCCACCCATGATGTGAGGAAGAGCACTGGACTGGGCAGACCTCCAACGCGTGGCTCTGCCAGTAATGAACAAATAAGGAAGAAAGGAGGAGAAAGAGAAAGCGATGTTTGGAAAACTGTTAGGCGTGTTTGTGTGACTTAATGTGATTCTTTCCTGAGCTCGGTAGAGGGAAGGGATGCCGCAGCTCCTTAAGCTATCCAGGAGGAGCTCTGTAACTCAAAGTCACTGAAAAATCTGAGTTGGAATATTTATCTTTCTCTTTTTTAAATAATAAGTACATGTGTCCAACTAATAGGGATTTTTTTAAATCCCCATTATTAGGCCTCATGAAACTAGCAAGATAATTTTGTAATAGTGTTCCAGTAGTCTTAAAGTTGGTTTGTTTCAGTTAGGATCCAGAAAGAATCTGCATTGCATTTGGTTTTTGTAGAACCTCGATCTTATTCAATAGTAGCCCTCCCTCTATTCTATTTGTTACCTTGCTGTTGATTTGTTAGAAAAATTGGGTTACACATCCTGTAGATTATTGCACACACTTCTGGATGTGGGTAATTGTCTCCTTTTGACATTGTTTAATTTGCTTCTCTTTATCCCATAATTTGATCTAGAAATTTGATTAGATCCAGGTTGAATTTTAGATACAAAAAGGTGCTGTATTATTTTTGTATCAAATCCTGAGGCACCTAATAGCAGCTTCTTTCTCTTAGTTGTACTGTGATCCATCATTGGGTCCTGATACGGCATACTTTTAAAGAATCCATCTTAACTGCTTTAACTTAAGGCAGTAAAACCAAATCGTGTTCCTTGGGGAACCTATGTAACAGGTACCTAGGAATTGGCTTGTCGTTAGTACATACTAGATCCTTGAAAAGTTCTATAAGTGAGGGGCACCTGGCAGCTCAGTCGGTTAAGTATCTGCCTTCTGCTCAGGTCATGACCTCAGGGTCCCGGAATCAGCCCTGCATCAGGCCCCCCGCTCAGCGGGGAGTTCGCTGTCCCCTTTGCCCCTCACCTGCTCATGCTCCTGGGCGGGCGCGCAGCGCGTGCTCGCTCTCTCTCTCAGATGCATAAGTAAAATCTTAAAAAAAAAAAGTTTGTTAAATTAAGTGTTTAGACATTAGTTCATAATCTGATACTATTTTATTGGAGTAGCTCATGAGGCCGACATGTCTTTATTTGGTCTGACTACACTTAATCTCTTGTCTCTTCATGTAGAAATTACTTACTTACAGAATATATGTGCCTCTAGTAGCACATGGCTTATGTTAATCATCTCAACCTCAGGCTGGCCAAGTGGGCGTTAGCATCTCAGAATATTCACTGCAAATCCTGGGTAGTTCTTAAGGGGCAGCACTTGGTTAATCTGCACGAATACACTACCTGTAGTTACCTTTCCAAGCCTGATGTGGTGATTCTGGGAAAAGGCTTTTTTTCGTGGCACCCAAACTGGATTTTACAGATGCTAAAACAGGAAGCATCCACTGCTTTTATTACGTATACATTTGTGATTTTTGTATCCATCCTGGAACATTTCAGAATTCTTTCTTTTTATTTATTTATTTTTTTAACTGCCTTTTTCTTGCACATCCAACAGTTTTTGGATCTAGAATATAAGATGAAGGACAGCTCCGAGACAGATTTGGTGGGGTGAAATTTAACACTGAACTCCGACTGCCTGCTCTAGGACGGAAACCCGCCCCGAGCTGGCCGTGCGTGCAGGTGCGCCGTGCGCTGTTTGTGTATTTCCATTGGAGGCAAGGCAGCCATTCATCCGGAGGAGATGTTAGGCTTAGTAGGATTTTAGGATTAGCTTTGAAAAGGTTGAGATGCTGCCTTTTGGAAGGAGGCATGATCAGATTAGATTGCAGTTTCCATGCTGCTCCCTCGGCCTCTGGAGAGAACTAAAGGGAGGTGGGGAAGGGAAGGAAAGAAATGTCTTCATACAAACCGGTGAATGAACGGAGGGCTGACCGTGCTTCGGAAACCAGTGATCGAGTTCTGCCATTCGAACCAGACGGGAACCCTGCACTCCCAGACAGCCCTTCTACCGACTCCTCGTCTCTGTTTCCGTTCTTCTGCCCTTCTGTCCGAACACTTCGTTTAACCCCCACACTCCAAATCTCCTGCCCGCTGCCCTTTGCTCTCTTCCTTCTGATGGCCAAGCAGGCACCTTGCCGGCTGCACTTTTCCACTCCTGCCCCCCCCCACCCCGCTCCCGTCACCTTTGGGGGTCGGCTCACCACACCCACCTCCTTACTGACGCGGCAACTGGACATTTTTCAGTCTTTACTTTGATTGATGCCTGCCCCTCCCCATCCCCCCCGCAGTATTTCATATGATTGGCAGGTCTTCCTAAAAGCATGTTCTACCCTAAGTGTTGAGTACTGCTCTCCCTCCTGGGTTTTCCCACGGTTGCTGGAGTGCCCGTCAGGTTGCTGTCCTGGAAACAGTCCCCCCTCCCTCTCTCTGGGAAATTCCAGTTACTCTTGTGGCTTCACTTCCCGTATGTATGTGCGGCTAACTTCCAGATCTCTGTCTCTAGCTGTGGTTTCTTGCCTGCTCTCCAGCCCCCAAATC
This sequence comes from Nasua narica, assembly GCA_028533885.1. NCBI lineage: Eukaryota > Metazoa > Chordata > Mammalia > Carnivora > Procyonidae > Nasua > Nasua narica. The sequence continues at coordinate 65,546,048 of CM052808.1, forward strand.
CAACCCCTTATCAGCTGTTTCAGGATCTTGGATAATTCATAGGCGCTCTTAGTCCGTCCGGCAGGGAACCCAGGCTTGTCCCCAGCCCCCAGCTCCCAGCTTCTGCCGCCAAAAGCCTGGTGTGCGACCTGACTTGGTGCTCCTTCCTTCCCTCTTCCCAGGCCGCGCCCTCCTCCATGCATTTCATACCTTCTAGTCCCCCCCGTTGTCCGTCTTTGTTGAGGCCACTCTGTTTTGCCTGATGATGATTCTGGCCACAGAGAGACTTTTCTTTTCTTTTTTTAAAGATTTATTTATTTATTTATTTATTTATTTATTAGAGAGCAAGAGACTGAGAATGAGAGGGGAGAAGGTCAGAGGGAGAAGCAGACTTCCCGCAGAGTCGGGAGTCCGATATGGGACTCGATCCCGGGACTCCGGGATCATGACCTGAGCCGAAGGCAGTTGCTTAACCAACTGAGCCACCCAGGCGCCCTCAGAGAGACTTTTCTGAAGTGCAGCTCAGAGGTGCCTGTTGCGCTCCCACTGGCCTCAGCTGCCCCCTGGCTCCCTGGGTCTCCCCTGATGCCCCTTCCTCCAGCTGTGTCTCGCATGGGGCACGCTAGACAGATGAGACTGCTCCACCTGCTTCATTTACTTATTTTTAAAAAAGGTTTCGTTTATTTATTTGAGAGAGAAGGAGCGCACGCGGGTGAGCACGTGAGCCGGCGGAGCGGCGGAGGGAGAAGGAGAAGCAGACTCCCCGCCGATGCGGGGCTCAATCCCAGGGTCCGGGATCATGACCTGAGCCAAAGGCAGATACTTAACCGACTGAGCCACCCAGTGCCCCTGCCCCACCTGCTTGAAGCACTGTCGCCCATTCGTCTCTGGGGCTTTTCGGGTGCTGGTCGTTAACTTGAAGGAATCCGCCGCTCTGGTGGCTAACTACTCTTAGACCTTTCGGTCTCAGCTTAGACGTCACCTCATCTGGAGAGCCTTCCTGGGTCCCTTCTTCCTGCGTGTTTCCACGGCAGCCCGTGCTTCCCTTACCGTAACTCATCCCTCTGAGAAGGCTGCCTCTTACCTCTTTCTCCCCATAGATGCTTTATGCTTTCCTCTTCTCTTCAGTCCCATGCCAAATATCTGTGGGCCTTCTGTCCCTAGCCCATAGTAAGCCAATAAATATTTCTTGAATTAATGGATTAAGAATGAGTGCTGACTTAGAAGACATCATATCCCCCCTTAGGCTTAACTTTCTCTTCTTTAAAATGGGTGTAATAACATATCTAGTGACGGCACAGTGTCCTATGCTGTAGGGACCTGGAGGGAACTGCCTATGAGGCGATAGGGAGCCTCCAGTCCTTTTGGATTTAAGGTGAGACATGAATATGAAATTATGAGGGATTTGAAAGTGGTGCCTGGCTAAATGTCTCAGGAGAGCATAATTTTTTATTTCCACCAGGCGAGAAATTACTGGAAAGATCTGATTTCACTGAATTACCCAGGGAAATAATACGTAAGTGTTCTGACCCAGAGCGCTGTGAAGGGATACTTGATTTTAATACTGTAATCACACCTTAAAAAATTAATGTATGTGTATATATATAATTTTGAGAATAATGTGAACATGTTCTGCCAACCACAATACAGCAGTTTGCTTTAGTGTCACTGCTGCTAATACGGTTATTTTGGAGAAAAGATTTTGAGTTGGGAGTCAGCCCACCTGGCATAAATTAAAAACTTATGTCTGGATAATTCACTGCCATCTCTTTTAAGATGGCCTCTTTTGGTCTCAGTAATTGTTTCTGATTTTTTTTTTCTCTCCCTTCAATTCTCATGCAAAAAATTTTTTACTAAAAATATTTTGTATGGAGTTCCACATCAAAACAAAGATCTTCAGTAGCTTTGTCTTCAGGATTCAAAAACATAGTTCCAGCTCTGCTAGTTATTTATTTAGTAGCTAGTTTCTTCATTTCTCTAACGCATATATGTATTTTTATGAATACAAATCCACTGTCCACTTCCAGTGGTTTTGTTACGGGCAGGTTATAGCCGTCTTTTTAAATCCTAACGCTCTTTGAGAACAAGTTCTAAATCTGTTTATTATTGTAGCTTCCGTGGTTTATGATGTTGCCCATTTGGAAAGGGGTATTGTGTCAGTCGCGTCTAGGTTTGGACACTAACTAGTTTTTAGACCACAGAAATCCTCTCCTCTTCCCCGTGTCCCTGCTCTCAGATACAAAACCAGGAAAATGACCTGGTCCGTATCATTATCCCAACCGTCTCATCCCAGCTGTGAGCCCTTCCCCAGATAAATGTACAAATACACAGAATTTTATGTACAATTTTAGGGACTCATGTACCCCCTGACATTCTTTCTTGGTTGCTTTAGGGGGTCTCCCGGGAACCTTAAATTAGGATCCCCTCCATGACATAAGATGTGAGCTCAAATGACACATTCTGCACTTATGTAACCTGATAGTAAATTAAAAAGTGAGAGTTGTCTGTACTTGTTCAGATCTTGAAAATTACAAGGTGATCTATGATAACTATTTGTAGCCATTTTGTCATCTGCTGCCCTCTATGTTCAGGGATCATTGTGGAACTTTTTAAGTAGAAAGAGCCTAAGTAGAGTAGCATTTACTGAATTACGGAACTCCGATGCCATTGAAACGAACGTTACGCGACATTGAGATTCTTGGAAGGTGTAGGTGTGGTCCAGCTCTGTGTCTAGAAATTGGGTGGAGCTAAATTACTGTCTATTTTTTTGTTGAGGCTATTTTAGATTTCCAGGGGGACCTCCTCTAAGTTGGCTCCTGTGTCCTCTCCACATGCCCCCATTTTTGAGACTCCCTTACTTTATTCTGTTGGTATATTCCCTGTTCATCTTCTGTTTTCCCCACTTCAGCCCTGCAGTCAACCATTTCTCCAAGGAGACTGGTGTCTTTCTTTTTCTCTTTTTCCTTTTTTTTTTTTAAATTGGGCTCCATGCCCAGTGTGGGCCTTGAACTCATGACCCACCTGAATGAGCCGCCAGAGGCCCCTGGTTTCTTTTATTGAGAAAAGAAGCATATATTTTCAAGAGACTGTATGTGTATTTTGATGATCACTTAACATGGGACACAACAGCTGGGGAAAAAGAGTGTGGGTAGAAAAAAGCAGGATGTTGCAGAGTGGCTCCCTCTTTATTTAGTGCGAGCTAATAATATACGTGGGAATTCATGGATTTTTATCAGACACTCTCGGGATTGCAGTAAGCCCAGACTTGTAAAATATATCCGATTATTGGAATACTTAAGAGACATTTTATAGAATATGAGGGAAAAGGACAGGTAGAGCCCATTGTCTTCTGGGAAATTATGTGTACAGCTGACCAGGAGAAGGTTCCTGTTCTGTTTCTTTAGGGAAAATGGAACCAGTGTCCTTGGGGGGAAATGGTTGCCCCAGAAAGAGGCCCTTTCTTAGGGCCTAACTAGTGTAAATAAGTTCACTTTTCCCCCTTTACACGGGCTAAAGGAGCTTGCAGATGTGGATGTGTGTTTGTGTGTGTGTATCTATATCTATATATATCATGGAAAATGGGGTATAACCAAATATCCTGCTTGTCTAAAAGGAGAAAGTTGGGTAGATTCTGAAAATTGCAGGCACTAAGTTCATTCTACCTTTTTTTTTTTTTTTAAAGATTTTGTTTATTCATTTGACACAGAAAGAAATGGAGAGAAAGGGAACACAAGCAGGGGGAGTGGGAGAGGGAGAAGCAGACTTCCCGCTGAGCAGGAAGCCCGACTTGGGGCTCGATCCCACAACCCTGGGATCATGACCTGAGCCGAAGACAGATGCTTAACTGAATGAGCCCCCAGGCGCCCCTCATTCTACCTTATTGAGCCCAAACATTTCAGAGACCAGATTGTTGCGTAACTGCATTCTGAGCCCCAGGAAAAAACTTGGGGAAGACTAACAGCTGATTCCAGATATATCTTGTTTCCTTTTGTTCCCAGGGTACTTGGGGGTAGTAGAGTAAGGCCACAGAGACGGTAGCAGGGTTTCAGCAGAGCTTTTGAGAGTCTCTTGCTTACCACTATTTTGTACAGGATAGCCCTGAAGGGCCTGGCTGAAATATTGAATTTATATCTGACGCTAGGCTCACTGCTGTGATGGGAGAGAGCTTCCATTTTTGGGTGAAATTTTACCCGGCATTCCTATCAGTGATCTGATTGTAGGGCAAGAAGCTGGGAGGGATTTCGTGAGGTAAATCCTAACAGTAAATGCAGAGGTCTTTATTTAGGTTTTAAAAAAATCAAGTACACAAATATTATGGGGGGCAGGTAGGGTTTAGCTACTGTATATGAGAAATCTTTTGGCTTTTGACTTTTTTTTATGATTTATTTATTTGAGAGAGTGAGAGAGTACATGGGGAAAGGGGCAGAGGGAGAGGGAGAGAGAGAATATTAGGCAGGCTCCGTGGCCCAGCGTGGAGACCAGTGCGGGGATCGATCTCATGACCCTGAGATCACAAACTGAGCCAAGACGAAGTCTCGGTTAAGAGTCAGATGCTTAACCGATGTGCCACCAGGCATCCTTGGCTTTTGACTATCTGATACAACGCGTCCCTCTTTGCGGCTGCAGAGATAACAGCATTCATATCAAGGGAGCTAATGCCCTTTGATTTGCCGCCATATTCTGGTTAGTGGTTCCCAGTCCTTGACCGTGCATCAGAATCACCTGGAGCGTGTGGTAGAAGGCTGCTGGCTGGGCTGCACCCCGGTGGCTTCTGATTCAGTAGGTTTGGGGGAACCTGATGAGCTGCATTTCTTAAAAGGCTACCCTTTGAAGTACCCTGATTTATCCCGTGTGGCAGTAAAATCCCCCGGAGCCCACCGATTTACACAGTAAAAGTTTATTCTGGCACATGCAGACTTTGCTGTGAGTTCGGGCTTTGCTGGGGCAGCTGTCCTTCCACGGATGACTCCGTGATCGAGGCGGGGTCTTTCAGCCCCAGTGTCCCCACGTAGGTGTCACTGCATGGGGTGGAGGGGGAAGGACTGGAGAATCCCATCTCCCTAAAGGCCTTTACACCCCCTTATTCTGGGTGCGACAAACAGCGTGTCATTGGCCAGAAGGAGTCACATGACCAGGCGCCGGTGTGTGCCCCTGTGTGCCCCGAAGGGGAGGGAGGACAAGTAGTGTTGGTCACACCTGTGCAGCGGCTGCCGAATGAACTGGGGTGCTCCGGGGCCCACCGCACCCACTTTAGGGGGATGCTGACCTTGTCTCACGGGACGGAGGCAAAGTCAGAGATGCAGAGAAGGGACTAGGAGATGGTGCACTCTGAATTCAAAGATGAAATGACAAGTGGGCGACTTACGTCCGTGTCTGAAATGTACTGACTATTCCATGAGGGACAGAAAATGTACAAAAATAAGATGTTTTTGAGAAAGATTAATAAGTTATTTAGAAGATGTGACTCATATAAGAATATATTCCAAATTTTGTTTGCAGCCAGAAGAGTTTTGTTTGTTTGTTTGTTTTTTGTTTTTTGGGTTCTTAGGAGATTCGCTTTTAGGGTGAAATGTTTATATCTGGTCAGATGTCTGTTAAAGCCATTTTAGGAGGAATTTTTCCATAAACTCACTGGAGGTTTCTCCAAGCAAGGTTGAAGACTGCAAGTACTTATTTGTATACAGCTAGTTATGTAGCCTAAGCAAAAGACCTGGCCTTCTCTGCGAACTTCTCTTATTGCCACAGTGTGCATGTTTTCTGACCACACTGGGGGGCAGGGCATGTTAGCATATATCCCATTGGAAATTAAGTGTAAAACCCCAAATCAAGGGATGTAAAATGCATAACACAGAGTGGTAGGCAGATGTGTAAAGTCTTGAGCCCCAGTAACTGGACCAGTGGGCTCGCCTCCGAAAGTCTCCGGATTTAGGCACCGGGTGGGAGCCAGAGCTGCTGGGGGTCCTGGTCGGAGGGTCCAACTGCCCTGTGATCAGAGCCCGGGAGATCAGACCCACGGGCAGGTAACAGAGCTCTCGGGTAGACCCCCACCCAGATGCCCACGTGAGCTCTTCGGCGTACAAGTCCATCTGTCCTGGCGGGACCCTCCCCGCGGTGTCAAAGGCAGAGTCCGAAGCCCTCCCCCTCCCGTGCGCCTTCTCCGCACCCACTCTGCCGCGCCTTTCCTTGTGATTCCAGCCATGGAGAGCTGCCCGAAGGCCCTCGTGCACACCATTCCTTCCTCACCTCGTTGCCTGGTTAGCTCGGGTCCGGATTCAGCTAGTGCTGGCCCGCAGAAGTGCCCCGAGCCTGCTCGCCCCCTCCCTATTCCTCCACGCACGCGTGACTGCTCGGTCATGAGGCCTAACGTGGGAATCCTGTCTTTATTTTTTTCTGCCTTCGACCCGCTGTGATCTCCTTGCGGGCCGGGAACTCCCGGTGAGTAAAAGGAGGAGCCCAGTCAATATTGTGGAATGAACGGAAATGCACGGAGGGCCTCCCGTGGTGTGCTGGTTATTTAGCTGTCGGGCCCTCAGTGTGGCCAGTCACCCCCCCTCCGTTTTGCAACCATAGACCACACCTCTAATTGTGCTGTGCCCCCCGGCAGGGAAGCCTTTGGCCAGAGTTACTGGCTGGAAGGGAACGGAACGGTGTGGGCTGAGTAAACAGGTGTCGGGAAATCACTCAGCACGGGGGCTACAGGTGCCGAGTCGAACCTTCGCCCTTGAAGTAGGGCTCCTGCGGTGCTCGTCTGAAAAGCCAGCCCCCAGCAGGGCGTGCAGGCCGCTGCTGGTTCGAGCTGGGGGCTGCCCGCCGCCCTGGTGGCTGAGATGTTTACGGCCCTCCGGGCCTGCGGTGCGTTGCCCGAGAGGCCTGCTCTCATTTGGAATCTGAGGAGGGCACTTCCTCGTCGGGCTTCTCCTGTTTATCGCTTGAGGTTCAGGAGGTAGAAACTCCCAGGATGCTGGGCAGGTGCTGCTGCGAGACGGGGGAAGGCCGAGACCGCGGCCCGTGTGTTCCAGGTGCTGGCTGCCCGGCCCTGCTGGCTTAAGAAGCTTTCTTCCGGGAGACATCCCCGGCAGCCGGGGCCTTCCTTCCCTCACCGCCGCAGACGAGCAGTTTCCATTCTGTCTGCTTCCCCCGCCCCGGACTGATGTCCCCCACAACCCCTCCTCTTATCGGTCAAAGCTCCGTCCCTTCCTGTGCCTGCCCTTGAGGCTGGGGGCAGTTTCCTCCCTGACTTGAAGTCCCCAGATCTGCTCTGGGGTCGGGTTTCTCTATCCCGTCAGTGCTGACCGTGCTCATTAGGCTTGAGAACTTTGGTACCGTATTTGGATCTGCTGTATTACGTGGGGAGATTTTTATGCCCCTGTCCAGGATTGCAACAGAGGTTTGTAGGGTCTTTCAGAAAGTATATCCTAAATCCAAGTCGCAGACCAGATTTTTGGATTTTAAGAAGTTAGTGTAGGAGGGGCGCCTGGGTGGCTCAGTCATGAAGCATCTGCTTAGACTCGAGTCATGATCCTGGGGTCCGGGGATCGAGCCCCGCATCGGCCTCCCTGCTCAGTGGGGAGTCTGCTTCCCCCTTCCCACTCCCCCTGCTTGTGTTCCCTCTCTCCCTGTGTCTCACACTGTCAAATAAAGAAATAGAATCTTAAAAAAAGAATTTAGTGTAGGATTCTGTCTCTTAAGTTGATATACTCCCTCCAAGCAAGCCCTGAGCAACCAGAAAACAATTCTGCATTCCATTAAGTGTGGGGGGGTGGTGTGCGAAGGAAAGAAAAGCCATTATTGACTTAGTGAGGAACCATAACATGGCCCTAGAAGGTAACCAAGAGCTCACGAATCCCCACTCAGTTCAGTTTACAGACGGGAAGACTTCAAGACCCAGAAGGACTGCAGGGCCATTTTCAGACTTTAACTGATGCCGGGGGCTGGAGCCCTGGAGTCCTGCCCTCCACCTCAGGGTCAGGCCACGGGTCTCTAGGTTAGGGCTGAGAACGGACTCCTCGGGCAGAGGAAGATTCTGCCTGATGCCGTAACTCATTACTTCAGCAAGTCCCGTGACGTCCCCGTGTCCACGGCCCGTGCTGCTGCTTGGACGACTTTGGAAGGGCTGTCGGGAGAAAGGGGGACTCTGTGTGCACAGAGGCCCTTTCTCTTCAGAGCCCCTCGGAGCCTAGCAATTGCAAGGCTGGAAAGCGGCACCAAGCAAGCACCCACAGAAGGGCCTTTCAGGGGCTGCGTGTTTGTTCTCACTCCGGGACGCTGCGGGGTCACGCGGTCTGGGGCCTTCAGCCCGAGCAGTCGATGGTGCCCGGCCGTGGGACCTCCTCCGTACGGTTTAGCTGGACAGCTGGGGGGTTAACGCGTGATGGGGGCCTGGAGCCGGTCACTTTCGATGGTGGCTTTTTGATCTTCATGCCTGCTTGTTGACTTCTTGAGCGTATTTATGGATGTCTTACAGATCATCTGATAAAAAACAGTGATTAGGGCGCCTGGGTGGCTCAGTTGGTTGAGCAACTGCCTTCGGCTCAGGTCATGATCCCGGAGTCCCGGGATCGAGTCCCATATCGGACTCCCGGCTCTGCGGGAAGTCTGCTTCTCCCTCTGACTTTCTCCCCTCTCATTCTCAGTCTCTCGCTCTCTAATAAATAAATAAAAATCTTTAAAAAAACAAAAAAAACAAAAACCAGTGATTATCTTGAAGAGGAATGCCCCGTTTCTTTTGTCTTCTGGTTTGTGGAAGTAAATAACCTTGCACTTGCCTTGCACTCAAGTCTTCAGACGCTGTATTTTAGTATTTTTATTCTGTAGGACTGCTTGTACTTTTATAACATAGTGATTGTAGGGGAAATAGCTCTCACCGTGACCTTTTTCCTCCTCAGATTACTTTTTAAATGAAAAGGGCCAAAAGATGGTATGAAAAATGTTATCAGAAGGAAGAAAAGCATTCTGTATATTCTTTCTTGCGGTCCCCTCCCAGGACTGGATTCTCTGAGAACAGAGACGTAGAGACGTAGTGTGTCTCCCATCTGTAGGCAGGTATTTGTGGAAACAAAGAGGCTGAGAAGAAGGGACAGACCCTTAGAAATAGAAGAAGGGGGGCGAAGCTAGTCCAGACGCGGAAGAAACTGGCAGCAAAGATTTTTTTCATACTCATGTGGTCTTGGAGTCCTGACTGTCTCGGAGTCGGTGAAATGTGGCCACGCACAGCCCACGGCACCCGCCTCTCCTCTTTCTCCCATCGAGAGCGAGAACGATAGGAAATAACGGGATTGCCGGTGGGAGGACCTTCAATGAAATGGCTGTAGGAGGGTGGAGGCAAGGCAGTCTCCTGACAGGGAAGGGGCATGGGGTCTGTTTGGGTGTGTACGCAGGACCCCCAAAGCTCCGCTGTGTGTCCCCCCGGCCACTGGAGGCGGACGCAGAGGCCCCCGGCTGACATGTGCCCATGGTGAGCCCAGGACCCCCCAGCAGGCATTTCGGAGTTCCCTTGCCGGTGCCGGGACCCTGGCAGCTCAGCACCTCCCCCCCCCCGCCCCCCGCCCCCCGGCCCCGGGTCTGCCGAGGCTCTGGGCACAAAGACGGCCCCGGGACACGTTTCTTCCCAGTCTGCTTTGGGTCTGGCCTTTCGCCATTCTGCCTCCATCACAGCTCTGTGTCTTCCTTTTTTGATTGTACGACATCATGAGCACACCAGCTGGTCTTAGAACCAGAAAGTTAGGAGACTGGTTTGGTTTGTTGTTGTTGTTTTGAAGATTAATTTATTTATTGAGAGAGTGTGTGCACAGGCCTGTGCGAGCTGGGGGAGGGGCAGAGGGAGCGAGAGTCACGCAGGCCCCGCGCCCTGTGCGACCTGATGCGGGGCTCGATCTCTCCACCCTGAGATCGGGACCTGAGCCGATATCAGGAGTCCGACGCTTAACCGACTGAGCCCCCCGGGCGCCCTTGTTTGTTGTTGTTTTAAGCAAGCATAGCAACTAGCTGTGACCGCCGTGACCTCCATGATCTAGACACAGTACTGTGATCCTTGCGGTAATCAGGACATAGTCTGAGCATGTCCTGGGAGAAACAAGCCCTTCTTACTTAGAGTTACAGCTTGTTTTTTCCTGGATTGATTACCTACTCTGTTAAATAGATTTGGTTCTGGCTTACTGAGACTTGGCTCTATTTTCTGGAAGAGTGTGAGACCGTGGTCTAAATCCGGGTTCTTCAACTATATGGTTCGCAGGCTGGCCGCCCATTTTGGTAAATAATTTATTGAAACACAGCCACACCCACTCGTTTATGTATCATTGTGGCCGCTTTTAACTGCAAGGCACAGTTGAGTAGTTGCAACAGACTTTATGGCCTGCGAAGCTTAAAATATTTACTGTCTGGCCCTTTACAGAAAACGTCTGCCAACCTCTGGTCTAAATTTATACTCTGTTTAAATATTTCCCCAAAACCACTCCGTTCCAATTTGTAGAAACTTGGATGGTTCAGTACTCAGAGATTGTTTTTCTTGATGATTTCAGACATATGTAGTCTGAGTTTCCTATGCTGCGCTCAGCTGACTACCCATTTATTTGTATATTCTTGGATGTAGTGCGACCAGAAGATCTCGCTTGTGTCCTAGATATGAAATTCTCAGTGAGGACTTTAGAATTTATGACCCACAGTATTCCACACTTAGGGGAAGGTTACCTGCCTGGGTAAAAGACCATTTTTCTAGGAGAAGAAGGGTGGCTTGGGTAAGCCGGTTTGCTTCTTACAACTTACCCTCTATAACTGTAGGTGGTGCCTTGCAAACGGAAAGGGAGTGTGCAGTTTTGTGGGCACGTGCTGATGCTATCTGGATTTAAATGAATAGATAAAGACAGTGAAATCCCTATGAAGTGTTATATATAGATATATATGTGTGTATATATATACGTGTGTGTGTGTGTGTGTGTGTATGTATCCTGGTGAAAAGTTTCAGGATCTCTCAGTGGAAATTATACCTTTTTTCATGTAATACCTACAGTAAGGATGTTACATATTTCTTTAGTGAGTTTCTTTTTTTTAAAGCAACTTTCTTGGGGCGCCAGGGTGGCTCAGTGGGTTAAAGCCTCTGCCTTCAGCTCAGGTCATGATCTCAGGGTCCTGGGATCGAGCCCCGCATCGGGCTCTCTGCTCAGCGGGGAGCCTGCTTCCCCCCCCCTCTCTCTGCCTGTCTCTCTGCCTACTTGTGATCTGTTAAATAAATAAAGCCTTTTTTTTAAAAAAGTGACTTTTTTGGGTTATAATTCACATGTAATCTTAGTACATTTCTATTCTATAGAAAAGCTAATTTATTTTATAGGAGGCATAGTACACTGTAGATTTTTTTTGACCTGTTCAGGTTACCAATCTATACTGTTTCTATTTTTCAGTCTTTGGTTTGTCTGGGCACTTGCATATGACAGGAGTGATGCACTATTCTGAAACTATTTAGAATAGGCCATTCATTCGTACTTGGGAATGTTTAACTTTTCATCGTGTTTGTTCTTTTGTGTGTACCTTTTTTTTTTATTCTATAAATATCTAGCAAGTCACGCAGCATTTGTTATGCCGAAGAAGAAATGGTATAATTCTTGCCCTGCAGATGCTTACAGCTGGGTATAAAAAGAAAGCATAAATATTTAAAAAGCTGCAGCTGGTATGGGCCTTCGAGGAATCACAGGGCCGTATGTAATTAAAACTAAGGGAAAGGTGCTTCCCGGTTCAGATTTCAGCTCAGGATTTCTGAGGCTCTGTGACTAGAGCAAGCGATAAAATAACAGCACAGACTTAAAAGAGGTGGGAGGGCAAAAAAAAAGGTCGGAGGAAGACGGAGTGAGATTAAAAATTAAAGTTGCGTGTGAATCGTGGAAAAGAAGGATGAGCGTCGCCTCTGAGGCACAAGGAAGCAGGGATTTGAGGGTCACTGTTTCTCGGCGATTTGGCGGGGGCCGGGAGATGCCAGGGAGGGCTTCCCAGAAGAAATGCAGCCTAACTAGGTAGTTGTGGGATGCATGGAAGGAGGTCACCCAGCTTATGAGCAGAGGGTGGCTGTGGTTCCGACCAGCATGACATCCTAGGTGACCGCCCATGAGTCGTTCTGGAATGTGACGTTCTGGGGGGTTGGGATTGGCGAGGTAGGCAAGTCCAGAGACTTTAGCCCCTGAAGGTACAAAGAATAGGGAAGTGGAATGTTGAAATGTGTGTTTCCAGTGGTGTGCTCGGGTAAACATGTGGGGTGTGGGCGAGGGCAGGAGAGGCTCTCATGGCCTGACAGGTCAGGAAGGCCACCGGGGGGCTGAGAGGCGAGCTGGCTAAACAGGCTGAAGGGGCCAAAGGGCTCGAAAATGGGCCTCAAGGAGAGAGAAGGCTGTCTTTGAAGGGCAAGGGAGGGATGCATCATAGTCTTCAGAAGATGTGAATTAGGGGCGCCTGGGTGGCTCAGTGATTAAGCATCTGCCTTCGGCTCAGGTCATGATCCCCGAGTCCTGGGATCGAGCCCCGCATCAGGCTCTCTGCCCAGCGGGAAGCCTGCTTCTCCCTCTCCCACTCCCCCTGCGTGTGTTCCTTCTCTCCCTGTCTCTTTCTCTCTCTGTCAAATAAATAAATAAAATCTTTGAAAAATTAAGATTAAAATTAAAAAAAAAAAAAAAGAAAGCCAAGAAGTTTGGATTTTGCCTCACACCTAAGGAGAGACAGGAGATGAAAACCCCCTCACCTCTGCCTGCGCGCTCCCTCCAGCCCCCTTCTTGGGCCGCTGCAGGACCTCCCAACCACACTCGTCACTGTCCCCTGCATCTGCAGTTTTCCCCAGGTTATTCTCAAAATCCTAAAGTTCGCCACGGTGTCTCTTATCCTGACTGAACAGCCTTCCTGACCCGCTCACCCGCCGCCTTTTCCCTCTGCTTCCCTTTACAGCAAGCGTCCCTGAGATGGCTTTGGGTCCCCGTGCTCCCCACGCCCCCCTCCCGCTGAGGCGTCCCTGTCCCTGCCCCGCAGAAACTGCCCAAGTGCTGCAGATCGAGGGGCTTGGGCCTGCGGTCTCGGCGTTCTCGGTGCTGTCGTTTGATTCAAAGTGGTTGTCTGTTGGTCCTTTGTGAAATGCTTTCTTTGCTGAGCCTCTTGGTTCTCATCCTGCCTCACCGATAGCTTTTCTCGATCTTTCTCCTCCTTCCAGCCTGTAAATGTTGATGTGCCCTTTATTCCCAGAAACATCTCATCCCGGCCCATGTTTTTAAGTGCCGTCCATAATCAGCCCACTCAGAGTTCTGCCTATGGCCTGGACCGCTCCCCTGAGTCGCGCACTTGAATCTAACCACTTAGTCAGCCTCCACTTAGATCTCCAAGGGGCTTCTTAAACTTAACGTTTCCAAAATGGAATTCTTGTTTCCTCTCCTTCCCTAAACCTGCTTCTCTCCTTTCCTGGTCAGTTACTGGTAACCATTCTGCCAAGTGCCCAGCCAAGGAATTCAGAGGGATACTTGACCCCCTTTTCTCTGTCCTGTGTCACCCGCATTCAGCCCATCCATAGATCTACCTTTGAGATATATACCAAATCCAGTCATCTGTCATTCTGTCCCCTGGATCGTTACAGACAGCCTCCACACTGGTTCTTCGCTTCCACACTTGGCAGCGACAGTGACTCATATAAAATACATTGATCCTATTAGTCCTCTGCTCAGACCCACTGGTGTCTTCCTTTCACGCTCTCAGATGACCCATGGGTGTCTTCCAGTCATGCATCGTGGAAGATGCAGAGTCCCCACTGTGGTCCACAAGGCCTGAGGTCTTACTCTGACCTCCTCACCTGACGTTCTTTTCTGTCTTACTCCGTAGAAAACTGCAGAAAGGATACGATCAGGGAGTTCACTGGGGAAAGATAAGTGGCTCAGGAATGGATAGATAGATGTCCAGCATCCCTAGGTCATGAGGAAAAACAAAATAATAAAGTGCAGTGCAGTCTTTTACCTACCTTCTTGGTAGAGTCGAATGGTGATCTGTAAGACTTTTGGCAAATGAGCCCTGACTTACAAAAATAAGGGGGTCCTTTTTGAGGACAGTTTGGCAAAAAGTATCGAAGGGCCTTAACATTTTTCACAGTTTCAAAGCTAGAAAGAGTTTCAGAAATTCCTATCACAGAAATAATTGGTTGACAACAGAAATTTTTGTCCATAATTACTGAAGATTCGAAACAACCTAAATCATTAATGAGAGATGGTTAAATAAGTTGTGGCCCATTTATACAAGAGAATACTATGCTGTGTTAAGAAGAACACAGAAACATCAAAATATGTATAGCTGGGTGTGAAAAAAAGTCACGTTATAAATTAAGATGTGTAACACAGACTCATTTTTTTTTTTAAGTTTTTATTTATTCGACAGAGTGAGCACAAGTAGGCAGGGCAGCAGACAGAGGGAGAGGGAGAAGCAGGCTGTCCGCTGAGCAGGGAGCTCTTACCAGTACACAGATTGCACGTGTCGGCCCTGGCTTCCAGAGACGAGCCGTGCTGGCCCCGTGTCCAGCACGAGGCCTGACATGTTCTCGTCTAGGTGACTTTTTAGAACCCGCTCATATTTTTCCGGTAGATAACTGTGTTTTCAGTTATTCTTCCCTTGACCGATTCGCGCGGGAAACATTCACGGAGTATTTCCTGTGTGCCCGATGCCAGGGGTGTAGAGATGAGCGATTCACGGCTTCTGTGTTCCGGGCACTTACAGGGCACTGAAGCGCCTCCTGAAATAGAAATGCGAAACCAGAAACTCATCGAGTCCCAGGTTTCTCTTTGGAGGAAGAGGCACACTGTATGAGTAGGTGTCCTGTCCACTAAAAATCTTTCACCTTCACACCATTATCCTCAGAGAAGCGCCCGTCACCCCACAATGGGGTACCCCTGGGCGCCCGGCAGGATGGCCGCAGGAGAGGGGCGTTGCCGGCTGCTGGAGGGCGGCAGAGCCGCCGGCAGGGTACCAGGTACAGCCGGTCTGGGAAACAGGTGGACAGATTCTTGTTTATTTTACCCTGGGACTCCACAGCCTCTTGCCCAGGGAGACACAGGGCATATGTTCACACCGAAACCCAGATGTGCCTGTTTGTAGGGGCTTCTAATTCCTACGCCCCCAAAAGCTGGAAGCAGCCTGGATGGCCCTTACCGGGGAGCAGAGCGGGCAGGTCGCACGGAATGCTGCTCCGCGGCGGGAAGGGGCTGCTCCCCATGCTCGGCGGCCCGGACGGGTTGCACGTGCATTCGGCCCCCGAGGGAAGCCGAACTCCCAGAACTACGTGCTAGAGCACACGGTTCCACTTAGGGGACGACTGGCCGAGACAAAACGAGGGGACAGGAGAGAAGACAGATGAGCGGGTGCCCAGCGCTGTAAAGGGGCACGTGGGAGTTTTAGGGCCGACAGAACTGCTGTCTCCACTGGGTCTGTCTGTCAGAATTCATAGAACCATACGTGAAAAAGAGCGAATTTTACATTGTGTAAGTCATACCTCAGTACACCCGACGGAAAACTTTTTTTTACTGAGGCAACAGAAGAAAATTTTTTTGATCCGCGCTATGTTCACGTTTTCCCACAATCTAAACAATATGAAGGAATAAGGCGGAAAGCCTCATTCCTACCCTCACCATCCACCAGCACTAAGTGTCTTATGTTTCTTGAAGCATCTCTACGCAGGTATCATCAGAGATGCACATATGTTCCTTTTTTTTTTTTTTTACCTCTTTCCCATGCAGGGCACAGCTCGTGAATCTGATTTGCTGCACCGGCTCCTCTCCATGTGGTGTATGTCCTCCTTCTTTTCAGATAGCGCATCAGGATTTGCTGTTCTTTTCCACAGCTCCGTGGCGAGAATGTAGCGTTAGGAGTACATGTAATTTATTTAACCAGTTCTCCCTTGGTGGATCCTGATTTTTCCTTACCTTTTCCCATCACGCGCAGTGCTGCCCCAAAGAACCTTGTATATACCGTCGGTTCTGCAATCGCGCTTCCGTTGAAAACAGATTTGTTCTCATGCATTTACTCTCTCAGGGAACCGTTGGAACCTAATGTGAATTCTGGGTGTGCGCACGTTTTCCCCGAGAAACACCAGGTGAGCATGGAAAATGGTGGAATGGAGTCACATAGGAATCCACAAAACACAAGCACACTCACCTCAGACTGCCGTCAGCGACTTTATCTCCCCATTGGGTCACACGGGTGCACACCCAGTGTCACACCTCCCCTCCAACCCCCTCATCTCCGGTAAACCCTCCTTCCTCCACTTCAGAAAATCCCAACAAGCCACAGCCCTCCCTGTGCCCACTTCCCTGGCATCCCGCCTAACACCGCGCTCTACCATTTTTATTAAGCTTGGCACTGACAGGGTTTGAGTGTTACGCCCCCAACTTCATTTTTGCGGGAAGCCCTGTGGCTTTTATTGGGTGATTTTGTGTAGTGCGGTGATTTATGACCTGTGATCTCTGCGTATCGTGTTACACAGAGCTGACTGTCCTGCGTGCGGGTGCATCTGTGGGCGAGGTTTCCACGTGAAGAAGGGCCCACAGTAGTAGGGCTTCTGTCCTGGATTGCGGCTATGATAGGCTGAAGTTTATACCGGGCGTTGGGGTTTTCCTGTTTCGTAGGCAGTGTTTATGGTAGAGCTGAGGGGGGTGCGTCAGCATGGCCTGGGACTAGTTCTGCTCCCTTCCATCTTGAATCTGGGGGCCGTTCTGGACGTCTCATGGTAACTGAGGAAGCTCTTTGCATGTCGGTGGGAGACAGGTAACCTCACGGAGGCAGGGATCGCAGGACGAGTTCAGGTGCGGGCCTGGCCAGAGGGACGTCTCCCTCTACTTCTTCAGAGTCACCTGAAATGGAAAGAAGGCTTCAAGCCAAGACACGAGAAGGGACTAGTTATCAGAATGGGAAGAGTCTGGCTGTGTGATCCTGTGGCAATCCGAACACGTTCACCAAGTGCTATCCAGAAAGAACGGCCTTCAGAGGCGTTGTAAATCCCAGAGCTCAGAACTTGAACCCAAGGTGAGGGCACTCAGAGGCGTCTGCTAAGAGGAGCTGATGCTTTCTTTCCTAAAGAATGTGAAGGTAAAAAAGTCAATAATTGGAGATTAGGGAGAAAGTTTAGGAAAGGTACCCAGGTGTTTGTTTTATGTGGTATTTAAAGTTTTCAAAAATGTTCAGACCCTCCCAGCTGTCCTTTCACTACTTCTTTAAAGAGTTTTATTTAAAAACAAAATAATCCATAATTGAGTAGGAAAACCTAACTGTGAGAAGTCCACTCAGGGCCGGGGTTCCCTCAACATCAGCTTGCAGTACTGGAGCCAGAGGAAGTAAATGACCTTAACGGTCTTGAAAACCGAATCACAATAGACTATGCTTTTTCAACACAGTTGTTGTTTTTTTCCCCTTTTTTTTGTTTGGTTGTTAAAAATTGCTTTCTGTGTCAGAAAGTGGGCAGTAGGAACTACTATAATACTGAAGAGGTAGGAGTTAGGAAAATAAATTAGATGAAGCACCTTCGAATAAGTTAGTATTTAAAACTTAACAAAGAAGGAAGTCATTTGTTTTCTTAGGTAATGGGAACACGGCAGGTCTGATCTGAAGACTGGTGTTTAAACCTGTGATTTTCTTGTCACCACTGATTTTGAAACCTACTTCATTGTTTGGGGATTGCACAGCTCATTTCTGCATTTTTTTCATAAAGACGTTGGAAAAGAAGAGTATCTCACACATTGTCAACTCTTTTTGAAAATAGTAATTACTGATTCAGCTAAGCTACTCTTCATTTAATTTGTTACCTACTGAGGACTCCTTTACTGATATTTCTCTATTAAAATTTTGATTTGATATTAATATAACGACACCATAACAAGAAATGCAATTTCAAAGCCTTCATCTTAATGGAAAATCCAATTTGCATTCCTCTGAAGCCTCTTGCCCTGTTGGATGGTTAGAAAGCTATATGTCAGTTCTCTACTTGTTTTATGGTTATTTGCTATAGCTGTCTTGCTTTTAGAAAAATGTCTTGTGTTTTGACTCTTCCAGGATCTTAACATTGTCCATTTTATAGATAAAACAATCTGTAGGGATTAGATTTTAACAGATATTTCAATACCTTCTTTGAAACACAGAACTATTCATGACTGACTGTTTTTAAAACTTTATTCTGAAGAAACTTCTTGGGGCGCCTGGGTGGCTCAGTGGGCTCAGCCTTTGGCTCAGGTCATGATCTCAGGATCCTGGGATTGAGCCCCATATTGGGCTCTCTGCTCAGTGGGGAGCCTGCTTTCCTCTTCTCTTTCTGCCTGCCTCTCTGCCTACTTGTGATCTCTCTCACTCTGTCAAATAAATAAAATCTTGAAAAAAAAAAAGAAAGAAACCTCTGGCTACATAAATGCTAATCCAAGAGACTAGGGATTGTCTATGTTATGCGATCAAGATTTTTATGAAGGAATACCTTTGGGAAAAGAGACAGTGTGGCTCAGAGACATTAGCTGGTTATTTGCTTTGTCCCTCCGCCCCCCCAAGATTATTCTAGTATCCCAGATCAGACGCTTAGGAAAACGATAAACGCAGTGGTATGACTTCCATCTTTAGCATGGAGAAGAAACGTCCTCCTTTGCCTCTGTCTAGGTTTTTGAACATTTACACACCCATGTGTTTTATTTAAAAGACCGTAGTTTCCACTCTTAAAATGAAACTTGATATGTGACTTTATTATTATTCATAAAAGAATATTTGTTGAGGATTTCTCTGTGTCCCAAGGACTGTGCTCTTTCATTCCCCACCCATCCCCCCTTCCCCCAGCACCCTCTGAGGAAGACACTGTGGTGATCCCCAACTCTCAGTTCGGGGAGTGGATGTTTATGGATGAACTTTCCCAGGATCACACGGTTCAATTTGCGAGCAGTAGAGACGAGACGCCAA
The DNA here is from genome assembly GCA_028533885.1 of Nasua narica. Classification (NCBI taxonomy): domain Eukaryota; kingdom Metazoa; phylum Chordata; class Mammalia; order Carnivora; family Procyonidae; genus Nasua; species Nasua narica. Next base: position 65,564,951 of record CM052808.1, read on the forward strand.
CACATTCTTGGGTCTACAGAGCCTAACTCAAGCACTTCCGTAGTTTGGCCTGCCAGTTCGAATAAGGGCTGGTGTTTGTTTGTCAGGTGATTAGTATAAAAACATTGTTGAAAAATATTCGTCATTTCTTTAATCACAGACCCCACAATTGCTTGCTTCTCCCTTCTTATTGCCAAAAATAGTAATGTTATTTCACATGAGACCTCGTTGATTCTTCAGCCTTATTTTTGAGGAGGGTCTAGCCAAATGTTGTTCCATTCGTGAGGCTGGCAGTTATTTCTTGATCTGATTTCCTTGTGAAACGACATTGCTGGACTCCAGAGTGCCGTGCGTACTGTACGCAAAGAATGTGTTTTAAGGTTAAGCCGCCTAATTTTGCTTCAAAGGTTCCACATGAGAATCTGTTGAATTAGCACAAGTATGTCATAGCCAAAGCCGCTTTTAACTTTAACTTTTGTATCTCTTGAGAGCTTTCTCTTGCCTTCTCACCGGCCCCCAGCCCCCGCGCACACGAGTGTGTGGACTTGCACACTTGCACACATGCTGCAGACATTAGCGGCAGCCTCCGTGAAGTGGTTTCACACTCTCGTGTTCTTGGAATAACTAAATGGTATTATTCAAGAGGCCTTTGGAAAACTCTTCTCTTATGGTAGG
>CM052808.1:65566104-65605630 GCA_028533885.1 Nasua narica
GTGAAAGAATCAGCGAGGGACGTTTTTCATATTAAAGTATCTCTTACGACATAAATTCTGAGAGAACACTGAGTCATTGTAAAGACAACTTTTGAAATTTGATACTATTTCAAAATTAAAGCCCTCTAGAATTATAAATTAAGTACTACCTCAGCCAAACTGAGACAAGAAACCCTGCACCTGAACCGAATTAGGCCGGTCCCATAAGGACACAAGAAAGTGACAGAGAGGCTTTTCCAAAGACTGCAAAAATTTTCCTCACAAATTGGAAACCGAGTGGCAGTGAAATCGCGGTTTCCTTTTGGACCATTGGTATTCATCCAGATCGTCTCGGCCCCACGGAGCGTCCCGTTGGCTGGTGGAGGTCTTTCCTCAGCGAGCGTACTCTTCAGTGTGGGTGACTTTCCAGCAGGCAGGTGACCTCCTTGTCTTTGCTTCACAGGCACTGCCCAGACTCCAGGCGCACCTTTACGAAACGGTTGATGCTGGAGAAACATATCCAACTCATGCACGGTATTAAGGATCCTGACTTGAAAGAAATGACCGAAGCCACCAATGAGGAGGAAACAGAAATAAAAGAAGATACCAAGGTCAAACATTGCAGATGTTCTCTTTACAGTGACGTTGTGTCGACTTGCTTTTTCCATTCGTGCTCTTCACTGTACGTTTTTCGAAATCCAAGCCTGTGCATGGAGGTGTAAAATAATAGGCCATTTCCCCGCACACCCCTTCTGCTCTTTCATCTTGCTCTACGAGGTGGGAGGTTGCTTCTGTATCTTCGCAGAAAGAGCTTTAGGGATCTACTCACATATATACATTCCAGAATTTTGTGTGGACTCACGAAAACGGTCTCTTAGCCAGAGGACTGTAGAAGGCGAGGTTCTTTCTTGTTGGCAGTGGATCGGTTGTGAAAGGTACCTGATAAAAATGAAGAGATTCTTCTTCGTTTCACTTTGTAAGAGTAAGAGATAAAACCACAGCTCTCTGCCTTGTCCTTAGGTCAGTGGGTAGTGAACTTGATTCAGACAACAGGATATAGATTAACCTGTGGATCAGGGACGTGTGTGCCAAGTGGTGTTCGAGGAGGGAGCAATCCGGTAGACGTTTAGGGAGGTTTGCTGTCTTTGGCCCTGGGCTGCGTCTGGAATGTACCTGGGAGACAGCCTGTGTGTGCGTCCAAGGAGTTCATCACGGAGTAAAGCCTAGTCAGAGGACACGTCAGACAGAGTCGCACTGAATTGTGATCTTCTCCCCTCGACTGATGGGGTTGCGGGGGAGGGGGTTGGGACGGAATTAAAGAATCTTTGTGCAGGGCCAGCGTCAGGCCGAGGCTGTGTGTGAGTGCTGCCTTGTCAACAGGGCCGAAAAGATGGGCCACCGAGCAGGGAGGAGGGGGTGTCCCTCCTTGGGAGAGCTGGAGGCGCGAAGGATGGCTGAGAAAGCCGGAAGGGAAGGAGAAAAGCGTGGCCGGCAGGCAAGCCACATGAGAAGGGGAGTGAGTGTGCAGGAGAGCTCCGGAGCTGGACCAGCTGGGCCTTCCAGCAGCTTCCCTGCCAGTCCCAGAAAAGGCGAAGCTCCGCCATTTCTCTGCCCGCCGGCTGCCGCCTCGGCTCCCCAGGCCCGGCCTCCGGGGCCCCCCTGCCGCAGGCCTGTGTGGGAGCGTCCCGGTCCCCGGGGCCCGCCGCAGGCCTGTGTGGGAGCGTCCCGGTCCCCGGGGCCACGTGTGACGGTGCAGGGTAGCCTCCCAAACCCCCGCCTCGTCCCAGCCCCATTTCACGGCCTGCTTCGGCTGCCTGGGGCCTGACCCACGGCCCATCTCCCGGCTTGCGGGTTTCGGTCCTGCTGTGTCAGAGCCCGGGTTCCAGGGGCAGGGACTCGTAGGCCTCTGCGGGACCCCGGGGCCCGTGTGTGGAGCGGCCGAAAGGCAGGGGCCCCTGGGGAGCAGGGGGTGTTGGGGGACGCAGACACGCAGCTGTAGGAAGCCCCGAATCCCGAAACCCGCAGCCCTCGCCGCTCTGAGGCCCGGGGGAGGGGACGGGCCGTGGGTCACCCACGGGGCGGGACGATTTTCACTCGTGTCGTCCACTTTGTTTTTCTCTCCAAGGTTCCCAGCCCCAAGCGGAAGTTGGAAGAACCAGTTTTAGAGTTCCGACCTCCCAGAGGGGTGATTACCCAGCCACTGAAAAAGCTAAAGATCAACGTTTTCAAGGTTCACAAATGTGCCGTGTGCGGCTTCACCACCGAAAACCTCCTGCAGTTCCACGAGCACATCCCGCAGCACAAGTCAGACGGCTCGTCCTACCAGTGCCGGGAGTGCGGCCTCTGCTACACGTCGCACGTGTCCCTGTCCAGGCACCTCTTCATCGTGCACAAGCTCAAGGAGCCACAGCCCGTGTCCAAGCAGAACGGGGCCGGAGAGGAGAACCAGCAGGAGAACAAGCCGAGCCCCGAGGACGAGTCGCCCGACGGTGCCGTGTCCGACCGGAAGTGCAAAGTGTGCGCGAAAACGTTTGAAACTGAAGCTGCCTTAAATGCTCACATGCGGACCCACGGCATGGCCTTCATCAAGTCCAAAAGAGTGAGTTCGGCCGAGAAATAGCCACAGCCCTTCCGTAAGGAAGATCCCTGTCCACATTGGAAGAAAAGAGACATTTTTGTTACAAAAAGTTTGCAGTATAATAGAGTTAACAGTTCTGTCTAGGCTGTTGCAATATATTCTGAGCGAGCCTTCCTCACCGTCGTGTGTATCCTCCATAAGTATTGAAACAGGATTTGAGTTTAAAAGAGTTTGTATATATTTAAATGAATAACTTTTTATACTCTTTGTTACATGTTTGTATCAGTATTTAGTGGAAGATGTTTTCAGGTTTTTTTTTTTTTTTTTCCTTTCATTGTTTTTTTGGTGAGTTTTTTTCCCCCCCTTTTTTTCTTTTCTGGGTTAGAATTTTTCTTTTTGTACTGTTTTCTTTTAAAACAGAGTTCTTAGTAACAGGGGCAGTTCCTGAATTCCAATAAACCATTTTGTATGTTACGGATTTGAATGGGTTAACTAATTCCAGGCTATGATAATGCCTTTTTTAGTGTTTTTAATTTTTAGAATTCACTACATAAATTGTAGATATCGTGGGTCTCAAAAACACTAGGGACTTTTAAGTGTCTTAGCACTACCCTCAACGTGCCTGCTTTGAGTCGGTCAGTGCGCCTCTGACGTGTCACCGCGCCCCCGGCGCGTGGCGTCTTCCAGGCCACGCCAGACGGCGTTGAAACCAGCCCGGCAGGTAGCTTCTTTCCCAGCGACGGATTCAAAACTTCGGCCAGAGCTCCAGGAAGGAGCATGCGTTTCCCTTAATTCCACTATAGAATGGGGAAAGAAGGGTATTCCAGAGGGAAAACCCAGAGGCCGGTGGTCTTCCGGGCGGATTTTTGCCAGGCTGGCCGAAAGAGCACAAGGAGGTCGAGTCGCCAAAGGGCTGGACTACTGTAAAAGTTACACACCTGTAGTTAGACCAATAGATTTCTACAGTCGAGTTTTTTGTCGTGTAATTTATTAACTCTTACAAAGACACAACTAAAAATATCAAGTATTTCTCTGGCTCTTGACAGAAAAAAAAAAATCACAGTTGACTTAACCCTTTGCTGTCTAAAGAGTCGGCGTTTCCTGTTCTGGGTGCTACTGCCAGACGTCCTGGTACTTGGAGGCGGGAGGCTCATCTCCCACCGCCGACCTAGCAATGCAGCAGGTGCGCGGCGCGGTGGGCCGGCGGTCACGCACCGAGCCACCGGGCTTCAGTTCGGTCGTTTCAATACGTATCTTCAGTATCAGTGGTTCTGCAGCCTCGAAACACAGCAGGGCTACTCCTCTGTCCCTTCCGTTGATAGTTCTCTGGGAGAGTTCTGTCTTTCAGTTTGGGGTTTCTGTGTGTGTGTTTTCTTTTGCATTTTGTATCTTGTATTTATCCCTAAACATGTTTTGTACTTTTTTTTTCTTTTTTTAAGAAAAGAAACTCGTTTGTGTATATATAGATACTTGCATGATATACTGTAGTCAACGTTCGGTTCCTCAGAAGGTCTTGCTGCTGTCAGGTGTCATGCACTACACCCATCATAACTGTATTAAACACATTTCATATGTAAATAAACGTGGGACATTGGCCCTTGCGCTTCTGTGAGAGAGTTATTGATGGGGGGGGCGTCTGGCATCTTCACAAAGTTGAGGAAGTGCTTGATGGCAGGGACAGGCTACGGGATATTGCAGAATTCTTCCCCCCTCCCCACCCCCCACCCCCACCCCCCACCCTGGAAGAACGACGCATTCGTTTCTCCTTAGCAATCAGCTCTTTGTCACTTTCTCATCGACCCCATCGATTCATGGGTATAATGCAAGGGCGTGATTAAAGGATTCCTACACTTGAAATTCCATTGCTGTTACTCGTTATATTTATACTTGTATTGCTCTGAGTTGTATTCATAGCACTTTCATGTGTTTCTGCATATGAACCTTGCAATAAACCTGTGTGGTGGGCTGCACGGGTCTTAAAAGTCTAGTTTTACTGTCGAGGAAGCTGAGCTCAGATGCAGTTCATTGCCTAACCCCCACAGCGGGGAAGTGGCTTTGCGTATCAGCACCCAGATATTCTTGCTCTAAATCTTAGTGCTCGCTCTATGTGTTTATGTACATATTGACAAATATTCATTTATTCAACAAATAAAAAGTATGTGCAAAACATGATACTAGAATTTTTGTTTGTGGCACTATGGCTTTTTATCAGATAAAGTGGAAGTCTCGAAAGTACCCAGAAATGCTTGCCGGTATAAAGTTAGCATCCATAAATCCCCAGATGAGCATCCAAGAAAATTTCAAAGAATGCCCTGAGATCCAAAATGAAGAAGAAATGGAAATCCGGAGTAGAAAAACAGCACACAAGGCTGTAGCCCTGGGAGGTTCAGCTGAAGAGAGAATTGGTGAACTGGAAGATAGGTTGTGAAGAAATTACCTGGAATACAGCACAGAGGTAAGAAGGTGAAATCTATGGAAGAGATTAAAAATCAAGGAGGACAAAATAACAGGATTGATAGCCATTCCAGAAAGAGGGAACAGAAATAGGAAGAGGCTCCGGGGAAAATTCTTAGCCATTAATGAAAGACGTGAATACTTGGGTTAACACAGTGAATGCTGACCAGAAGCCCGCAGATGAACTTGTGAGTTCTACACATTCTTCATTAGCAGTGAACCTGGATGGAGTTGTGGATGTGAGCATATGAGAAACAGTATTTTCAGACCAAAGGCAGAAACCGGGGCATGCTCCATGGATTCTTAGGAAGCCCATTTCCTCAGGTGAGTTGAGGTTTACAGGGTAGGCTCAGGTCAACAGTAAAAAGCCTTGAATGATGGATTAGGGTTTGTACTCTGACAGAGTTGAGTAACGTGGACAGGGGAGCGATAGAACCAGACTAGTCAGTGGCGGTATTTAGGATGGAAGGTGTGGGAGTGTATCAATCAGGACAGGTGAATTTACGCTGTGATTACAACCCTAAACCTTAATGTCTTAAAACAGCAAAGCTTATATTTCTTGGTCACATTTAATGTTCATTGTCGGTTGACGAGACATAGTTCCAAATCCCCTTGTCCCCTTCCTCCCACTGTCACAGAAATTGCTCGTTCTTCTGGCAAAGGGAAAGTACGATTATGTGCTCTGGGCCAGAAGTGACAGATGTCACTCTTCACAGTTCATTGGCCAAAACCAGGCCCCTGATCCTACCTCCTCCCGGGGAGGCCGGAAGTATAATCCTACAACGTGCCCAGAAGACGAGAGGCAGCCCATATTTGTACAGCATAAATGGCCGTCACAGTAATAACATATCGGTAAAGACGTGGTGCTAGCCCAGCCATGGTCACCAGGTAAACTTAACCCAGGGTGGTGAGAGCAGGCTTGGAAAGAAGCTAAGGTTGTTGGTGGCGTTTCAGACATAGTACCAAGAGGATTCTGTAATGTGGGGCACAGAGAAAGAAGAGAAATCTGACTTAAGGTGATTTTTTAGATTTTCTTTCAAGGTTTAGATTACTTAAATAGAAATCGTAAAGTCAAGATTATAGCTGGATTCGGGAAAGTTTGCACTTGAGACATACAGTCAAGATACGTTTTTGCTGGAGGATGTGGTTGGATGGTTTTATTTTAACAATAATTGAGTTAACAGTAATGCATAAAGAAGAACGCCAACAAGGGGATGAAGACTAAGAAAATGAGAAAAAGGAAGATGTCGGCTTAGACTACATGGCGTAGGCTATTTCTTCCTCCCAAACACATTCTCTGCCAATTCTTGGCTCCTACTCCAGTAAGTACTCCAAAGAACAACTGTTCCTTCCAGAAGCTCCAGGTCAGTGGGCTGGTGAGCTCCTTCCCAGGATCTTTGGCCAACAGGGAAATGGACTGTAGGAATCTTTGGCCAAGGTTCATATATTATTTCATGTTAATGTATTCATCATCCTGTGAGCACTTTTTTTTCTTTTAATGCCTAAGTGGAAGGGAGCCAAAAGGAAAATGTGTTTGAAGAATTGCATAAAATATGATTTAATGGAACCATTCATCTATCCCGAAGAATGGTCTGAGGATAACGAGGGGTGTGCTAAATGTGGAAAGCTGCTTGAGACATTTATAAATGTTACATGAAAAAAAACACGGTCACTTGGGAATCAGATGCTGGAAGGGTCCCCAATTGGAGCTCTTCTAAGTGTACATTTGCTACATAAGGAACTTAGGTTTTGTTACCTTCCAAACCTGGCTGCTGCTTCCTGCCGTCCACTCCTTGCTTACGCGGACCCTTGACTCTTCTTTGTTTCCTTTGAGCTGCTTCTTGCAGTTACGAACCTCATATCCCTCAAGAGCTCATTGTAAACTGTTGGGATAGGACAGTGGGAACTTAGGTCTCTGCAGAGAGCCTCTCTGCTGCCAGGAGCTTCTAAACTAGCCAGTTGTAATTCGATTGTCACCAATACCCCCAAACTATTTATTTGTTTGTTTGTTTGTTTGACAGCGAGCATGAGCAATGGGGAGGAGCAAGGGGAAGGGGAGAAGCAGGCTTCCTGCTGAGAGGGACCCCAATGCAAGATTGGATCCTAGGACTCCAGGACCATGACCTGAGCTGAAGGCAGATGCTTAACCAACTAAGTGAGCCACCCAGGCGCCCACCCCCCCATCTTATTTTCAATAGCCCAGCCTTGGTGCACGTAATTTGGCTGTGAGGCTCAATCTGAAACTTGGCTACTGCCTTCCCTATAAAACAGAACCTTCTCTTTTCACCTCCATTTCCCCCTTCTACTGTCCCAACAGATCTCGATGAGCATTTTCCTAGGCTCAATACATTGGATGATAAAATTTCCATCATTTTGGCCTGTGTTTTGTTTTTTTTGTTTTGTTTTGTTTTTCTGGGAGTTTGCTCGTTATATTCACTGCCTTCATTGGAAAGGTAGATCTGGGAGTGCCCAGCGTGAGATCCTTTATGATTGAGGGTCCTAGCGGGACACAACCAGCACACTAAGAAAGCTTTCACTTCCAAGACATTCGGGAAGGGACTATGACAGAAGCACGGGCTGGACCAAGGAATAGTGAGGCACCCAGGGACTTAGCGATGGCGGGGAGCCCTTAAGCACCCTCGGGCCTGCTGAGCAGGGAGGAGGGGGGCGTTGAGAGTCATGGACCAGACCTTCGATCAGAGCCACGGCAAAGTCAGGAGTGTGTAAGATGGAAATGATAGGGATCTGTCTTGACACACTCAAAGATCTCCTGCCCTCCCTTCCCGCTGGTCAAAGCCAAATAGAAGCAAGAGGACAAGAAAGCCCAGTGATGTCCCATATCGGTATGCTGGGCGCAGAGTAGGACAGAGCAGGATGCGCGAAGGATTTGGGCTACAGAGACAGAATGATCAGACACCTGGCGCAGGCTTTCGGAGGCGCCTTCTGTATACTTGTTTTATTGGTCCCATGTATTTTATGCCCTCTAGGCTGGCTGTTGGCGGCGGCAGGGTCCTCTGGATTCCACATTTACTTTTTCTTTCTAATTACTTCTCCAGGTTTATCCTGGAATTATACCCTTTCCTCGGTGGTTATTTTTACCTAAGGAAACAGAATAGCGTTTCCCAGAAAATATTCTTTGCTAGTTTCCAAATTCAATTTACAAGGTTAGTTCTGACTCAAAACAGCACTATTTATAATGTCTCGCAGTATTTAAAGGAACTGATTATTCAATTTGCTTTGCTATTTTATCGCAAGCTGCTTATCCTGCAGCTTTTCTTATAGTTATAATTGTAAATTACACTGCCGTGGCAGTTCTGTTTCTAAAACAGTCCATTGCAAGACCATGTATTTATCTAGGGGAGCGCTATAATTACAGTCCGCTATCACACCTCTAACTCACTTCCAGAAAGGGTGGGTTCGGTCCAAGAGTAATTTTCTGTTCTTCAGGTCAAGTTTCATGGGATTGGTTATTTCTGGGGAATAAACTTTTGTTTTTGTTTTTGTTTTTAAGAACAAGGAAAACCTAGATCTGCTGTTTGGAGAGGATGGTGTGATGTTGACAAGAGTCAGGAGAAAGCAGAGCTCCGTGTGTCAAAGGGATCGACCCCGTCTTGGAAAGGGTAGAAGATGTGTCTCTACGTAGGGCTAATGGACATTTCTCCTTGTTTTTGTCAGTTCTGCATCTGACCCCTTTCCTGGGTTGGGGAGTCTCCCATGGCTTGAGTCTTGGCAAGAGAAGGGTCTTACCTCCTACTCCGGCAACCAGAAGGTCACTCTGGCCTCCAGCAGCCGAACCTCAGACGTGAGATCGCGGCCACTTGGCCAAAACGATGCTCCCGGTTTGACTTTCAAGCAAAAGACACAAAGAAGCAAAGACATTTTGAATTTACTCGTTCTGGTGGCACGGAGGCAATGACATTCCTCAGCCTCTCTCCACCGGGGAACCGGTCTGCCTTCAAGGGACCACTGAACTGTTTGGGATCCGGGCGGTGGCCACATCATGGTGGGACATCTCAGAGCCTAGACTCTGGCTTCCCTCTGAAGAAGACGCCATCAAAGCAGCATGACAATGTCAGTTATTTTAGAAGAGTCTTGACCAAGGTAAACAGAAGCCTGTGCCTGCCAATAGCCATGTAGAACCCAGCAGACCTTCTGTCCCCACATCCTTGTTCACTCAAAGCCAGGGCTGGATGGAGAGCCGCTGACTGCTCTTTCCTGGAGAGCTGGTTACTTGAATAAGATGACTGTGGCATTAAGAACAGCAGCCGCGGATTGCTGCTGCCTCCGGAAATGATAAAGACCTGCTTTCCGGAAGGGAACGCGTTATTTACGTCCTATTTTTACACCCAACACATTGCGTTGCATGAAACAGGTGCCTACAGCTGTCTTCGTAAAACAATCAAGTTTTCTTGAACCTCGATCGGTCATGATTTTATTTCTCAGGGATGGGGACAAACATTTGAAGGGTCCCAAGCTATTAAGTACCCAAAAGTCAGATTCTTGTTTTCCTTTTTACACAGGTGGTATTTTAAAATCATTTTAGAAGGTTTTTATTCCTGAGGATTAAAGCATGGCTCTGTATTCTGTTCATTATGTTTTTTCTGTCAGTTGACAAAAGGTGGAGTATTTAGCACTGAAGTCTAAGAGCTGTACCGTTCCCAGTTTCAGTGACTGTAGACCGTTGTTGACAAAGGAGTTGGAAATCAATTCAAGTGTCAGACGTTTTTCCATTTAGTGGTTCTTTTAATTTTTTTTTAAAGATTAAAAAAAAATTTTTTTAAGTAATCTCTACACCCGATGTGGGGCTTAAACCTACAGCCCTGAGATCAAGAGTCCTATGCTCCACTGCATTAGCCCCTATTTAGTCATTCCTAAATATTCAAATTACCTAAACCTCTAGTGTTGGGATGCCTCCCCACTCCCCCCACCCCCCCCTTTTTTTTTTAAATAGGAAGATCGTTAACACTAAGAGATGCATATGGAGCGGCGAGCTCCAATGCGAACTCCCGTTTGTTTTGGACTCAAGAGCTCTCATTTCAGCTTAGGAAACAAGTTCCCGAGGCAGGATGATTTTATGATTTCACCGATGGGGAAACCGAAGTAGTCAACTACTGAACCCTCGTTTCTGGTGCTAAATTAGGTCCCCCGTTTAGTGGAAATTGCTGCTTTCTCTAAGTAGCTCCAGGTTGGATGTTATCTTTCTTTGTTTTTTGTGGTTTTTTTTTGGATTGACCTTTCCATTTCTGCTTCAATTTAAGAACAACTGCAGAGGTGCGTGGTGACAGTCTAATGCATTCATGACAGAAAATAATTTTGAAGGAAGACTCAGAGGGTTTCAAGGTCAGGGAAGACCTTCAAGTTCATTTGTTTAGGGCCCATTGGATGCCGGAACCCTGGTTCAGTGTTCATCCAATACTTGAGCACTTCCGAGATTGCAGACGTCTAGAACCTTTGAAAGAGCCCGGTCCATCTTTGGGTAGGTTTGGCTCCTAGAAAGTTATTTTTTATTGTTTTAAGACTTTCCCTTTGTAACTTGGATCTAATGATCTATTTTTTTCAAGGAACTACTCAGCCTGTGTGCCTGAAACTTTTTTCTTTAGTCCAATAACAATGACAATAATAGTAAATTGCCTCAACAGTTACTGTTTATTCAGGGTCTACCATAGGTCAGCCACTGTGAGGTCCCCCGTGTATACATCGTCTGGGTGTGTATATTACCATCTGCCAGGAGTGCCGGGGGCATTTAGAATATAAACACAGTAGCTAATATGTCTCAAGTATTTATGATAGGCCAGATGTTCTCCTGGTCCTTTAAATGTATTTACTTGAATCTCAAAATAACTCCAAGAGGTTGAGACTGTTGTTCTCCCAATTTTCCAGGTGAAGTAAATGAGGCAGAGAGATTGCCAAAAGGCCCCATGGTTAGTGTCAACTTCGCTCTTAGCTACAACATAAATTGCCTCTGAGAAAAGCAGCGAGGGATGAAAAGGGCACAGTGCCTGCCTTCATGGGGCTTCCAGGCTACAGGAGGGAGACAAAGAAGTAGAGAGTCTTCAGGGTGAGGAGGCAGAGAACAGGCACCTCTCCTCACCTACAGAGAAGCCCAGGAGGACTTCCTGGAAGAGCCAACACCTCCTTTGGAGTGGGAAGGTAATGCCCAGGAGGGATGGGCTTGGAGAAGGGCACTGGGGACAGAGGGCCCAGCATGAGCAAAGGAACAGAGGTGTGAGAGACCGCGGAGTTTAGGCAGGGGAGGGTGCTGAGGTCTGAATGTTGTGTCGCACCCCCAGACCCATATGTTGAAATCCTAAGCCCCAAAGACGATGGTATTTGGGAGGGGGGCTTTGTGGAGGTAACTTGGTCCTGAGGGTCGAGGCTTTGTAATGGAATTTGGGTCTTTATCGAAGAGACCCCAGAAAGGCCCCTTGCCTCCCGTACCTTGTCAGGGCACAGGGAGAGGACACTAGCCACGGCCCTGGAAGAAGGCCTTCACCGGAGTGCGACCGTGTCGGAGCCTTGATCTTGGACTTCCCAGGCTGGAGAACCGTGAGAAATGAATTTTTGTTCAAAACACCGAGTCCAGGGGGTTTTGCTGAAGCAGTCCCGACAGAGTCAGACCGAGGGTGGAGGTCTGGGAGGCTGGAGGTCGCTGTAAGGCCAGTGAGCAGAAAGTACAACTGAGTCACGGCCACCCACAGGTGTGGATGTGCTCCAGCTGTGTAATAAGGTTTGCATTGCATTCTAAATGCAGTTCAGGAGGTTCCTATTTAAAGAAAGCCTTTCTGGAAGGAGAATATTTATACTGAGAGGAATCCAGAACCACACATTTGATGTTTTCTTAAAGCAGATGAACAGCGTTACCATGGCCTTTTGTTGGCATCATTTCCTTGGCAGGATGTGCGTGTAAGCTCCCACGCGAGGCTGCGGGGGCTTCTCTGTCCTACCGCAGAGCCGTCTCTTTCCGGGGGGGAGTTCATGACTCCCACGCCTCCACCACGGTCAAGTCCAGAGGACACAGTCACAGAGGCAGAAGAGATCCAGAAGATATCACGAAGAAGCCCTCCTCTGCTTCGGATTTATCGGAACGCGTCCCAGGTCAGATTCACGATCATTCTTGGGAAAAACCAAGTATTGCCACTCAACATCTGCCACGTACCTTTGAAACCCAGAGAGAGACACAAGACTGTCCGGCTCGGGATGACCCAGCCCTTCCTGGTTAGACGGCGGTGTTAATATGCGGAGCTAAAGGGAGCCAGCTGGTCAGCGGCCCCCGCATCCTCAGCGTGAGTTTAGTGAACAATAACGAGTTGTGTATAAATCGGTTTCCATGGTTTGCTCATCTCAGCGGATTTGCAGGTGGCCGAGGATACACAGCTTATTTCCGCATGTTAAGGAGTGAACCCTGTCACATTCCGCCCCCCAGCATATTAGAGGCGAGGGTTTCGTCAATATAAGGCTCTTTGTCTTAGCAGGGAGTTTTACCCTGACAAGTTAAGGGACAATGATGGTCCAAACTTTATTATTTTGTCTGCTGTCTTTTCTGTTTCAATTACCTGTTGTGTTTCCCACAGGAAACATTTCTCTCAAATGCATGCAAGACACTGATGAATTCCTTTCCGATCTGAATTCAGTGGAGCCCAAAGAATACGCTCTAAGAAGTAAGTAGGTTTTTCTCTCCTCTTGGATAGGTGAACACAAGGAAATTGGAGGTTTGTGCTGGGAGAAATCTGGAAAAAGTCTTGATAATTAAAAACACAGAACCAAAGAGGGAAGGCGAGATGAAACTCAATTTACAAATTGTTCCAAGAATCAAGGAGGGAGGAGGAGTTTTTATTGCACAAGGGCAAGAGAGGAAGTGGTATTGAATTCTAGCCAGAAGGAATTTCAGGAGGACCAACCTCTTCGTAAGATGAGAACTGTTTATAAATTGTAAGCTGCTGTTTACTATGATCGAAGTTGGTAGCATTTTCCTGCCACATGAGGTAACTTACTAATTCCTTTTTCTAGATGTTTAGTCTGCTTTTGATAATGAATTACTTCATTATTTAGGGACCCAGTTTTACCCACGATGTATTTGACAATAAATTCGGAGGAGTGTGAAGAAGTCTGACTGTAGCTAAAGCTTTCTGCGTGTCATAGGCCGCCATCATTTATTTTTTGTTCGTTTCCCCAAATTATTCTCACAACTAAAGGGACACATACCTTCCTACCAGAAGGGGGCAGGAAGTCAGATTCTTTTCAGTGGGGTAACCTCTCCTGGAGAAGGATTCACTGTGGATGCTGAAGGAAACCACTAAGAAGAAGCAACGTCAAAACTCAACTCTTTCCAAAGCCAGAGAAACCATCATAGCAATTTCCATTTGCATTTGAACACATGACTGATTTATTTTGTATTGGAAAACAGTAGCCAATACACATCATACAGAGAGACCAAAGTTTGGATCTAATATGGGGGAATTCAAAATAGCATACGATTGGAAACAATTGCCATTCGACACTGGATTCTATGTCCTGACATTTACTGTGACATTTTAAAACATATAAATCCAACTAATTCAACGGCCATCTTCAAATCCCATTTTAGAACTGATGATGTTTTGTTGGAACGCTTGCTGAAACCAAACAGGGAACATTCTGACAACCTGGGCCAAACATACCGGCCAAGAAAACCACAGGGTACAGGGACTAGGGACTGGCTGAGACCGCTGGCAATGGGGCGGTGACACATGGTGTCGTTGTTAGTCACACAGCCGTGGTGACACTCTATTCGCCTTACAAGTTACTCTGGTCGTGTTCCAAAATATTCTGTCTGTAGGGGCTTGGAAATTGAAAAAAAAATTTTTTTTCAGTGAACAAACTTTCCCCAAGGCGAATGGCCCAAGAAAGAATCAAATGATTCATATAAATGGGATACGTGACTATCAGTTAATTTAATAGACGAATACTATCTCTAGTTGTTGTAATTGATTTGCTTTCTTAGGCACCAGTAAACATTTGACGCTGTTGCTTTGACATTTTGCCCGAGAGCTTTGAGCACAGAGCGTGGTTCTGACCTTCCTTCTCAGTGTGGCTTTCCTGACAGTACGTGGATGGAGAAATAAGGAGTCAATATTTAGAGAGCACTTTTCCATGGAGGATGGCTCCCAGCATGTGCGAGGGTTGTCCTACTGAGTTCCAGCAGCCGCTGGAGTTTCCTGAGCAGGGAGATTTCTCTATTTTATGAATGAGAAAAGGGAGCCGCGTCAATGTAAAATATCTTGCCCCAAATATGTGGGAGAAAGGATTTGAGCCCAAGGTTATTGGATTCCCAAGCTTGCACTTACAATCACTGCCTAAAATAAGCAACGAGAGAAACAAAACAGGGCAAAACGGCATCAGAACGACGCGAGCCAATGCGGTAGGGGGGGCAGCGGGGGGGGGGGGATGTGCAGAAAGAACAACCAAGAAAGTCATAGGAGAATACATGCGGGATGTAAAGGGACCGAACGTGAAATCCAGCTGCTGGGCTGCTCAGGGAGGTAGATACACGTCAGACAGACAGTGGAAGGAGACGCGTGAGACTGATGATCTCCAAGTTGAGAGGGACCGGCTGGTCAGGCTGCGGGTGTGACTGGAGTCATGGCTGTTCAGAGCAGGGGAGAGACTGACCTTAGAGTCAGCTGGGGGGCGGGGGGGGGGGCTACGTTAATGAGTGTGGACGTGGGCGTGGCTGGAGGGACAAGTTTGGTGCTGGGACCCAAACCCGAGTCCCATCTCTTGCTTTCCACCATCCTTTTCCAGTTGCTTTCCAACATGTGTCCTTCATCTTAAAGGGAACAAATCCATCAAGTGATATTCGCGTGCTTTGATTTTTGCCACCCTCTTGGGTCACCGTCTGATCTTATCCCCCTTTTGTTGCTGAAGTCCTCCGGCCAGCATTCTGGCCCCTCTCCTTCTCCTTTTTTTTTTTGGTCTCTTATTTTGCTTTTAACTCCACAATCCATTGCAATCTACATTCAGTCTCATATCACATACAAACTTTGTCCCCTAAAAGACCTCTGGCTTCCTCCCTCCTGGCTGATCATTTCCCCCTCGCAATGGCCTTTCTCCTTGAATGCTACGGTGTTATCTGCCTTCCTCCTCCCGTGCACCATTTTTAATTCAAAGGCTGTCTGGGATGTCCTTCCTCCACGGTAATCACTCCTCTCTCTCTTCTCCTTTCTCCCTCTACCCGACTACCTGCACTTTCCCACCTGTTTCTTTCCTCATTGTACTTTTCTGGTAAATGAGGCGCGTTTTAGAGAGAGGCTGCTGCCCCGTAGACGGCGCGCTAGGCTGGCCATCTTGCCGCCCGTGTCGGCCCAGAACGCTGTGTGCCTGGCCTCGCCCAAGTGATGTTACTTTTGTTAAGCAACTTACCCCACCTGTGAAATGGGGAGGCTGTGTTCCTCAGACTCGGACAATCTGCAGCAGCTTTAAAGATGTCTTGATTCCTTTGTCCGGGGGTCCACACCAGCCGGTCTGCACGGGCTCGCAAGAGCCGTCTGTTAAATATTCAAGCTGGTTGGCAAACGCAGTTACTTTTAAAGGTTGAATCACTGAAATTGACAAATTACGGGTAGAACAAAAGATGAATACTCAAAATTCACCGCTTCCTTGTTTTACTACACGTTACTCCTATCGGTGCTCTTGAAGTTACTCACACCGGCTATGCCCGTGTGTTGGGAAGGGTGGAAACATGCTGCAGGCCTCGAGTTCACGACCATCAGGCTGGGAGCTCAAAGTCGCCGGGGCTGAAGTGTATTCACCATGGAAGTTAGCCATCACCATCATCAGGTCAGGACTTGATTTAGTGTTTTTGTTGACTGTCTGGACGTCTAAGAAATTGATGGAGAAAATGTTACAAGTGCAAATTCAACTCGAAAGTGTCTTAGGTCTATGACCATTACCTTATAAGTAGCACTTGCAATCTGTCGTCCGATTCAGCAAAAATGTGGCTCATGTCATTGCCAGTTGAGTGAAGTTCTGACATACGCCTTTCTGGTTTCACCTCCGTATTACTCATTTACATGGACAAAAATATCACCCGACATTTATGCTCGGCCTACGGTTATCAGTCAATGGAAAACAGGGTTTGGCTATAGATACGAGAGTTTGCAAACATCAGTGAAAGCCTTCTGGGAGAATCAGTTGGCCATATGTGGAATTTATAATAAGGAATATCGTTGATTTCATAATTATTTGTAATTTACATGTGTTATGGGCTGAATCGTGTTCTCCCAAAATTCATATGTTGAAGTCCTGACCCCAGTACTTTATTTTAGAATGAGATTCTCTATGGAGGTAGATCTTTAAGGAGATCTTAAATGAGGTAGGATGAGGTGATGAGAATGGGTCTTAATCTCATCCGACTGGTGCCCTTATGGGAAGAGGAGATGAGGACACAGACACACTCACAGAAGGACCAAGGGAAGACACAGGGAGATGATACCCATCTATAAGTCAAGGAGAGGGGACTCGGAAGAAAGCAACCCTGTTGATACCTGGTTCTTGGGCTTCTGACTCCAGGACTGTGAGGAAACCCATTTCCTTTGTTTAAGCCACCTCCTCTGTGGGGTTCCATGATGGCGGCCCGAGTGCATTAATACACCGTGCTACACTTCTTCTACATCAATAGAGCATATAATGATCTATTGAGTATATATACACATTCTTGTTTGGGGTAGACAGCAGCTTATCAGACATTTACCACCACTGCCGTAGCCCCCTCCCCCCCTGAACTGCTAGCTGAAACTCTAGGAGCTGGACCTAAGAATCTGAATTTCAAGGAAGCTTCTCATATGAATTTTGATAATTGTGATGCTTAGTTGAAAATAGGGCCATTTATTGGTAATTGATGGTAAAAACATAAGTCAGACAAGTTACCAAAAGGAGACACAAACTCAACCCCCTCATATTAGTTTGTTAGGGCTGCTGTAACAAAGTACACATACTGGGGGACTTAAACAAGAGGAAATTAATTTTCTCACGGTCCTGGAGGCTGGAAGTTCTAAATCAAGGTGCTGGAAGGCTTGGTTTCCTCTGAGACTTCTGTCCTTGGCTTTCAGATGGCCGATGACATGTGCTCCGTGGTGTCACTTTGTACAAATATCTGTGTATGGACACTAGTCAGGCGGGATTAGCCCCACCCTGACAGCCCGTGTTCGCTCACTCACCTCTTTCCTTATTTTTATTAGTATTATTTTGGGGGAGAGAGAGAGGTGGGAGGGGCAGAGGGACTCTCAGAGAGAGAATCTTTTTTTTTTTTTAAGATTTTATTTATTTATTTGACAGAGAGAGAGGGATCACAAGTAGGCAGAGAGGCAGGCAGAGAGAGAGGGGGGAAGCAGGCTCCCTGATGAGCAGAGAGCCCATTTCGGGGCTCGATCCCAGGACCCTGAGATCATGACCTGAGCCCAAGGCAGAGGCTTTAACCCACGGAGCCACCCAGGCGCTCCTCTGAGAGAGGGAATCTTAAGCAGACCCCACGCTCAGTGTGGAGCCTGACGCCGGGCTCAATATCACGACCTGAGATCGTGACATGAACCAAAATAGGAGTCAGATGCTTAACTGATGGAGTCACTGGTATGTCCCTAACCATCTTTTTTTTTTAAAGACCCTAACTCCAAGGATAGTCACAGGCTGAGATGCTCAAGGTTAGGGTAGCAGATGAATATTGGGGGAAAAATTCAATTCAGCCCATAACACCCTGTAAAGCCCATTTTGGACTTCTAAACTCCAGAACCGTAAGATAATACATGTATGTTATTTTAAGCCACAAAGTTATGGTAATTTGTTCTAGCTCGGTGACCACATTTCTTGTTGTTTGTGCTATCCTTTCGCTCTGTCACCACTTTCCCTTCTACGCCCCCACATCTCCTTGTTCTTCCTGCTGTGTTTTAAATATTGGACCATACTGCGGAATGGTGAATTTATAGAATTTAGTGAATAGATCCTTATTAATTTATACCTAAACATGGAGAGGAATCTAGAGATCCATCTATCCCAACAGCTGGGGTCCAAGTTAGGAGAGAGGTACGAACAGATTCTCCCTCAGAGTCTCCAAAAGGAACCACCCCCCACAGACCCCGTAATGTCAGATCTCCGATCTCTAGCACTGCGGCACCATACATGTCTGTTGTCATAAGCCACCCAGTTGGTGGAAATTAGAACAGCATTAGGAAACGAATACAGAAAACTATGGCTCCCAAACACACCCTCCAGATTAAAAAAATATACATCTATTTCTAAGATGAAAAACAAAACAAACAAATCAAGTGATCTCAGGTAGATCCTGGAACTCGTTTTCTTGGCGATGTACCTGGCCCGCCCATGACCATTTCATAAAATCGACCCGGACCATTTACAACACCATCTACAGCAGAGACCTTTCAGCGGACACTATTTATATGGAATTAAAACTGTGCTCAGCAAAGCGAGCCCTGCCCCCTCTGGGTTCACATGATGGCCGCATGTTCCTGCACTTCATTCCTCAGGGACAGAGTGGGGGAGGGGGGCTCTGGTTCCCAAGCCGGCTACAGGGCTTTTCATTTCCTGTTTTCTCTAATCTCATAACATCCTTGAAATCTTCCCCAAGCAGCTATTTGTGCTTTAAAAAATTTTTAACCCCTCAAGTCCCTTCTTCCTGGGCCCCATGTCAAGTTTCTCAGCCCTGATGGCGGGCTTGCTGAGCTTCCTTTTCTGATAACTTACTCCCTCTGGCTTCAGCTTTCATCTCTCGGAATGATTATATCCTGTCTCCTCCTGTGTGTCTCATCTTCTTTCCTGGAAGGCAAGGCCCATGGTTTTCTACCCTGTTATAGGGGGCAAGCTGTAGGTAGGTTCTCACTGGGCTAGCGGTCATTGGTCCCAGCTGAGCCTTTGTTCTCTTCTTATCCTTGGAGGACGGACCATCAACTTGATCTGGATTCTCAGACAGTGCCTCTTTCCCCATCCGGACGTCAGTCCAGAGAGCATTTTCCTCCACCCGTGCTGGAACTAGGGACGGAAAAATGGCCGAAACAAATAAAATCTCTTAATAGAGAAAGGGTGGCAAAGGGTGACAGAGTGGCATCCACTGAAATGTCTGGTCTGGCTGCATTTCAGACACATCCAGGCTGTGGAAAGCTGAAACATAGCCCCCCGGATGACATCGACATTCTCATTCCTGAGACCTGTGAACGTGACCTCCTACAGAAACAAGATCTTTGCCCATAGGATTAAGTTAAAGATCTCGAGATGAGGAGATCATTCTGGATGACCCAGACAGGTCCTGAGGGTGATCACATGTACCCTTAGAAGTGGGAAGCAGAGGGAGATTTGACACAGAGCGGAAGGTGATGTGACCATAGAGGCAGACATCGGAGCGATGGGGCCACAAGCCAAGGGATGCCAGCAGCTGTGAGAAGCTGGAAAGAGCCAAGAACGGTTTCTCTCCTTGAGCCTCCAGAAAGTGTGTGGCCCTGCTGACATCTTGATTTCTGCCCAGTGATACTTGGACTTCTGGTCTCCAAAATTGTAAGGCAACAAATACCTGTGGCTTTAAGCCACCAAGTATGTGGGAATTTGTAATAGCAGTAACAGGAAACGAACACACCTGCTCTTCTTGGTCTCCAAGTCCAAGATTAATAGTTGACCAGACGAGGGGGACTACCAGAAGGTGTTTGTAAAAAGCTGCTTCAGGAACTTCCTCTATCAGATTGAGAGCACACGCAGATCTCTTACTGACTAACAAGGAGATCTCTGGCAACAGAGAAATGCCACGGCTGGCATTTTGTGTGTATGCCCTGTAGCATCGACTATAGCACAAGAACTATTCAATCCTAGTTTTTAAAACTCTCCAGGGTCGTTACTTTCAGGATTTATTTGTGGCTTAGCATTCTAGAAGCTTCTGCTGCCTTCAGCTTCATGGTATCAGGGCATCCATATTTTAAAATATAAGACCACTGGCCAGGGTCTGTCTTCCCTCCTTTCAAACCCAGAAATTAATCAGCTCCACGGTTTAATATCCACGTGAGAAAGCGTATCTG
The DNA here is from genome assembly GCA_028533885.1 of Nasua narica. Lineage (NCBI taxonomy): Eukaryota > Metazoa > Chordata > Mammalia > Carnivora > Procyonidae > Nasua > Nasua narica. The sequence goes on from CM052808.1 coordinate 65,586,163, forward strand.
ACTCCCAATTAGCCCAACGGAAATGAAACAAGTTGTTTTTCATCTTTTGGAAACGAAAACTTGAAACAACAGCCATGTAACTTGAAGTAGCAGGTGGGATTAGTCCTCAGCGTATCCAATGCCTCCCTCCCAAGACAATCACAACGTATTTTTATTTGAATGATGCCTGTAGCCCAGCATCTCGGGTTCTTGACAGAAACCAATTAAGCAGGAGGCAAGAAAAGGGCAATGCGTCCGTTTGAGGTCATAATCAGAAAGGAAGCAAATGCAATTGAAATTTGCATGCATCCAAAATAACCTCAGCCAGAAAACCATAAATCCAATCAGTTTACAAAGCAGAACACCAACTGGGGAAAAAAAAAGAAAAAAGTAGAATTTGATCTTCTCCAGTAAATAATTGGGTATCTCTCTATATTAGTCCTTCAGGGTTTTATCTAAGGGTAAAGTCAGACTCGGTATTGACATCTCTCTTGTTTTTATCTCCTTGGACTCTTACAGTTCCAGATCCTTAAACTTCAGGCTACAACATTTAGGACACTCAGTGATAGAGAAAGGAATCGGGAATCATGTAGCTTATCTCTAATAAATACACCCAGTTTTGTTTTGTTTTGTTTTGTTTTAATTGTGGCTAGGTTTCTTGACATTCAGAGGACCTCAAAGGACATCCGTGGAGCTGGATTTGGGGCATTTAAGTTTAATTTTTTTCAAGGTTTAATTCAATCCAACAAATGTCTTGAGGAGCTCAGAAATGGAACCAATGGAAACATCAATGTTTCCATGAATGGAAACAGGACCCGTCCCTCATGGGGGAGACAGACAGGTGAACTATTACACTCCTTTTAGTGTGATATACCGAGTCAGAGTCCAGACTGCTTCACAGGGGAGACCATCCTTCTCCCGAGACCCAAAGGATGGTTCAGCATTGCCAGGCAGTCAGGAAGAAAGGACATTCCAGGCAGAAAAAGACAAGTGAAGGCCCGGCACGTTCTGTATCATGGAGCAGAGGAAACGGGCATGGGCGTGGGCAGATGAGCATGGAGAGGCAGGTCCGGTCACGAAAGAGCCTCTTAAACCACCCTCAGGAGTCCAGAATTAATCCTAAAGATCAGAGCAATCGAGCCTGGCTGCACAGAGCATCACCTGGGAAAATTTGAAAAAAACAATTAATGTTCAAGCCACACCCCGACCTCATTCTTTGTGAGGGTGAAGCCTGGGTCTTAGCGGTTTTTAAAGATGCCGTGGGGGATTCTCGTGTCTGCCCAGGCTTGAGAATCACAGCTCTAGATAAGAGGCCTGCAGTCTTCAAGGACCAGACGGCAAATACTTCGGTTCCGTGGGCCGCACAGACTGTTGCAAGGAATGAACCGAGCCGGTGTCCAGAAAGCAGCGTTAACAACATGAAAGCAAAGGAGATGCTGTTTTCCTATAAAATTTTACTTACGAAAGCAGGACCGCACTGTGCCAACTTCTACTCTAGATAATGAAAAACCACTGAAGAATTTTTTAAAAATATATACTGATTTTTAAATTTTTAAATATTTTATTGTGTTTGTAATATATTTACTAAATGATATATGAATCTATTCTCCCTGTAAAAGAATCAAAACAATACAGACCAAATTTAAGTAGTTATTTTTGTTCCCTCAATTAATTCTCAGTGCCCTTCTTGGATAACAGCTGTTATCATTGGGTGTATATCCTTCTAGAACTTTCCAGAACCTTCTCCTTGCATTTTTGTGCATATATATCTATTAGAAAGACATTGTTTTGTTTTGTAAATTGAAAAATATACCTTTGTTCTATTTTTTAAAGATTTATTTATTCATTTGAGAGAGAGAGAGAGAGGGCATTTGAGCAGGGTGTGGGACAGAGGGAGACAGAGAGAGACTCCTCAAGCAGACTCCATGCTGAGCACAGAGCCAGACATGGGACATCATCTCACGACCCTGAGCGGAAATCAGGAGTTGACTGCTTAACTGACTAAGCCACCCAGGCACCCCTGGCACCCCTATATTTTTTGTTCTTGAACTTTTTTCCCCCCCACAGAATAGTATGTCTTGGAGCATTTCCCATAGCCACAAATCTAGGTCTATCTCATTTTATTGTCACAGAACATTATCAAATATGAAAGTACCACCGTTCATTTAACCTTTTCCTGACAGAGGTTGAACTATTTGACATTTCTGACATTGAACAGTTTTTGTCCCATAAAATGGAATTTTCATGTGGTTCAACCTAATAGCGTGTATCTACTTTTTGCCTTTACTGGCCTCACTGCCATGGCCGTCTTGCAATCGCGCTTCGCGAGCTTCCTAGGACGGAGTCCGAGGTGCTGAATTGCTGGGTCATGGGGATATCAGTGAGGGAGGAGTCCTTGGGTGAACCACAGACACCCAGTGTGGCGAGCTTCGGCTGACGGGCAGCTTGTTGGCACGCCGCGGGGCAGCTCCCTGGATGGAGAGGAGGGCCAGCTGCCGAGCTCACCACGGGTCTCTGTACCATCAGGTCCATTCCAGCACCTCGCGGCGACCACTGATACAAGAACGAAGCCCAGGCTTTGCTTTGGACCTTGACTTCCTCCACACTAGCGCTGGGGGAGGTTGGACCTCATGTCAAGGGAGTGGGTAGGGTGACAGCCGCGTCCAGGGACCCTGTCAGCATCTGTGGTGACAGGAATGGAGCACCTTGACTTTCTTTTTCTTTCTTTCTTTTTTTTTTTTTGAAGATTTTTATTTATTTGACAAAGAGAAACACGACGAGAAAGGGAACACAAGGAAGGGGAGTGGGGGGGGAAGCAGGCTCCCTGCTGAGCAGGGAGCCTCATGCGGGGCTCGATCCCAGGACCCTGAGATCATGACCTGAGCCGAAGGCAGAGGCTTTAACCCACTGAGCCATCCAGGCACCCCTATCCAAGTTTTTGATACAGTGACTACGTCCTCTTCTCAGAGAGTTACCTCTTACTTTGTTCATCGTGCCTGGGAACAATTGTGGGGAATGGAGGGATGTGTTCAGTCTTGTAATTCAGACAGATTAGCCTCGGAGAGGGTTGCTGGCTACAAATGACCAAGTGGATGTCAGCTCCAAGGTTCTGTGTGTGGTGCGAGATAGTCATACCCCGGGGAGGGAAAAACGGAGGCTCGGTTATTGCCCTTGCAGCCACGATCTGGAATACTTAGAGTCACTTAAAAGAGGCCAGTGATAACAGGCACCCGCCGGCTGAACCCCAGTGGCCCGAGCGGCAGAACCGACCAGAAGAGACAGGAGTGCAGGGCGAGAGTCAGGTTACTGCGGATTGCTCATCGAGAACTGTTTACCCAGTTCCGTCTGGGGGGTTTTTAAAGTCGTAGGTCCGTATAGTTTTTAAAGGCACACATGTGAGCAGAAGGCAGTTCCTTCCATCCGATTTTTAGGTTAACTCTCAGAAATCCAATTACTAGTAAAGACAAACAGAAATGCATGACCTGCTAATCTGTACGTGGAGTTTTTCTCCCACTCATCCTAAGGAATATCATTATCTTTAGTTATAGATAAGAATTTAGGGGCGCCTGGGTGGCTCAGTGGGTTAAAGCCTCTGCCTTCAGCTCAGGTCATGATCTCAGGGTCCTGGGATTGAGCCCCGCATCGGGCTCTCTGCTCAGCGGGGAGCCTGCTTCCCCCTCTCTCTCTGCCTGCCTCTCTGCCTACTTGTGATCTCTGTCAAATAAATAAATCAAATCTTAAAAAAAAAAAGACAGATCTTTAAAAAAAAAAAAGAACTTATATACTAAGCCGACAGATAAAAACTGGGTATTTCTGCGTATTTTAGAGACCAAGAGGTATGGGTTCAGGTCAAGACGGATTTGAATACACAGCTCTGATCCTTACTGGCGAGTTTAAATACCTAGCTCTGATTCTTGTGAGCAATTAAAAAGGGGCAGATTAATGTTGCTGTTCACCTTATTTACCATCTTTTGCCTCCGTTTATGAATCTGTAAAAGGGAGATTGAAATGATTACTCATAGTCTCATGGGATCGTGTGAGCGGTAAATGAGACAATGGACCAAAGGCATTCAAAACAGTGCCTGGCACGTAACAGGCTCCATATGTTGGTTGTTGGCGTAATGGGAGGGTCTGGCCCTGGCAGCAAAGGTCAGAGCAAGTAATTTTAAGGGAAAGTGATCAGCTGGACCATGTGTATTAATCAAGCTTTAAAGAAAATCCAACTGTATCATAATTACTATATTCTTCGCGCTAATGCCGGGGACTTGAAAAAATATGTGTACGACACGAAGCTGAATTATTGGAACAGATGGTCATCAAATCCTAGAATCCATGAAAACACAGACTCAGAGGGACCCCGTGTCTTTCAGAGTCCTCCTAATGGTTGCGCTGGACATAATTACAGTCCAATGTAGAAAGAATTGCCGTTGGTACAATGTGTGTGGCTAGCTCTATGTCATTTTTTAAAAAAGATTTTATTTGTTTGAGAGAGAGACCATGAGAGGGGAGAAGGTCAGAGGGAGAAACAGACTCCCTCTGAGGGGGGTAGCTGGGAGCCCGATGCGGGACTCGATCCCAGGACTCTGAGATCATGACCTGAGCCGAAAGTAGTCAATTAACCAACTGAGCCATCCAGGTGCCCAGGTCTATGTCATTTTAACACATGTGTGGATTGTGTAACCCGCACCACAGTCAGGATCTCCATTGTGTTGCCGATGTGTGTAACCCCTCCTTCTACTATTCCTAACTCCTGGCGACCAGTGTTAATTATGGTTGTTCCAGAAAATAAAAAGTGTGAAAGCTGCACAGTGCACTTTATAAATTTGATTATAATTTTTATTCCAAAGCTAGAAAGGCGGAAAATGTGATATAAGAATTTGATGAGGAAGAAATAAGGTTGCAATACGAATAAGAATGTTCAGCAAATGTGCTGGATTCCAGAGCCTGTTAAAGAAACCGAGAGCATTTTTCCACACCAGCAACAATCAATCAGAAAATATAATTGAAAATAAAACATCAAGGGAAATAGCGAACGATACACTAAGAATTGTATATACGATTTGTTGTAAGATTACCAAGGAAAAATGTAAAATTTCATGTAAGGGCTCAAAAAAAGACTGGAGTAAATTGCATGATATCCAATGTTGGCTTAATACAAAAAACGATGTCAACTTACCCTCATATAATCTATAAATTTAAGGCAATTTCAATCAATATTATAGTTGGGTGTTTCAAGGAGCTCAATAAAGTTTTTCTGAAATTTTCTGAATACAAATTTTCTGAAATTTTCATGAATACTTAATGGTCTACAAATTCACTAGGTCAACTTTGAAAAGAAGACTGAAGGCAGGGGTGCCTGGGGGGCTCAGTCAGTTAAGCATCAGCCTTCAACTCAGGTCATGATCCCGGGGTCCCCAGATCAAGCCTGCTTTGGGCTCTCCGCTCAATGGGGAGCCTGCTTCTCCCTCTGTCCCTCCCCCTCCAGTCCTCGTCCCCCCGCTCGAGCTCTCTCTCTTTCAAATGAATAAATAAAATCCTTAAAAAAAAAAAAGGAAGAAGACAACGACGACGACTAAAGGCAGATACACAATATCCTACAAATCCACAATAATAAAAGCCATATGGTTCCAGTGGTAGAACCAGGTGTGGCTTCTGGGCACGTGTCCTTTGCAGTCACACAGGCCCCACACTTCAGAGGGCCCCACATTTGCTTTAAGTGTGATTTGCTGTCACCATCTTGACATTCTTAATAATTTTTAAACAAGAGGCCCTGCATTTTCATTTTAGCCCTGCCGATTATGTGGCTCATCTTGACTAGAGCAAAGGTTGTTGAAACACTGGGACAGAAAGTGCAGACTCAGAAGAATGCGTTTCTTTTTTTTTTTTTTTTTTTAAGATTTTATTTATTTATTTGACAGAGAGAGAGAGATCAGAAGTAGGCAGAGAGGCAGGCAGAGAGAGGGGAAAGCAGGCTCCCTGCTGAGCAGAGAGCCTGATGCGGGGCTCGATCCCAGGACACTGAGATCATGTCCTGAGCCAAAGGCAGAGGCTTAACCAACTGAGCCACCCAAGTGCCCCGGATAGCATTTTAACTATCTTTTTCTTCCCCCTAAATAAGCTCTACACTCAACCTGGGTCTTGAACTCATGTCCCTACGGTCAAGAGTTGTATGCTCTATTAAGTGAGACAGCTGTGCGCCCCTGGGGAGCATTTCATACCCATGCATTGTCAAAAATGAGAGAGTTGGATGATGCAAAGAAGAAATAGGACTCAGCATCTCTGGGGAGGGTATGCTGGGGGGGGGGGGTTCCTCAAGAGCACAGTCTGGTGGGATTTACTAGTATTTGTCTACTTTATGACTCAGCAATCCCACGGAGGGTTGTGTATATGGTGTGCATATCGGAGTCAGAGCCTCACGTAGGTCTGTATGGGGCACTTGGGGTGTTCCCGTGGGTTGGAGGCCATCTCTGTGTCCCCCACCCAGGGAATAACTAAGTCTTAGATTCTGATGAATTATTACAGGGAGTTAGAAGGTCTGAGCATGGTAACAGCATAAATATAACATGAATAATATCACAAACATAGCACCGAGTGATGTGTAGGAACAGGAGATCTGAAGCACAAAACCATTTATATAAATTATAAATACACTTACACAAAACAAGAACACCTATGAATGAGAGGACAGATGTCAAACGTACGGGGTAGGATAATGGGGAAGGGAGAGAGGAAGGGAAGGAGAGATGAAGAAAAATGAAAGGAGGGGCACCTGGGTGGCTCAGTTGGTGAAGCTTCTGCCTTTGGCTCAGGTCGTGATCCCGGGGTCCCGTGATTGAGCCCCACATCGGGCTCCCTGCTCAGTGGGGAGTCTGCTTCTCCCTCTCCCTCTGCCTGCCACTCCTCCTGTTCATACTCTCTCTGTCAAATAAATAAATAAAATCTCAAAAAAAAAAAGAAAAACGAAAGGAAATGAATTATTTAAAGTGAAGGACGCAAGGACACATTGGTGCACAAGCAAGAGCTTTGCAGTACCAGGGGGAAGAGCGCCATTAACCATGGAGACCGGTGACTGCCCCATTCTGCTCCTGAGGGAGGAGGAAAAAAATTAACTGTCTGAAATAAGGTCCCACAAAACTGGATAAAAAAATTTAAAGGCTGAGTATTTTCTCCTGGCTGTGTGGGGGAGAAAGAAAAGCTACCAATTTTTCGCTGCCTCTTTTTACTCCCTCAAAGCATGTATTATTTAAAAGCATTCAAACGCCTAATTTTTTTTTCAGCGACACCCCATGCAGCCGACTTGAGAACATACAGCATTGTTCTCCCTCAGGGAAGATGGCGGGGGGGGGGGGGGGGTTGCTGTGGGTACAAGACACGGGCTCCAGAGTGGCATCTAAACCATTTGTCTCTCTTCTTTTTCCGTCATCTCACGCTGATTGCTTTAGCGTGCTCAGGTGGAACTGAGCGCCTAGAAATTCATTTGAAAGTAATACAACGAAGCTAACGTTGCCTACTTCTTTTGCTCTGAAATTCAGTGTACGACTCGGCCGGGAAACTTGGAAGCAACGTCTTGAACGGGAACGTGGACAGGCTGGGTTCTTACAGCGAGTGCCTCTCCACGCGTGCTCCCTCGGGGACTTTCCGAGGCCACTACTGCAAGCTTCAGATCCTGCAGGTGAGCGGGGCGGGGATCTGCACCCCTGCTCTCGGGCACGGCTGAACTCGGTGATGGGGAGCCCCGCCCAACTCCGCCCAACTGTTTTTCTTAATAAAAAACCCCCTGAAACTCTTTAAGATGTTTGGCAAAGCGTTAAAACCAAATTGCAAGATTCTGCACTTGCATGGTCTGCGTGTGGGATGTTACAGATCGGTCCACAAATGGCCGAGGTCTTCAGGCATTGCCCCTGCTCCACTGTATGGGGCAAGCCTCCTGGACAGCCTTCATGTGGAATCCAAGGTCAAGTCCCAGCCAATGTTTCTGGCCATTAACTCCTGACTCACCATCCGTTTTTGGAATACCGAAAGGAGGGTGGCCTTCCCATTGCCTATAATCCTGTCCCAGAAACAGAGCTCGGAGAGAGGAATTTGAGGCTATTTTGGCCGATGGGCCCGGACTTCTATGAACATCACTGCATCTGCTTGCGGTCACGGGGCTCATTACCTTCAAAGCATGTTAGTTGTTTTACTGCTGGAAAATAAAACCAGGCACAGCATAGCCTCCTGTTCCATACAAAAATAGACTTCATGACGTCATACCAAATTAGCAAAAAAATAATAGGTTGGCTAGAAACAGTCGTATAAAATAGCAAGAAGAAATCCAAGCTCTCTAATATTCATGCTATAAAACGGTCTTGCAATGGTTCACCATTGGAGATCGAGAAATTACCACTCAGTTCCACTTGTCCCACTGAGGGTTACGACAATGACTGCTTGAGGGTTTAATCCTTTTTGTGCAAACGTCGTATCTTATCTTTGACTGGATGAATTGTTTTGATTCAGAGCAAAAGGTCAGGCCTACGCAATCATGAAGGTTACATGTTTAGAAGCAGCGTTCTAGAAATTTTCATTATTTATGATTTGATCTTTTCTTTATTGGGACAGGCATTCGGATCACGGGCTTGATTGATGAATAAAATCTTTGCCTGAGATGTTGTGTCCTTTCACAAAGAAATCACCACTTGGCAATTCTGTTAAAAATCGTAGGACTGTTAAATCTTAGCATGACCCACACTGTGGGGGACAGGAGAACTGGGACAGATCCCGCGTGGTGGCGGCTTTGTAAATAACCGGCCGTTTTGATGTGAAGATGAGTGCATGCAATCCTCTGTAGATTTCACGAGAACCGCTCTGTAATAGGACGGCCATCTCCAAAGACGTCAGCAAACTTCTTTCAATATCTTTCTCTCCCCTGTCCTGATCTTCCTAATTCTCGGGCAGCACGTAGCAGCGGCCTTAGAAATGAAGGCGCACGTATGCCATGGACACGGAAATGAAAGAACGTCATGGCATTGTGTTTTTCAGGATGGAGTCGAGTACGCGGTAGGCGTGTGTGTCCCTGATTCTTGTGCCGAGGAGGACGTGACCGTGATGTCTCAGTTGGGTAGGTCCGAAATGTACCCAAGGAAACTATTGTCTCCTTGGAGTCAAGAAAGTCCATTCCTTTGGGAATGAACCCACCTTTCCTCCTGATCGGTCCAATACATGGAGAATAGCAGCATTTGGGGGATTTGGGAATGGAGGCGGTGGGGCAGGAAGGGAGTGGGTAGGAGAAAGAGGGAAGAGAAGGTAAGGGCTGAATCTTTACACAAAGCTGAAATGGAAGCAATCTTCCGTCACCCCCAGTGGCCCAGCTGGGCCTGCAGAGAGGAGGTGGGCCGTGTCCGGTTTCTATATTGTGAGAGTTCTCTGCTGTGGCCCACGTGTGGGAATCTGTCAGCTGCCATATCCAGAAGGCCGTTCTAAACTGGGATTGTGGGCAGCCCATGTGTTGTCCTAGATTAGCGCCAGGAGCCCCACGTTTGGTCCTGGTTGTCACCTCCCAGCTGCGTGATCCTGGGCAAATCACTTAATCTCCCCACATTTCAGTCACTTCCTCTGCACGGAGAGGGGTGCGCCACGACGTTCAGTGCGGTCCCCACTCCCCGCGGCCTCGCAGGCGCTCCTGACCATCGCCTCACAGAATGAATGAAGACACTTCGGTTCACATGGAAACTGGTTTGGTTTCCTCTAACTCTTTCAAAATGTTCAAAGAAAGAGTTTTAAAGCCCAGAAATTTCACTGCTAGTGTCTTTTGTATTTCTTCCGGTCATCCAACTAAAAACTAACATGACATTTTAGAAGGAAGATGCTATGTCTCTACTCACAGAACCCTTCTGACACCGAATGTGTGGGGTTCCCCCCTCACGTTACACAGTTCGGACACTAACTACTGAAGACAGTGTGACCCCACAGGTTAAGGGCTCGTTCCCACAAGACCATCCCCCACGGAAGACACCAGTCTCAAGTAGTGGGTCCCAAGGTTACCCACACTTCTGCCTGATGTGGCTACAAATCAGGGGTCCCACGATAACTTCCTCAGGTTTGATAATTCGCTCTCATGGCTCACGGAATGCAGAGACACTTTACTGTCACTGGCTTATTATAAAGGAGGAGCCGGATACAAGGGACACGCAGGGCAAGCTGTAGGGAAGGGACGAAGAGCTTCCCCACCCTCTCAGGGTGACCTTGCGTCCCAGCACCTCGCTGTGGTCACCAACCCAGAAGCTCTCAGAAGCCCTTTGTGTAGGGTTTTTCAAGGAGGTTCCATTATGTAGGCACACAACGGATTAAATCTCCATCCCTCCCGGAGTGGAGCTGGGGGATGGGGCTGGAAGTCCCAGTCCTCTAAGCACAGGATTGGTTCCTCCTTCTAGCAGCCCCTTCCTCCTGGAATCATCTCGTTAGCATCAACTCAAGTCTGGTTGAAAGGAGCTTATTATAAATAAGAGCACACCCTCCTCCTACCCCTGTCACTCAGGAAATTCCAAGGGCTCTACGAGCTCGGTGCCAGGAACCAAGTAGAGATTCCTTATTATATCCTGGCATCACCCATGTATTAAACATCTTCTTTTAAGTATTGATATGGCGGTTAGTTTTCAATAACCTGACACCGTCCTCTGGATTTATGAAGCTTCGGTATCTTCCTCTCTAGGCAAATATTTTACGTGCCGGTAAAAAGAAAACCGATTGTTATGAATTCAATTTCAATTTCCGTTCTGGTTGGCGAGGCCATCCATATCCTAGCAACGAAGATGAATGTGCAAAGTTGTTATTAGATTAGCATTTCAAATGAATAAATGGCTCACTAAGTCTGAGTTAACGTTCATTATTATTTAAGAGATTTATCAATTAGCCTAGTTTTTCTGGCTAATGCTAAGCTCATTAGCCAGAGTTGACATTAGAATAAAGTGGAAGGTGAGAGGCTATTATCCATATGAAGATATCTTGATGATTGTCTTTGAGGACCGGGGAAGAGGAAGGGCCCTGTCTGGGGTGGGCAGAGCCGATGCGGCCGGATGTAGGTATGAGGGGAGCTTTGTCGGCTGTTCCCTAAAGTTTTTGATGGGCTCATCTGTGCAGGCCTCGCTCCCCCTGGAGCAGGAGAGCAGGGAGTTCACAGGTGGGGACCGTCGCAGATGGGCCAAGAAGAAATAAGCCCAAGATTGCAGAGAGAGGGAAGACGATTCTGGGCAGGGCAGAAGGCAGAAAACAGGCAAAAAAAAACCCTGCCCCGTGTGGTTGCATAGGATCTCATAACATTTCAGTCGCCTCACTTCGCTTGAGTTCTTTGGAATGAAAATATGTCACATGGGGGTATTGAGAATGTGGACCGAAAGGAAGCCAACCTCAGAGCAGGCTCGTAAACACTTCATTCGTTGTCTTCCCGAGGACACATGGCCCAGGAGACTCATGGCCTCAGGTTGCCCTGAGGACGGCCCTGAAGCCCGTCAGCGAGAGGGGGTTCCATATGGGAAGCAAAAGGGGGACACGCGCTTGCAAGCAGTTCTCCAAATACGCGTGAGTCACGAGGCATAATTTGTTCGGTTGTAGAAATCAAGGTTTTCTGAGTTCCACACAGATGTCGTGAAAGACCCTTAAATTGTCTTAATACATTATATTTCTGGGGCGCCTGGCCTGGGTGGCTCAGTCGGTGAAGTGTCTGCGTTCTGCTCAGGTCATGATCCCAGGGTCCTGGGATCGAGCCCCATGTCGGGCTCCCTGCTCCGTGTGTAGTCTGTTTCTCCTTCTCTCTCTGCCTCTCCCCGCTGCTTGCACGCTCTCTCTCAAATAAATACAATCTTTAAAAAAATACATTACACTTCGATCGTATCTGATTGTTCCAAAATATTGCCTGGTGCCTCTGCTTTACCGCTTTTCTTGGTCTTCTTGTTTCTGAGATCTCTTTGCTGTCACTTGAGAGGGTCAAAGGGGCTGACAGTCCCCTGAAGCTTTAGTGCGCAAGAGTGCAGACAAAATTTGGGCGTGATGATCGCGAAGGCAGTGACCGGCTAGTTCGCTGACGGCTCACGACGCGGTGTGTCAGCCTCACTCGCAGTGTTCCATTTGGCTTCTGAGACAAGCGTCACAGAGGGGGGGGGGCGGGGGGCGGGGGGAGGCACCCCTCCCATCGTTACCTCTATAGTCCCATAGCCTTCCTCCCCGTGTGTCTCTCTCTTAATGAATTTTCCCTCTGTGTATAAGGACACAGGATTTAGGGCCCACCAACATCCTAACCTAGTAGGACCTCTTCTCGAGTTGATTACTCGAGACCAAAGACCCTATTTCCCTTAAGGTCATAGTCACAGTCCCCGAGCAGGGCGGGGGATGGTCAGGGCTTGGACCTTTGGGGGTAGGGGAGGGAGAGACACAATTCAAGCAGAACTGTGTTCAACCCAGAACACGACCTAATGCCTGGATCCTAGTTTGGCCTTAAAGTCCACAGGGAATCGGGAACGTGGTGACTCACAGCCACGAACGCTGGGGCCCTGCACTTAGAATGTGCTTGAGAAACGTCCGGCAGATCTGCGTGGGGTGGACTGGAGACAGGGTCACAGGAACAGCACGAAAGCTGGACGAGAAGGGGCTGGGCTAAGGGTCTGTGAATGCCAAGTTAGCAAATTTCATCCAGACTCAACTCTGAGGGCTACGGGTTTCCATTTAGGAAACACACTCAGTCTGTCTCTTGTCCTTGTGGAAATTTTATAGCATGATATGGTGGCCGCCGTGTCTCTGTTGGCAGCGGCCCAAAGCGGTGAGAACTGGGCTGCCATCAGTGTCACCAGCCCCGACAGGTGTCCCCGTTCCTGTGCCGTTAGGCTAGCTTCATCTTGCTCTGCCTAGTACACAATCAGGATTATGAGGCCGCATAGAAAACCGGTGCTAGCACTTCGAGGGGCGACTTATTTCCCCACCCCTGTCTCGCAAGGATTCCCTGAATGCTGAGTCAGAAAATGGAGCTATTTTATTTTGCTTCATTTTTTTATTTTTATTTTTTTTTAAAGATTTATTTTATTTAATTGAGACATAGAGAGAGAGAGAGAATGAAAGGGGAGAGGTCAGAGGGAGAAGCAGGCTCCTCTCAGAGCAGGGAGCCCGGTGCAGGACTAGATCCCGGGACTCCAGGATCATGACCCGAGCCGAAGGCAGTCGCTCAACCAACTGAGCCACCCAGGCACCCCTTATTTTGCTTTATTTATTTTAAGATTATATTTGTTTATTTGAGAGAGAGAGAGAGAGAGAACGAGCCCGGGGGGGGGGCAGGTTCCCCGCTGAGCAAGGAGCCCGATGTAGGACTAGATCCCGGGACCCTGGGATCATGATCTGAGCCGAAGGCAGATGCTTCACAGACTGAGCCACCCAGGTGCCCCTAAAATGAAGCTATGTTAATAATTCCTCCCTGAACAACTCACAGAAGTGCCTCAAAAGGACTCAAAAGGCAACAAAACATTTCACAGAATTCCATTTTCTGTTCTCAGTTGAGTTCAGGAACTGTGTCTTGAGCGCCTTTGCCTCCGGGCTTCGTGCGAGGCCCCCTGTGCGTGCTGAGTGGGGAGAATGGGAAGCGCTAGGAGCCGCTCATTTGGGGAACCCTCCAATTTAGTGAGTAGGACAAGTACGTGTGCCCAAAGGGAGAGGCGGTCAGGCAGTCCCCGTGGGAGCTCACGCGGAGAGTGGGGGACTCTGGGGAGCCGTTGGGTTGGGGGGAGGACCACACTGGAGGGGGTGTAAGGGGACGTGTGGGCGTGAGCTGGCTGGGGTAGCAAAGGGGCCGCCGATGGCGCGAGGCGAGCTGTTGGTGGGAAACAGATCAGAGGTCTCCTGTTCCCCCGTGTAGACCTAGAGTCTGGCTGTGTAGACACTTAGCTTCGGTTCAATGTGCACAGGCTGCCAGCTGGATTTATTTACTACGGGAGGATTTAGCACAGGGCGTTGGGGCTTCTCCTGGTGCTGGGACCAAGGACATTGAGTCCGGTCTCTCCTAGGCTTGCTCCCTGGGCGTGCGCTCACATGTGTGCGTCCAAACTTCCTTTCGTACAAGGACACCGGCTGGATTGGGTACTGTGATGGCCTCGTTTTCCCTTAATCCCCTCTCTGAAGGCCTTGCCTCCAAATACACTTGCAATCTGAGGTCCTGGTGGTTAGGGCTGCAACGTAGGAATTTGGGGGGTTGGGGGAGGCACCGTTCAGTCTGTAAGAGTCTCTTCTCAGAGGCCCTTTGATTTTAGGACCTCCAAGGCCCAATTCTGTTCTACTCACTCTCTTCCTCTCCTGACACTTGGCCCCTTGGAGTCTTGTGATCGCCCTCAGAGGAAGGTGGGCACCTTGGGGGCTGGGGGAGCGGCACCTGCCGTGCAGCCCTCAGACCTAGGCCCCCCACTTTAGAGACCACTCCTCTGGCCTTCCTCTGGCCGTGTCCTCCCCGATGAGAAGTCTGTGGGGTCAAGGGCATGTGACCTTCCCTTTCTCTTCCAGTCTCACTCCGAGTATCTAGAACCCCGGAATTCCCTGCCCAGCTGGCGGCCAGCCCCCTCTGAGGGGGGACTGTGGGAGAGGGTCGGGGAGGTGGGGCTTTGGTTGTCCACAGTCCGCAGGTAAGGCACTTGGTGTAGGAGCGGGGAGGGGTGGGGAAGAGGATGGGGGTGGGTGGGGGGCTGGAGGGGCCTTCCGCCAGAAGCCCCTGCCATGTGCTCTTATCCCTGCGGGAATGGAAGGGATGGGCCTGAGTGTCTGGTGGCCAAAGCTGATGCACGCTTGCGTGCACACACACACACACACACACACACACACACACACACACACACGCCGGGCATTGATCTGGCTTCTCGGCTAGGCCAGAGCTGTCCCGCGGTTCACGAGTCTAAGCATCCAGCGGCCTGGAGTGTCTTTGGGGTCACAAGGCAGCGTTAACCCTCCTCCCCCCTTCAGGGTCTGGACACTGTCGTTAAATGCCTCAGGCCTCACCCGGGCAGCCGCTGACGGGAGGGGATTCCCCTGGGGCAACGGAACTTGCTTTTATCAGCTCTGGGGCCTGAGGGGCAGCACCCCCAGGATTTGGATGCAGGAAGAGGATCCAGACGACTGGGAATATTTTCCAGCTGCTGTTAAGCCCGCGCTTCTTGAGAAGGAAGAGTCAGACCCGAGGAAAAGCATAGTTTTAAAAACAATGGAGGACGAAATCGGGAAGGCCGCCGATGGACACTTTCTCATTCTGTTCCTAATTCTGTCGTCTGGTACTTCTTGTTAAATTCAGGGCCCTACGTTAGTTTTGTTTTTTGTTTTTTAAGATTTTTATGTATTTATTTGACACAAAGAGAGACACTGTGAGAGAGGGAATACAAACGGGGAGTGGGAGAGGGAGAAGCAGGCTTCCCGCCGAGCAGGGAGCTTGACGTGGGGCTCGACGTGGGGCTCGACCCCAGGACCCCGGGATCATGACCTGAGCCGAAGGCAGCTGCTTAACGACTGAGCCACCCAGGCACCTCCCCCGCCCCCAAGTTACATTTTCTTAAAAAGGTTTTTTAAGAGTGTGGATAAACTACGAAGCCTTTTGACATCTTGATTTTGGATTTCCCTGTGGCCTCCAGTCTGTGCTGTGCAGTTAAGGCGACAGAGGAAGGTTCTGGCTGCTGGGTATGGGCCGAGGGTGTGGGCCGGTCCCGGCAGAGACGGAGCCGGGCTTTGCCCTGTAGGTCTGGGAGGTTGACTTCCTCAGGGCGTCCGGGGTCCTCAGGCTGGAGGGCCTGGTCCATGCCGACCGGAGGCTCTGAGTGGTTCCCGGCTCAAACAGAAGGCCAGCTGATTCCTTTTAAAATTCCAGCGAGGGGACGCCTGGGTGGCTCAGTTGGTTAAGCAGCCGCCTTCAGCTCCGGTCATGATCCCAGCGACCTGGGATCGAGTCCCGCATCGTCGTGCTCCTTGCTCGGCAGGGAGTCTGCTTCTCTCTCTGACTCTGCCTGCCTCTCTGGCTGCTTGTGTTCTCTCTCTCTCTCTGTGACAAATAAATAAATAAAATGTTTAAAAAAATAATAATAAAATAAAATTCCAGCGAGGACACACATGGCGGCTGGACAGTCCATATGCTTCTGTTTCAGTGGAAGGATTTATACGGTAAATTCCCGTAGAACCAGGCAGTGGCCGGGGTGGGCGGGCATTGATTCAGAGCAAAAGGAATCGGATACTGAGGAAACCGCTGCCATGTCCTCTTCGGGGACCTACTTAATGGAGCACCTTCACCCTTGGCCAGTGCTGAGGACCCGTGGGCAACTCCTCCTTCCTAGCTCCACCCTTAACGGGTTACAATTAAGAATCACAATTAACACATGTTATTAATCTTATAGTGACCTACTGGGACATTTCAGAAACCCTCCGGTCGCATTCATGGGAACAACAGGTATTAGAGGTAGAAGGGACGTCAGAAGACGTCGTGCCCTCCTCTGGTTCCTCATTAGCCAGAGGAGGAAATGAGACCCAGAGAGGGGAAGTAACTTTCCCAGGGTCACACAGCAAGCAGGCTCGAACCCAAGCCTCCTGAAGGCAAGTCCGGGCCATGTGTTGTGGTGAACTGAGGGAATAAAAAGACTGCAATCTTCGGGTTCATACAGATCTGAGCGAGTTCCATCCCCGCTACTTAGTGGCAAAAATAGAGACAGCTGACACTTATTGAGCTCTGCCTGAACCGGAACTTGCTAAGTACTTTATAGCAATTGCTACATTTGGTTCTCACAACAACCCCATAAGGAACTGTTATCTCCATTTTACCAAGGGGGAAACTGAGGCACAGGGCAATGAAGTAACTTGTCCATGGTCGTGTTATAAAGGGTAGATGCAAGCCCTCAAACTGCAGAACCTGTATTCTTAGCCACTATGCTTAAGTGTGTAAGCATAGTGAGTTTATCCGAGGAGAATTTTTCTTGTCTGTAAAATAAGGTAAATAGTAGTTCCTTGTACATTGTTGATGAATTGAAGATAATGACCAAAACATGTCTCATATCTAATGGGCACTTAATATTTTATTTTCTTGGTATTCCTCATTGCCATTGCTATTTAATGAAAACATACTGAGCTCCCCAACCTTTGCTGAAGTTCTGGAAGCTCCCGAGAGGTGCTCCTGCGGTGCTCAGTGCGTGTGCCCTGGTCCCCAGCACGAGCACCTGGTTTCTCATTAGGAATGGGAACTCTCAGGTCCCACCCCAACTGACTGCATCGGACTGCAGGGAGAGCGGCAGGGGGCAGTCCATGGAGCGACCCTCCCGGTACTTCTGGGGCACGTGAAAGTTCGAGACCACGGCCCTCATCTTATCACTAATATCCCCACTAACTACTTGCAATGACCATGAGCTGTGCCCAGAGTTGGTGCCTCTGAGTTTCCATTTTAGACAGCCCCTTTCCCCAGCCTGTGGGCTTCCGTTGTATTTTTTCAACTCAAATTGCATTTATTTCTCTCTTGTGGGAACCTGTTTGCCAACAGATTTGAGCTGGCAATGGCACCGTTTAGGACTGGCCTTCCCAGTGCCATCCTGGGAGAGGGCGTGGGAGCCTGGGCGGGCTACGGATTCTGGAGAGCACCGTCCACCTCGCGCTGGGCTGAGTCTGAGTTCCTCCTCCTGTGAATCTCAGCATCATCGTGCCTTATTTTCCCCATCTATGCGTCAGATCTATGAAAATCCAGCTGCCCTTTTTAATGTCAAAGTTTTGTTTTGAAATAATAGATACGAAAGCTCTTGGAAAAGTAGATTTACTGCAAAATAAAGTATTACTAATACGATCTCTTTTTTTTTCCCCTCCCTTGGTAGGTATTTTAAGATTCAGAAATACTTCATTTTTGGCCCCTTCTCTCTCTCTCTTTACAACAAATTCTTCCTCCCCGTCTGGCACGGGTGTGGCTAGATGCGCTACTGGAAAGTTCCCTTTCGACACCTTTGTTGCCGTGTGTCTGTGAGTATCCTAAGTACTGGGCTGGGACGTGTATGTCGGGGCTGCCACTCAGCAACGATGCATAGTCATTTGATTTTCATTCCTGAGGGATGTCTGGCCAGTGCTCCACGGGAAATCACCATATACCTTAAACGAGAAAATTCGGAAGTGTTGGAGAGGAAGGCTGGCCATGCCCACATGTGATTGAGTTCTAGAGTCACTGAGAAATGTGTCCTGTCCCCAAATAGTCCTGAACCTAGAGTGTGAGCTCTGAAAACTACTTTCTTTTATCTGAGGCATGACTTCTCCCGCAAACGCCTCAGCAATCCTGCCTCTTACTTTTTGTTTGCATCACGCATTGGTTCTCGGGACAAGCTAATGGAATTGCTGGCCTGTGGCTAGAAACGCAGGAAAGAAGCTTTCCTGAAAACCTCCCTTATATAACTGTCCCCTGGGAGATGTCCGTGTCTGCACCACCCCCGTCACCTGCATCAAAGGCTCCCTTTGTAAAAACCAGTACCAATTTGATAGGTTAAATAAATTGGTTCATTAAACATTTAAACAATTGGCAGCAAGGAGTTTTTCCCCCAAGTTTAACTGCTATTCCTACTTTTCACTCCTGTTCCTATGCAAGTGTGTGAGTTGGGTTCTTACTGATTTTGAAACTATATAATGCAAGTGAAAATACGAATCCTTAGTCCTATCAGCTGCAAGTATCTTCCTCCGTGTTCGGGTTACTTTTGTTTATGGCTTTTTTTTTTTTACAACTATAATAAGGAATTTAGTGAAATCTATGCATCTGTGACTTTATCATTTCTTTCATTATTTATTCTAGAACGCCGCTCCCACCCCTTAAAGCTGTTAGGTATTTATCTGTATTTTGGTTGGGGGGGGAGGGAGAGTTGAGTGGTTTGTTTTTCCCTGGGCTGTTTGCTCTCGTGTTTCTGTGGCATTGGTTCGAGGCGAGGCTTGACCACACCTGTCTTCTGCAGGTGCGTCACCTTGCTGGGCGTCTCCCTGCCCCTGGCCGGGACCGTCTACGTGGCAGCCAGGGAGAGGGGATCTGATGGCAGGTCGCCACCTGCCCCTCCGGCCACCGATACGAGTCTGCCTCTGGGAGAGACGCCGAGGAGGGAACCGAGAAGCAGAACGGCTTGCCCAGCCCGTCTCTCAGTATCGGGAGCCCCGAGCAGAGGAAAAAGTAGGCATTTTAAGAAACTAAGACCCCTCACGAGAGGTGACTTAGATGAGTCGCAGTTGGAAAACAAACGCTTTGGTGCTGGAATCTGGTGAATACCCCACGGCTTCTAATGCCAGCGTGGAGGTTGGGTCTCTGCTCTTACAATTCGGCCTTTGTTTGCTATCGGAGTGTTAAGGCGAGGTCTCTGAAAATGCTGCTTTCTTTCTCGGGTACAATCACCCAGTGTGTCTTTGTGCGACCCAACAACTAGGTAGCACAAACAGAGCTTTGGGTCTCACTGGAGTAATCCTTTAGAGAACAATTCCATGACCCCAGTGTCTATTTTCAGTGTCGCAGCTA
>CM052808.1:65606130-65641437 GCA_028533885.1 Nasua narica
AGAAGCCAGGATGCACGTGCTCCGTGCTCCACGGCATCCGGGTTCTGAGCCTCCTCTGGATCATGTCGGGGCACACCAGTCAGATGACCGCGTGGCTGTCTTTGGGTGAGGAGAACCAATGAGCCCTCACGGGCAGTTTTCACGCGAGGGGAGCCCGTCGGGCCCGGGGTGAGGGGCCGCAGCCTCCCCCAGAGCAGCCCTCCCGCGAGTGAGTGTCCCAGGCCAGCCCCCAGTCATCATTTGACCTCCTCCTGGGTGTGACTCAGGCCCCCGAGGGCCAGGGGCACGGTGATCCCCGAGGATTGCACAGTCGCTGTCCAAAGAGCAGGACTGTTTCTAGTAATGGTTAAGGAATCCAGAAACTCACGTTTCTTTCTCCTGGAAACATAGTCACACGTAGATAAATACTGGGCCCTGGCGTGGGATTACTATTTCTCGACCTTCTGCCTGTTGTTTCCCTCCCGAAGCGCAGCTAGAAGGATCAGCCCTATAAGAGTGGGACCAACCTGTGGGGCAGAGTTGAGGGGAGGGGCCAGACTGGGGTGGTTTGAAGAAGCTGCCCAGCCATCTGCACCGGCCCTCGGTGGGGTGACGCTGCTGGGGCTCCCCGAGGAGCTGTGGGCACCAGGAGAGCAGGCAGCCGCTCAAAGCCTTGGTTACCGTTCCGTGTAGACGCTATTAGGTGCCTACTTCTTAAACCAAGATACCTTCTCCTCTCAAGCTGTGGGGCTGCACGAAATCCTCTCGAGGCTAAGAAAGTTGAAGGTGTTCCTCTTGCTTGTTCTGAAAACACAAATCCCACGACTTTCTTCTGGGAAACAAAAAGACATGGTTTTCATGTTTGTTGCAGATAACGTGCTCGAGTGGAAAACCAGAGTGCTTAAAAATCCCCTGTACCTTTATTCTCGGAGCGGCCCCTTCTATCTTGGGGTCGACACATTCTTCCTGCTCAGGTAACGGGGTGTTTTCTCTGCTGTTGTATGCACATTGCTGTTTGGGGATGTGTGCGTGGGTGGGATGCCATCATCACTTTAGTGAGAAAAACTGAATGCCTGGCATTTATTTACCCTCCTGGCCCTTGCTTCTGCCCAACTGTAGATAAGTATCATCAGTTCCTCTCTTTTGTATATTCGATGTGTTAAATGAGTTGGGTTGGCTCTCTAAAACTTTTTTTTTTAAGATTTTATTTATTTATTTGACAGAGAGAGAGATCACAAGTAGGCAGAGAGGCAGGCAGAGAGAGAGGGGGAAGCAGGCTCCCCGCTGAGCAGGGAGCCCGACAGGGGGCTCGATGCCAGGACCCCGGGATCGTGACCTGAGCCGAAGGCAGAGGCTTAGCCAACCGAGCCACTCAGGCGCCCCTCTAAATTTATTTTATTTATTTATCTTTTTTACAAAAGGTGATTTTATCTGAATCAGAATTGTTTATTTCAGTGGTTCTCACATTCTGGTCCACCGACTGATGCAAATCCATGACAAAGTTGCCAGTTCTCACTAGAGTGAAATATGAACAAATCTGAAAATGGTGCGACATTTCATAAAACTTTCTTTATTTAAAAGAACGACTAAGAGGTCCATTGTCTTAATTGTGTGAAATGTCAGGCACGGTTAAGTGTGGCTGCATTACCTCACTTAATCCTAACGATGTCCCCCGAAAAGGGGACCACAAAATCCCCATTTTCTTCTTTTTTTTGTTCCTCAGGAGAAATTCACATAACAGCAAATTAAGCCCTCAAGTGACCGGCATTTAGTTCATTTCCAGGACTGCGCAGCGGCCCTTCTAACTAGTTCCAAAGCGTGCTCAGCTTCCCCAAAGGAGACCTCCTACCCCCTGAGCAGTCCTTCCCCACGGCCCCGCCCCCAGGTCCTAGAAATCCACTCTCTGAATCTGTGCATTCACCTCTTCCAGATATTTCGCACAAGCAGGCTGCACAGCTTCTGGCCTTTTTGTGCCTCTTTCTTTTACTTAGCATGACATTTCTGAGGCTCATGCACTTTGTGGCACAACAACTTCATTCCTTTCTGTGGCTGAGGAATATTCCTTTGTGTGGATAGATGACAGAATGCCCACCTTAACGGGAAGACCGCTGAGCCTGAGGGAGGGAGTGCGGCGTGGACTCCCCGACCGCTCCCCGACCCCAGGCAGGCTGACTCGGGAGCCCACGTTCTCTGTCGCGGTGCCGACTGCCTCTGTCTCTCTGGGTGAAATGTCTCTTCCTTCGCGCGGAGATGGGGACAGCAGACAGCAGCTGTTTTCATCAAATGCTGGGCATGCCTCCATCCCATCACCTACTGAACTCCTGCTTGCCGGGCATCCTTCCAGCCCCGTGGCCACCACCCTGGATAAAACAAACGAGGACTTCTTGTGGTCCCATTAGTGTGTGTGTGTGTGGGGGGGGGGGGTTCCAGCCATAAGCAAACACATAAACAAGAAAAAACATGGTAGTAGCAAATACTAGGAAAGAATACAGCGGTGGCTTGTGAGAGCGGGTAGGTAGCGGTTTAGAGTCGTCGCAGACAGCTCGTCGATTGTGGGGCTGTTGGATCTGAGCCGCAAGAAGGAGCTGGCCGTGGAAGAATCCAGGACGGAAAGCTTCAGGCAAAAGAAGCCACTAGTGCAGACGAGCTAAGGAGAGAGAGAGCAAATGGGACAGGGAGAGAGGGAAAGAGAGAGAGAGAGCATTTGTTTAAATGCTGCCTTCCCCACCTCGCCCTGCTGCTCCCCCAGGTTTAAAATGGACCCACCAGCACTCTTGACTTCCTTTTTCCTGATTTATTTTTTCTCTTTATCTAACATTCTTAGGGATGCCATTTATTTATTTCTGTATTTATTGTCTGTGTTATTTATTGTCTCCACTGGAATATAAGGCAGGACTTTCTTCTCTTCTGCTTTGGGTCCTGCTGTCACTGACCTAAGGCAGATGCCAGGCATATAAGTAGTTCGTCCGTCTTTCTTTCTTTCTTTCTTTCTTTCTTTCTTTCTTTCTTTCTTTCTTTCTTTCTTTCTTTCTTTCTTTCTTTCTTTCTTTCTTTCTTTCTCAGAAATGGTTTCTTAATTGTTTTAGCTCAAGACTTCAGTGTGATCATTTCTTGGGGGAATGCAGAGAAAGTAGGGTACAGAATGAGCTGAGACCTGGCCACCATGGCTAAGAGGTGGCCAGGGTGACCGTCAAGTGGCCCAGACAGGTGAGGGTCAGAGGCCACAGTCTGCAGGGACGGGGGAACCAGCAGGCACCAGAGTTTCCAGGAGGGCACAGCTGAGCCTAACTAGCAAAGCCCAACTGCGGGAGACCTGGGCCGGCCCCTGGTGGGGAGATCTGCTCAGGGGACAGCATTCAAAGTCCAGAACTCTGTTCCCTACAAGGGGAATAGAAAGAACAAGGCAAAAAAAAAAAAAAAAAAGACACCAAATGCTGGATGGGGCTGACTGGCAGAGCTCCAACCCGTGGGAGGGAAGCTGGCGAGGACGGATCAGGAAGGCTGGAACCCGAGCCAGAACTCAGGCTGGAGGGTCGCCACCAGGAGGGAAGAATGAAGGCCTGAAAAGCCACTGGTCATGCCTGGACTATCGGTGCGGATCTCTGAGACGACAGAGACGCCATTGGCTCAGCCCTGAGATGCCCACAACACGGGCCAAGGCTGTGAAATTTCAGATGTCCAAGAAAACGACAAAGGGGCGCCCCTTTCTTGTAAGGACTGTGTACCCGACCCCACGCTCGCTCTGGGCCTGGGGAGTGCTGCACGTCTCTCGTATCAGTGGTTCGGAGTCTGGTCCCGATGCAGGAGCACTGGTTTCATCGGAAGGGTTGTTTCAGATGCAGGTTCTCGGGCCATCCCAGGCCCACTGAATCGTACTGTCAGGCTGGGAGAAGTTCTTGGGGTCCCGCTGCGCCCTGCCTGAGTCCGGGAACCACAGCGGGAGCCCCGGCGTGAGGAGCCGAGGACGGCGGGCGACAGGCAGCGGCTCCTGATTCAGCCTAGGCGACCAGGAGATCCGTCTCTTCTCTTTACCCCTGTTGGCTTCTATTTCTCATTGCCTGTCTCGGTAACTGTTTCCTTCCCCTCCTGTATTCATTTTGTTTACTTTAGAAAGTGCGCATTGGGATGCCGGGGTGGCTCGGTTGGAAGAGCAATCGACTCTTCATCTTGGGGTTGTGGGTTCGAGCCCCACATTGAGGGTAGAGAGGACTTAAGTAAATAAACTTAAAAAAAAAAAAAGAAAAAAAACGCACATATTCCCTTAAATAAAATTTTCATGTGGACAATGGGATTATTACTAAGCGATTCCTAGCATTGCCATCGTGCCAAGAGCCTACAATCTTTTATGCCATACACAGTAAACCCAGGGAGTTGGAACAAATGTCATGCCCATTTTACAGCCGGGAAAGTTGATGGGCAGAGATGGAATAACTTGCCCCAGTCCCCCACAGCTAGCAAAGTTAGAACTGGAACTGAAACATAGTGTTTGTTTCGGGCCCAAAGCGCGTCTTACCCCCATGTCACTTACATGTTTACATAGAAAACTAGAGGCTCCTGACTATGCCTGCGAACGGTCGGGATCCCTTTCTACCTCTCCGGCTGACTCCGTGCGTCTCCATCGCAGGACTGTACTCTTCCCCCCTGGGTCAGGTCTCTGGGTCTTCCCAGCATCTGCTAGAGACTTCTCCTGCTCACAGTCTGTTTTCCCTGCCAGCCTTTCTCTTTGTCCCCCGGAAGAACTGAACGACGGGACGGTGCTTGGTTGCCCACAAAGACAGACCCTTTCATTCTTTCCTGAAATGGAGAGGAGGCCGGAATTGGAATGGGCTATCCCGCTTCCACATCCCAGCGCTCCTTTCTACACGTCTCTATCAACTGTGTTCCTATTCTAGCGAATCCGACTTGCTGCGTTTCAAAAGAAAGTCGTGCTGGCAGAGAACAAAGACGTTCTCTAAACCTCCCTGATCCCTTCCAACACACACACAGCCCTCTTTTGCAATAGAAAATGCATTTGTTCCTTAGGGAAACACCCACCAGGATCGTTGGCATCCAGGTCAGAAGGTCGGGAAACTCGCTCCCAAACTTGCTTGTCATCAAGTTAGAACTCAGAGACGTAGCCCTTTTCTTTAGCTGACCATTCTGGGTAACAGATTTGACATCAGGATGGGTTGGTGGAGAATCTTCGGCAGCCCACCGAGGCTTTGAGCTTCAATTTCCCTATTAGGTAAGCAGGGATGGTACTATCTTCCCTTTTACCAAGCACTCGCTCAACAAACATTTATGGCAAAGGAGTTTAGTATTGTTCTCGAAGCAAAAGCAACGCCATTGGCGAAAGTACTTTGAAAACAACGTGGCTTTGGACGTATCGATTCTAAAGGCTGATGTCGGGGCTCGTAGAGTTGTCCAGATACTTCTGGGTCTCTTCCCTCCCGGCCGCGGGTCTACTTCCTGGCCTCCTGGCAGCTGGGTGGGAACTGGGTCTGCCGGTGAGGAGCACGTGGTGTTGCAAGTGTGCCAGGGACTTTAAACATGTCGCTTCTGGGCATTTCATGATCGGTTTGAAGCCCTCCAGCACGCTTCGTTCTCTGCCACGGTGGCTGGCGACCTTTCAGAGAGTGGCCGCAGCCTCAGCCTGGGTCTCCTGGTGGGGAAGATGCCGAGCTCAAGGCGATCGGTGGCCGTGGGCATGCAGCATGAGGAAGGGAAAAAACTATTATTGCTTTAGTGTTGGAGATAATCTTGTCACTACGGCGTCACTTATTGTGCCCCGGTAGAAACAACCAAGTTAATCATCTGATGAACTGTATCACTGATAAGTAATTCCTGTGACTAGTCTTCTCTCTCTCTCTCAGTGGCTGGTTAAGTGCAAGGTCATTTTTAAAGCTACATCAGAATTCAGACAAAGGAACAACCGTCCGTGTCATACTCAGATACGTCCTCAGCCGCCTTACAAGGTAGGTCTGTTTGTCTCATCCCTTAATTCATTATTGCGGTGTAATCATTCATTACTTTTGAGTCTTTAGCCCTCTTTTGAAATAATTTTCAAAGAAAAATAAGCCGAGAGATATGGTTTTCTTCATAAAGTTGATTTTTGCTGGCTTAATGGCCGTCGGCCATGGAAGATACCAATTTTCGTGGCATTCATCCTAATAGAATTTGAACTCTATTAAACCAGAAAAAGCATCCTTATTCCTCAGCTGATGGGCAGCAGATTTCAAAAAAAGTACGGTCACGTTTCCCTGGAATGTGTATCCAGTGGGAGAATGTGCATGGCTCTTATAAATTGGTAGTAATTGGGGCCCATAACTCCGAGTACTAAGGGTAGTGATAAAAATAAAATAAGATACAACAAGGAGAGGGGCCAGTGGCGCTTGAGACGATGGTGCTTCTGCTCAGAGGGAGGCGGGGAGGACGCGGTCCTCATTACCAGTGTGTGGATGGTTGGGGCAGGAGGGGACACGGTACTGGGACGAAGTATGGAGTCAGTGGGATGGCAGATAGGTCGTGATGCAATGAGACACACCGTGCTGGGGGAGAAGAGGAAATTTCCACTCACCTAGCCCAACACTCCTTTTGTACCTTCTCTAAATCTCGGTTTGTTGCTGGCTGAGCTGGAGCCGGCTCCCATTGCTGAGGGTCCCCTTGTTGCACTTCATTGTCATGGGACAGGAAGGAGGGCCTTGAAACAGTCTTCTGGGCCGGTAAAATGGGGTGGGTGAGATCTGACTCGAGTTGGTCCCCTCGGGCTTGCATTCTGGTTCAATCCTCTGCCAGCCGTGTGACCTCCAGACATCGTCTCGACCTTTCTGCGCTTGAGAGTTCTCATCTCAAAAATGGGAAGCACGGTGGTATTCCTTCCACTGGACTCTTGTGCGGATGAACTGAGAGAACGTGTGCTTAGAACCTGGAACCGCGTGTGACACCTAGTAAGCCTTCCGTGAGTACGAGCTGCCATTGTTACTGTTGTTGCGACTTACACCTTGTCACTTCTCCGGTAAATAGGTTAAGAAGGAGTCTGAGGCAGGGAATAGACCTCTGTTGATTTCTTTTCACTGTGACCTTTGTCATTTCTTCCAAACGCTATTAAATCTAGCTCTGTCCTCCATGCTTGACAGAGTGCTTATTCTTTCGATATCTTCTGGGTATTTGGCACTGGGTTTGGCCTATTCTACCCCGTGGTCTTCTGTAGCAGGACTGGCATTCAGACCAGGGTTTCTTAGTGAGAGATGCTGTTGGGTTGTTAGGAGGTAGGGTATGGGATCCGATGGCATGGCGGGTTCTGCCTGGGAAACCTGCTTCAGAAGAAAAGTCCTAGAGCTGGGGATTGAGGAGCGGGAAGTGTTTTAGCAGGCAGATAAAGCAGTAGTGGGGGCAGGAAGAGTGAGTGTGTGTGTGTGTGTGTGTTTGTGTGTGTGTGTGTGGCCTTCTGGAGCAAGATGGTGGCGAGGATCCCATGAGTAAATTATTATTACAATATCTGGGCAGGACAGCAGATCTGGACTGGTGATTGGCTTTGGGAATGGAGAGAGGGTAAGTCAAGGATACTCCAATCTTCCAGCCTGAGCAACATGGCGGATGGGGGCGATGTTCTTGAGATAGGGAGCTCTGGGAAAGTGGCAGATTGGAGCCAGGAAGAGAGGGTCCAAAGTGGAACAAAACTTTGTTGAAAAATCAGGGAAGGCATCACCAATCAAGTTTGAACTCACTCTCTAAAGTAAACCCGGTGAAAAGCAACCACATTCCTAGCCACTTTGCTGTTCTCCTTCTTGTGGGCAAAACCCACTGTTATTAGTTGTGATTGATTGCTTGCCTACTTACTACTTAGGACTGGAAGTAAGATCACTTGTTCACTCACTCTTTCTGTCTTTGTTGAGGGCCCCCTGTGTGTCAGGCACCGTTGTAAGCTCTGGGGACTCAGCACTCAATAACCACACAGGTGCCTTCTGGCCTTGGGGTTATGTTCTAGCGAACAGAGATAGACGATCAACAAATACATATCCAACATTAAGTTGCATTTCTAACAGGTCAGTGGTGATAAGTGTCACGGAGTGCTGATTGGGAGACAGAGGCCCGATGCGGTCTTGCTCTGGAAGGGTAGTCAGGGGAGGTGACATTTATCAAAAGAAATAGAAGAAGTTTCTAAGCAAAGAGGATGCTGTGAGGGAAGAAGGGCCCACGTGGGGAGTGGGTGCAGAGAAGGGAACTGGGTTGGTGTGTGTGGAAAACCGCAGAGCCCGCTGGAGTGGAGGGAGCGGTAGACGGGGAGAGCAGAAGGGAGTGAGTTGGGGGGGGAGCTCCCTGCCGGAGGGGGGAGGGCTTACCACACCCTTTAGCTGCCTATTCGGAGACCAGAAGCCTTTGGGGGGCTCCCGGAGGAAAGTGGCGTGGTCAGATTTAACATTTTCCAAGAATCACTCTGAAAATAGACAGTAAGAGGACGGGGCAGGCGCTCGGCGGCAGCTGGGGGCTACCCCGGCTTCAAGGAAATGCAAAAACTCAGCTTCCTGGAATCAATCTGAACAAAGATTACATAATGGGAAACAAAGGGGGTGGAATTTCCAAACCCTTACAACTGTGTGATTATTCAAGCAGGAGCCACATTTTAAAAATCGGGAGGTTTTATAGATCTATGTTAAAAAATTACTGATAAAAATGTCCAAGTGTAACAGAAGGTTATACACTGAAGGTAAGGGTACCCATTCCGGTCTCTGACTCCCCTCAGGACGCTTTTGTTAACCATTTCTTGTGAATTCTCGCAGGTACTTTCCATGTATTTATATGCATTGGGTGGGTTTTTTTTTTTTCCCTCATGAATAGGATTATACTATATGCTGCACTGTTTTTCAAGTAGCTTTTTTGCACTTAATAATTAATGTCGACACGTCTCTCTGCACGAAGGGACCCACCTCCCTGACTTCAAACGTTGCCTGGGACAGTGACGTGTCCGTGGAGCGGCGGGAGCTGAACTCCTCCCCGTTAATGGGCACTGGGGCGATTCCAAGTTTTTGCTATCTTAGGCAATAATACAACGTCTATACATTTTTGTGCGCTGTTGTAAATGTGTTCGTGGGTAAATTCCTACAAGTAGAATTGGTAGTTTGGTGCCTCTAACATTTTGTTGGACGTTTTCTAATTTACCTTCCCGCCCCCACCCCCGGCACCCCCCAGGTATGAGAATGCCTGCTTCTCACGGCTCTTAAGGCAGCCAAAGTTGTCCTTTTTTTTTTTTTTTTCCCCGAAGTTGTCCTTTTTAATCTTCAAAAACCTTGACTTGAAGGTTTCCAGAAGCTTGGACAAAAAGGAAGAGCCTTTACATTTATCTGCTGCTTTCGATGTTTCCCACTGTTTTCTTACTGATCTCATCTGCGTCTCAAAAAATCTCAGGAGGCAGAAATCATGATCCTCCTTGAAATAAGGAATTATCATTCCTCCTTTTCCATAGAAGAGGGAAGAGAGAAGTTCTGTGATGATCTCACTATGAACATTTTGATAAACCTGGAGCGCCCATTCCTGTAGCTTTGCTCCTGGAAGTGAGACCCAGCCCCCACGGGCCCCGACTCAGAGGCCTGGACCCTGCTCCCTCCCGAGGGCATCTGACCTGATCTCTGGTTCTGAAGGGAGCAGGGGTTGACTTACTCTCCCCGGGGAGGTGACAGATGGTGGGAAGGGGGGGCTTGGGAGGCCTGTGGGAGCAGCTGCAGGGCAGCCTGGTCGGATACCTGATGTGCCCAGACCCGGGGAAGGCTCCGCGGCCGTTGTCGGAGCCGATCTGGGGAGACACATCTTGGCACCGTCGTTGTCGTCGTCGGGAGGCCTTTCTGTCTGACCGTGACCCGCAGTTCCCGCCTGCTCCGTGCGTGCCCACCGCCGCCCAGCCCAGCAGACACACGCCCGGAAGGATGCTGTCCTCGTGGGGAGGACAGAAGGCTGACGGCTCTGGGGCCCGGTGCCGACCAGAGGCTGGGTGCTGCCCCCACCCCCCAGCAGCCCGGCCCTTCCCATCTGTCACAGCCCACCCGGGCCCTGGCGCCCCCACTGAGATGTTCGGAGACGCTGCTGGGCCATGTGCTCTGCTCTGAATGTGTCCTTGTAAAAGATGGCTGGGATCATAGCTCACCCGGAATCCATGCCAGGATCGTGTCCCTCTCCCGGCTACAACCTCACCTCCAAACTCGAGGCCAGGGAGGTCCGATAGGTAACCACGAGACAAGTGGCCCACAGACGTGTGGGCGAGTATTAAATGTACATGTTGGTTTGAAAGATGTAGTCAGGGCACCTGGGTGGCTCAGTCATTAAGCGGCTGCCTTCGGCTCAGGTCATGATCCCAGGGTTCTGGGATCGAGTCCTACATCAGGCTCCCTGCTCGGCAGGAAGCCTGCTTCTCCCTCTCCCACTCCCCCTGCTTGTGTTCCTGCTCTCGATGTCTCTCTGTCAAATAAATATATAAAATCTTAAAAAAAAATTCTTAAGTAAACTTAAAAAAAAAAGGAAGAAGAAGAAAGGATGTAAATCAGCTCACTAATTTTTTAGATTGATTAGCTAGAAAGGATATTTTGGATACACTGGGCTCTCTAAGGTATAGTATTAAAATTCATTGTAGCTCTTTCTTTCCTTTTTTAAAGATTTTATTTATTTGACACAGAGAGAGAGAGAGAGCACAAGCAGGGGGGCAGCAGGTAGAGCAAGGAGCAGGGGGCCTGATGTGGGACTTGATCCCCTACACGCTGGGACTGTGGCCCGAGCGGAACGCAGTCGCTCAACCGACTGAGTCACCCAGGCGCCCGCAGCTGTTTCTTTTAACTGACGAATGTGGCTCAAATTCTGTTTCTAAAGGACACCTGTGCCTTTTTTCCCATCGTCTTTGTAGCTGCTTCGAGTCCTGCTCCGGGAGGAGCTAGGGTATGAAGGAAGGGAGGGAGAAATAAAGTGAGGAAGGGAGGAAGGAAAGTAGGGAGGAAGGGTAGAAAGGTCTTGTCCTCCAGAGGGAAGAGCAGGAAGCGGTGTCTGATCTCAGCCCTGCCATAAGGCTGGGCCACCTCGGACAGGACGCCCACGTCTCAGAGCTGTAATTTCCCCATCAGTAAAATAGACATAGGGGTCGCCTGGGTGGCTCAGTGGGTTAAAGCCTCTGCCTTCGGCTCAGGTCATGATCTCAGGGTCCTGGGATCGAGCCCCGCATCGGGCTCTCTGCTCTGCGGGGAGCCTGCTTCCCCCTCTCTCTCTGCCTGCCTCTCTGCCTACCTGTGATCTCTCTCTGTCTGTCAAATAAATAAATAAAGTCTTTAAAAAAATAAAAAATAATAAATAAAATAGAGATAGTATTTCCCCGAAGGAGAGTTCGGAGGTTTACAAGCAGCTGAGAAGCTCCTGGCACAGCGGCGGATGCGCACCCCTTGCTCAACGACTAATCGTATTTTTCTGTCTGCAGCCCGGGAACCGGCTCACGGTAGGTGCTCACGACTTTCTCCCCAGGAATGCAGGAGCGTCTGAGGTGTGGCTGCGGAGCTGGTCACCCACCCGGGACAATCTGCTCGGAGCGTCCCTCTGGCTCAGCCAGGGGACCGCATGGAACCGCTGCAGAGAGTCACCTTCCGTCCCCCGCCTCTCCCTGCCAGGTTGCAGCCTCTTCACCTGTATTCCGTGTGCTTGTTGGTTGGAGTGTTCTCCCTTGTTCCCTGGGGACCTGTCTGGGACATGCCCAAGTTCCACCTGGACAACTGCCGGCAAGCGTGGTGGACGAATCTGCTTTTGCTCAACAATTTCCTGTCGGTCCCAAACGCGGTGAGTCCTGTGTTCCGGGCTAGCAACAGGCAGGGGGGCGGGAGCAAACCCTGGGTCTTACCTCACGCAATTTGGAGAACTTTCCAAGGGCCAACCCGAGTCTGACGCCCTTCCTTCTGGCACATTCTCGGGAGTAACAGTGAGGCCGTAGTAAGGTGGGCTGTGGGCAGGGAGGCTAGTCCCAAGGACGGGTGAGTGTTACCAAACCGGTCCTGGCAGGGGCGGTTGCTGTGAGTGGCAGGAGAGTGGGGGTCCCCCACCAACCGTCTAGGTGCGTGCAGCCGGCCTTGCCCCGTCGGGGTTCCTGTTCCAGCCCGTGTCACCCCCGTGCAGAAAGGGCACTTTCCTCACCTCCCCGCAGACAGGGATGGAATGTTGCACTGCACCTTCGCCATCGTGAGTTCTTTTCCATTTCAAGCCGGATCTGACCGGCGCAGCATCTGTACCTGTGGGTGGGGCTTTCTCAAAGGCCTCATAGCCTCGTGATGCCGTTGGAGTAAGCGAAAGTGAAATCGCTCTAATGAAATCATGTCGCTGATGTTTGCATATGCCTCGGGAGCCAGGCTGGAAGGAGAATCGCTCGTGTGGCCAATCACCGCTCACGACTTCTTACCAGCTAGACGGCTGCCTTCCCCGGGCCAGCCCCCGGCGGCTCGGACAGGGCGTTCATCCCAGCCTGGATAAGTCTGGTGTCCCTGGGACTGTGGGGGGTTGGAGGGAACAAGGAGCCCTTTATCTCTGAAGCCCTGGAGGGAACGGCCCCCAGGAATCTCCTCCCATTGAAGAAGAAATACAAGTAACTGCCTCACTTCACACTAACGTGCACGGCCTGCGCAACGATGCGGCTTTGGCCAGACGTCCATGGGAACTCTGGGGCTTCCCACAAAAAGCTGGTCTGGGGCCAGGCCCCCATTCTAAATGAACACACTCCGGTCCTGGAGGCGGGGACGGCCAGCAAGGCAGGGAAGAGAGCGCAACGTGGAATGTCAGGTTGTTCCTTACATTCAGGTCCTGGGATGGACTCGAACTCCCACAAGCGTTCTGGGAGCTTAGCTATTATCGCTTTTTCAACAAGCGGGGATGCTCGTCTGCATTTCCGTTTTGTGAGCTGGCAGTAATAATCCCTACCGCCCGGCGTGTTACCGGATTAAATGAGATGCGTACTTGAAATACCTGGGACTCAGAATTCCTTTCTCTTCCCACGGAAATCCACCTCCTGTCCCGCCCCCTCCCCAGCTGCCCAGTGAATTCTTTCCCCAGCTCCAGGAAGGTGAGACGACGACGATGCGGGGTGCCCAGAGAGCGAGGGAAAGGAGTCACCTCTGCTCGTCTCGTTTCAGTGTAATGGCTGGACGTGGTACCTCGCCAACGACTTTCAGTTCCATCTCACCACACCGGCGATCGTCCTCATCCATGGAAAGTGAGTTTCCCCTGCACAGGTGTGTCTCCCCGTGGGCCGTCTCCCATGGGACTCTCAGCGAGCGCTGCCGTTCTGGGCAGAGGGGCCTGCACAAGTTAGGAAATGAACTTTTCAGAACCGTCGGGATACCGAGTCCCCCTCCAGTGTTTGCCTTGCTCCGCATCCCCCTCCGATCTCCGAACTCCCCTCCGACTCGGGCAGAGGGATCCTGCCCGAATCCCTCTGTGTTTGCAGAGCGGTGACCCATGTGTGTTAATATCCAGTCTCAGCTTTTTCCAGCGATAGGTCTTTGTAAACATTTCCGCCGAGCGACGCGATCTGCGTGCCTGTCGGTTTTCGAAGCTCTGTACCATTTTTGTGGTTGGTCGTCCAGGTGAGTCCCAGTTTGTCCTGACTCCAAATGACACCTTGATGACTGTTTATTTATTTATTTTAAGAATTTATTTATTTATTTGACAAAGAGAGACACATCGAGAGAGGGAACACAAGCAGGGAGAGTGGGAGAGGGGGAAGCAGGCTCCCTGCTGAGCAGAGAGACCGGATGTGGGGCTCGATCCCAGGACTCTGGGGTCATGACCTGAGCCGAAAGCAGATACTTAACCGACTGAGCCACCCAGGTACCCCTCCATGCCATTTTTTAAGAGATATTTCTTTTTTTCTTAAAATCCATGTTCAATTTAAGAAACGTTGCAAAATAATAGGTTGGAGAGGGGAAAACCATAACCCCTGACCCATCCCTCACGCAAGGAGAAGGGAATTCCCTGGTAATATCTTCGTGTTTATTTTTCTGGTCTTTTTTCTACACAGCTTTTTATACATGAAAGGATTCTCTATCTACACGTTAGTATCCTTCTTTTAATAGTTTTATGACATAACCAATTTCCTATATTACTTCCAAGTAAACATAATTTTAATGTGTGCGTAACATTCCATTCCATGAATGAACTCTAGTTTACTTATACTTTCAACTACTATTAAATACTTAGATTATTTCCGATTTCGTGCTTTTATAAATAACAGTCTGATAAATATTTGCATGATAACCATTTGTCTCCAACTCTGATATTTCTTTAGAATGCGTATCTTTAAGGGGAATTACTGGGTCAAAGGGCATGAATGTCTTCTAGGCTCTTGAAGCATAATAACAAATTGCTTTCCTTAGAGGTCTATCAATATTCAGTCCTCTGGGGCACCTGGGTGGCTCAGTGGATTAAAGCCTCTGCTTTCGGCTCAGGTCATGATCTCAGGGTCCTGGGATCGAGCCTCGCATCGGGCTCTCTGCTCAGCGGGGAGCCTGCTTCCCTCTCCCTCTCTCTCTGCCTGCCCCTCTGCCTGCTTGTGACCTCTCTCTCTCTGTCAAATAAATAAATAAAATCTTTAAAAAAAATATTCAGTCCTCTGGCCATCTAATTACACTTTTGCCAATGTGGAACATTAATAATACAAAACAAAATACAGATGCTGTTATTATGGTGTGTAAGAAAACATTCATTTTTCACATCTAACTTGCAAACCTTCAATTCCCAGGGGTGCAGCTGAGTTCCAGATAGGCATGGACCAGCCCGGGGTCATGGTTACCTATTAATGCTCTTTGCAGGACAGACCTTTAAATCACAGGCTGACCCAGGATATTGCCCATTCCAGCCACATGCAAACATTCAAGCATCCTGAGCAAGGGAAATGCATCCTCATTTTTTTTTTAAGATTTATTTATTAATTTTAGAGAGGGAGAGAGAGAGCATCTAATTTTAATTTAATCTAAGAATGAAGCACCAAAAAAAGGAAAATCTGCTTTTTCACATATCTTAAAAATACACACTGCTTTCTAACTTTAAATGTAAAGACGTGTTTTGTTTGTTTGTTTACTGACCGTTAAAAAAAAGTCCCGTGGCTCCCACTGAGCACAAAGGCAGTTTGCCGGGATAGTGAGTTGGAGTTAGAAGACAAGGGTTCAAATCCTGCCTGGTAAGTCACTAGCTCGGGGACCCAGGGTCAGTTGCAAGGCTCTCATCTGCAATTTCCATCTCTGTAAAATCGAGACCGAAGTGTTTCACATCAGGGTTGAAGGACAAGGCAAGATCAGACGCATGGGAACCAGCCCAGGGCCTGCCTGTGGGTGATGTGTGACCACATATCACTCAGTTACCTGTTATTTGAGACGCTGTGTCATCGCCATTGTCCCCAGCTGCTGTCACCAAGTGGTCCCCTCCCAGTCTCACAGGGACTTAGGGGGAGGGTGGCTGGATAAGCATCTGCTCCTCCCCTAAACCCATTCAGGGGCGGCCATCTCCCTATTCTCTGCACCGTCCCTAGTCCACACAGGGTCCCCTTATCTGGGCAATGAGTCCCCTTCCTTGGCTTCCTCTCTAAACACCCTTTCCAGAAGGTATTGGTGTGGAGATGTTAACAAAGGCGTCCCAGATTGAAGGGTCCCCGTTCCTCTTGCTCAGCCTCACCCCTTCCCACACGCTTCCTGCCTCACCCCTTTCTAGTTCCACTCCTCCTCTGAGGTGGGTGAGGGGGTGTGGAGACAAGAGCCAATGCCCGATGCTGGGGGGTGTCCCTCTCCGTAGGACTGCCGCGGCGAGAGCAGGGGGAGGTCCAAGTGCTCCCTCACCCAGTCTCTCGAAACAAAAGCATCTGAATCGAATGGCTTGTTTTCTCGGATGGGTGTTGAGGGGTGGGGAGTGCAATTTTTGAGAACAGAACAGAACTGATAAAAGCATGTGCGATTGAAATAAAATCCAGTAATAAGATGGAAATTAGATCTAATAATCACATTGCTATTTATTTTGGAAATGGAGATTTAAAAAAATAAGCTCTCCTACCCTCACCCTACCATGGATCAGGCAAGGAAGGTGGAGAGGAGGTGGTGGTGGCTTTGGGCTGCTGACCAAGCTCCCCCTCCCCCACCCCCAGGCCCCTAGAGGCGGGGGGCGGGAGGGGGCTGATTCCCAGAGCTCTCCTGGGTCCCTGATCTCTCCTGCTGCTAGGGGAGGGGCTCCCTGAGCACGAGCTGAGACCTGCTCGGGCCCACAGGGCCATCCCTGGTGTGGACCCTCCCTCCCACAAGGCCGTCAAACCCTGAGAGCTCCCTCAGGGCAGGGGGGCAGCTGGGCCGACCCATTCTCTGGCGCCGTCACTGGCCTCAGCTGTGTGCTGGATGATGGCTGCTCGGCGGCTGCGGGCAGGGCTCTGGAGACCTTGGCAAGTGTTTGAAGGAACAGGTGGGTCAGGTGTGAGGCCTCAGCAGGCCCGGCAGCCCTGGCAGAGGGGAAAGGGTGAGCCTCCACAGGCTTCCTCAGAGGTGGCCTTTGCAGCAGGATGTGCTCATTGCCGGCCCAAGTACTTAGAAAGGAAAGAGCAAGAGAAATCCTGTAGGGAACCCTGGCCAGGATGCCGGGGGCTGACAGGCCTGCGAGGAGGACATTCTGCTATTCCTTCCTCCTCTTGGTCTAGGGCCCCTGAATGGACCTTTTTGAGGGACCATCCCTCTTGGGAGAATGGGGATGGTGGTTGGTGCTTGAAGCTCTGGGACTTTCTCAATCCCACTGTCCCAGGAGTTGTCCCCTAGAAAATCCAGAAAATATAACCACTAACCTGAGTTGGCAGAGGGAAGTTTTTGGCACTGGGTCATTTGTGTCATGGTCAAAGGCCCTGATTAGTGGCTCAGAGCTCTGAAGGACCAACGACTAACAGGAGGTAAGGTGGGACATGAGTTACTATCTCCCTGTCTGTTGGGTCCCCATGTGTATTCACTTGCTTGGACTCCATGATTAAGTACCATGTAAGTGGCTTAAACAACAGAAATGTATTTCCTCATGGTTCTGGAAATTAGAAGTCGAAGATCAAGTGTCGGCAGAGTCGATTTCTTCCGAGGCCTCTCCCTGTGTCTTCACATGGCCTCAGAAAGGCACCGGTCAGATTGAATGAGGGCCCATCCCAAAGACCTCTTTTCACCTTAATTATCAATTTAAAGACCCTATCTCCAAATAGAGTCACATTCCAAGGTGCTGGAAAGTTAGAATTTGGGGGGACACAATCCAGCCCATAGTAGTCTATGTCAGGAGGCTTTATTAGTTTTACTTATAGGGAAGGTTAGCCTGGCGGGGACTCTCTGACTCCTGAGAGACAGTGCCACAGATTGGGCTCAAGTCCCCCAAGGAGTTAAACAAATATTTACTTGGATGGATGTGGGTTTTTACTGGATGGTTTACTACCCATCTAAGACAACAAATTCTTACTACCTCCCAAGTTGAGACCTACGGGAGACCTACTTGAGTGCCCTTGTGACTTAGGACCCTGGCCCCAATGTCAGCATCTTTCCCAGAGGCTGTCGTGGAAGGCAGATTTCAGTCCCTCAGCTAAAAACCAGCCCTATCCAAGCTTGCGGCCATGCAACTACATTTAGCTTCTAAATGATGGGAGGTATAAAAGGTAGGGCTTTTTTCTTTAGAGAACACAGCCGTCTATAATGCCAGTAATTCAAGGAGGGCAGAACTAGATGGTCCGACAAAAGGCACAGTAAATAGACAGCATTGTTGTCATAACTTCCCAGCCCACGCTCACAGCAGACATTACTAATCAATCACAGCACCACTGAGCTAACTAACACTCCTCCATTCCAAGCACTAACACTAAACTAGAATTGGCACCCTGGATGAAAATCATCCCTGATGAAAATTGCTCCCTCCCTCCCTCACAATATATGAATGGTAGCTCATCCCTTCTACATGAAGGACCATGGCAGCTTCAAGCAATGGAACGGGCTTGTCAGAGACATCATCCAGGCAGGGCTATGCCTAGACAGTCTTGCACCTGGTTGGACATTTTTTTGGTATCACCGCAGATTGTCTTGGTCCCAGCCCTCACAAGTCTGAATAGGTGCAACCAGACATTGCCTTGCTCTGAGCCTGTGTCCCTAAATCTGATTTCCTGCCCTAGAACCTCCCATATATACTACAGCTGGGGCTCCTTCAGGACTCCTCTTGGCCTTAAACGTTTGTAGTCCCAAAGCGTGGCTGCATTGGCTTTTGTGGAGCCAGCCTTGACCCATGAGGGATAGAAGACACTAGAAAAGACTTCTTTCTTTCACCTCCCATGACAGTTTTTAGGTGTGTTTCATAAGGCTCCATAGAACATTCTGGAAGAGTGGAGCATTAGCCACCTCGATAGCGTATCCTTGTATTAACTTTCCCCGTTTTCACTGTTTCCCACCCCATCCCTCATTCCTAACCCCATATCAACTACTAACACCCAGATATTTGTCTCAGATTGCATCGGGATGGGAGAAGAATCCCAGGGTCCCCCTCTTATGCTATTCCCTTCCCTGTGTCCCCCTGGGCCTGACAGTCATTTCTCTCTTCAATCAACCACCACTTAGGTCCGTATAGTGCCTTGTGGGTGGCAAGGGACATTCCCGAGCACAGTCTCATGTTGAGCTGCATTGTAAATTTCACAGTGAAGATGGGAAAATTCAAGTTCAGGTCCTGCCGAGGTCCAGGTCCAAGCCAGTAAATGGTCAAGTTTAAAGGCTAACCCCGTTGTTTAACTCCAGCCCACTCTGCCACGGCTGTCCCCACATCAGCCTCCCTCCAAGGCAGCCCTAGCAGGAAGTGCCTCTGATTGCCAAGCTTTCAAATCTTTCCTGGCCACAAATTTTGCAGTGACGGAAACTGAAGAGAGCCTCTGTCCATGTCCTCTCTTTGCAGAAGTAAACATGTCCTTGTCCTCCTCGGGGCCATGCTGTTCTTGGCGTCTTTCACTGCCACAGCTCTGCTCACACTGGCTTATGCCCTTCCGGTCACAGCTCCATCAGAAGCAAGGTAACCCACAGTTGCCAGCCTGCTGCTGTTACTTGCCTGCCCTCGGAAGGGCCAGGACCTCCCAGGAAGGGCTGCTCTGTGCACGCCAGGCGGTTTTCGCCGTGTGCATTGGCTTGCAGGAAAACTGGGTGGGAAATGTTCAGCCTGGATGGGAAAGCTGAGTTTTTGTTTTCAAACTTCTGAACCTTTCAACTTGCACTGGGGGAGGCGGGGGTGGGGGGAGGGGGCCAGCTTCTCTGAAAGTACTGGAGACACACTGCTGCCCATCGAAATGCTTCTCGGAGGAAAGGAGCGCCCCCACGTGGCCATATTAGGTTTCTCCTTCAGTGGCGAACTTGGGCTTGCAAGTTCTTACTGGCAGGAGAGACGGAAATTTAAGGAAGTTGGGGTTATCCCTGGAAAGTCACACGGCCTGAAAAAAAAAAAAGAAAGTCACACGGCCTGTAAGTGTCATAGGTGTGAGTGGAACCTACGATCTTACCCACTATGCTGTTTTGCATCTCCAGGGAGGTATATATAATGATTCTTCCTTATAACCATCTTGTGTATCAAAGAGGGAAAAAGTGGTCCGATTTCCTGCTCATCTCTTCTCAGTGCAGCAGGCAGAGTGACACAGATGGAAATCAGATCCTGTCAGTCACCTGCTCAAATTCCTCCAGTGGCTGCCCAGTGCCCTCAAAGTAAAATCCCTGTCTGACCTCCTCCATCACTCCCCGATGTGCGGACTCTGGACCAGCCACACTGGCCTTCCCGTGTCCGCACACCCAGCCTGCTCCCTCCTCAGGCCTTTGCATTTGCGGTTCCCTCACACTAGAATGCTTTTCCTTTAGAATCCAGGTCCTGGCAGGGCTTTCCTACAGGTGTCAGTGCAAACGTCGTTTCTCAGAGTGGCCTTTGCTGACCTCCCAACGTAAAATAGCCCTGAGCCATGTCTGGCACAGGGCTCACTATGTATATATTTTTTTCACTATGTATGTGTCAGGGGAATGAATGAATGAATGCATGCATGAATGAAGACACCCAGGTTTTTTGACCGGGGGCACACCATGCCCTTCCCGTCATATCATGTCTTCTGTGGGCAATGCCCGGTGACTAAGAAAGAGGCTCAGTGCCATCTAGCCCAGGTGTTCTCAATTCTGGAAGCACGTGAGACTCACCTGGGGAGCTTTCAAACCCACGGATGCTTCCAGAAACCACCATGTCAGACCACCTCAATCCCAATCTCCAGGGATGTGGCCCAAGCAATCGAATTCTTTAAGAGCTTCCACGAAGAGGTTCACTCCTGGGAACCAGATTTTTAGAGCTATCCCGGGGTACCAGCTACCAGAAACAACTACTTAAAAGGAACACAGTGGTCGTATTTCCTCGGGATCCAGAGTAGAGGGGTCAAAGGGAATTTGGAACTTTAGCAAGCCAGCTGTGGTCTAAGACAGGATCGGGAGGTTACCCTTTGTGGACCATTACCGAGGAAACGAACGGATGTTCCCCACATTTTCCACTGGATTTGTCGATTGCACCTATGGACATCTGAGAGATTCCTTTTTTCAGCCCCAGATCAAACCTTTTGCCTTCCGTTCTTGTGTTTTTCAGTGAAAACGCAACCGCGTTGTATTTCTCGGAGTATTACACTAAGCCCTACTGCAGATACGGGCCATTCCTCGTGGGCCTCTTTCTGAGCATTTTCATGCACCAAAACCACCAGGCAAACATTCTTAAAACCAAGGTGAGTTTGCCCCATACCTCGCTGTAAAGGCTGGGTCTACTTGGGCCTGGAGTGGCCCATTTGGCCAGGCTCGTCGAAAGCCACAGGCAGGAGTCAGACTGCTCAGTACTTTGTTGGGCTGTGGTGAGTTAGCCATGTTTCTGGGTGCTAGAGAATAAGAGAGACCTTATCTTCTTGCCAGAGCCTGATTCTCTGCTTTC
Organism: Nasua narica; assembly: GCA_028533885.1. Taxonomy (NCBI): domain Eukaryota; kingdom Metazoa; phylum Chordata; class Mammalia; order Carnivora; family Procyonidae; genus Nasua; species Nasua narica. The sequence goes on from CM052808.1 coordinate 65,627,059, forward strand.
CTCACGGAGCGCCTTTAAGAAAGCTCCAGGACCAGAACCCCTTGGAGCCTTGGTACAGACCCAGAGAACTCACTGATACGGGAAAACCCCACCCAGCGAGTTTGCCCTGCAAGGTCCTCTTCTGGAAGGGCATGGTTACTTTTCAACAGCATGAGCTCCTTGGTTTCTATACATGGGGTTCTTGGTCAAGTTCAATGTCTCCATCTGGGCATCAGGACGCAAGGTCTCTAAGGGGAAAGAAGCTGTCGTTTTGTCTTCCAGGTGAAATTGCTTCCCTGGCTCCTTTGGGGGTAACCATTCTGGGTCGCCATCCAACCTCATTACGCAAGCGGGAAGCCTGTGTTCATCTTTGACAGTCCTCCTCATTGACCCCTCCTCCCAGGCAATCCTCCACCAAGCCCCTCTATCGTTTCTCCTGTCCAACTAACCTCGCTGAAGCTCTTCTCATCTCTTGCCTGGACTTCTTATCTTGTCCACCTCAAATCCACCTTTGGGGCAATCTATTTAAAACACGACCTTGTTGTTGCCCTTAACGGTGCAAAAGCTCTTCATATGGCTTTTCATTGACCCGCAAGACCTTGAGGGTAGACCCTATCTAACCTGCCTCTGAATCCCCAACAGTCTGGTTCTGAAATCATTGAAGGCACTTAATAAACAAATGAATGAAGAATAATGTGCTTTTCAATGGACAAAGGGCCAAGAATTCCTTTGAACTACAATGATAGCCCCGAATCTCCTCTGTTAAGCCCTACCTTTGTTTGCCTAGGTCTTGTGAGTACCTCACCTAGATGGTCCAGAGAAGAGGCCCCTGTGCTCGGAAAATCTTCTGTTGCTCACAGCAGGAACGGGAGACAGGGCTTCACTAGAGAGAATGGATGTACAAGGGCTATCTGACTTTTCCTGTAGGTTGGAGCTTCCCCTGAAAACGCACAACTCAGTTGTAGATTACAACAGAGTGCCATTAAAGAGATGCTTCTGTGTCATCCAGGTTCCGGAGTGCCCAGGGAGCTGAGGGGAAACCTAAGATGACACAGAGCATTTGCGAACGCTCCAGGAGTTGAGTTGGGACCAGGAGGTATGGAGTCAGAACACAGGTCAAGCTGATCTGGAGAAACAAGGTAGAAGGGATGTGTAGACCAAGCTCAACACTCTAGAAGCGGGAAAATAAGAACACAGAGTCTGAGCTGGGGGCAGCTGGGGCCGATGTCCTGTGCTAAGAATGAGATGAGGCAGGGTGCATTATCAGTGAAAGACTGAAGGGGAACCTAGCCTAAAAGACCGGGCTTGTGGAGAACCCTCCCGCCCCCGCGGGGAAATGCCTTTCTTCCCATGTAGCCAGAGCCCAGCGCAGGAATCAAGGAGCCAAGGAGGGGAGAGCTTCTCTTTGGAGACTAGATGGTGGACTGATAAGATACTAGTTCTGTTCAGTGGAGAGGTCATCATAATAACTTGTGAGCTGGAACAGAAGCAAGAGAGATTCTTGGAAGACAGGTGTGAGTCTAAAACGGTCAAATGAGTTGATATTAGATCTAAGATCTTGAACTGAGCCTGGTAATAGAATTTAACCCATGGGGCTCTTCTCTGAGCTGGGAAGTTCTCCATTCTCGCACTCCTGCTGCCATTTTATGGCCCCGATGACGAGGTTGCAGCCCAGGTACAGACCACGTGCCGGAAGCCCTTGCGGGGTTGGTGGGCACAGAACCAATCCAGGAGCCTTATTAGGTTAAGGAACAGCATGGGAGCTCAGAAGGGAGTTAGAACATCATCTTTTCTTTTTTCTTTTCTAACTTTCACTTAATAGTTATTTGAGATTCACAGTAAGTTGCGAAAATAGTACAGAAAGTCTTGTGTAATCTTGACCCGAGTTCTTTCACCGGTAACAGGCAGCCAAGAAATCGACATCGGCACAATCCACAGGTCTTGGATCCACCGGTTTTATGCGTGCTCGTTTGTGTGTGTGTATAGTTTTGTGCGACTGTAGCACGTGGAGAGCTGTGTAACCACGACCACAAGCATGGTACACCGCTCCACTGTCACCACAACGATCTCCCTTGCGCTGACTCTTCATGGTCACGCCCCCCACTCTCCCGTACCCCGCCCCGACCCCAGCCCCTCATAACCACCAGTCCGGACCTTTTCTTTTAGCCAAAGGTGGGCACTGATTGAGGTTTCCAAATAGACACCTGAAGTGACACTAAGAAGAGAAAAAGCTGAACTCCTGCAAAAGGAAGTGAGTACGCGATGTCCAGAATGGGCTTGACTCACGTCTCCCCCTTCCTGTAGGCGCAGGCTGTGCTGGGCTGGACCTGGTCCCTGTCCACCCTGTTCGTAGTGGTCGCTCTGGCGTACGTGGTGGATGACGGCCCGGCCACCTCTTCGGCCGCCGTGGCGCTGTACCAGGCCCTGCACCGGACCCTGTGGGCGGCGGCCGTGGGCTGGGTCCTGCTGGCGTGTCAGGAAGGCTACGGAGGTAGGATGCCGCAGGGGCTGTTGCTTACGGGCTCACGCCGTGTCCCTTTAGAGGCGACAAATGCGAAAACACGGAGTACGCAGAAGGGCCTTTTCATTTGCTGGAGTGGTTGGTGAGTGACTGATACGGACTCAAAGACATCAATCGGTTTATATCCTGGGAGAACTGCCCGCCTATATTCGGTTTCAGATTTTTACCCTGGTTTATGTGCAAATGCAGGTTCCGAAAGAAAAATCTGCAGCCTTTCCAAGGAAGCTAGTTTAGAAGCTGGAGGAGAAAGATAGGGTCACATAGTAAAAACAAAAATACCACAGTGCCAGAGACAAAAGTTCTGGTCACATTCACTCTGGGCCTCAGTTTCTTTACCTGCCGGTAGAAACTGAGTAGTTCCCAAGATCCCCTTCAGCCCTTTGATGAAACAGGGAAAATGTCTCTACTGTGCCCGGCTTTCTACGCATGGAAAGGACAAGCAGAAAGGGCTTAAATGGAAAGAAAGGGAATTTCTCCAGAATAGGAAGGTCTATTCAAGTCACCTGACGTTTTGCCCCTTTCTTTTCTACTTGGCATGAGGTAAGAACTGGATGCTTGAGCTGTCAGAAAATGACAGGAGAACACCTGGCAAGAATCATCCAGAAAAAGTTCTGGCCCCACACTGCCCAGAAGTCCTAAAGCGATGGCTGTAGAGCCCAGGGAGCCATGACCCTTTCTACCCCAGTGAAATACTCAGGAGGAGTTTCCACGTGGGCCTGTGAACCCGACCCAGGTGGCCTCAGCAGAAGTGTTTGGAAATCACGGTTTAAGGAGAAAAATGATCGAATGATCCTAGCAACTGCTGAGTGAACACAGGCTTATGTCAGGGCCCATGGAGAACTTCACCCATACGATCCTGGGTGACCCTGGCCATAGCCGTGTGGGTAGAACTATCAGGAGCTGTTTCTCCGTGAGAAGGACGGCGCCTGGCGATGAAGGAACTCGTGAAGGTCACGCAGCTCGGTAGTGGCTGAGCTAGAAAATGAAACCCAGACCGCGTGCAAAGCCAACGCCCAAAGCCCATGACCTTCACTTCTGTGCACTTCTGTGCAGTACCCCTCCCAGATGTTTGATTGGTAAATTTGTTTTTGAATTTGGTGAGTGTATAACCATGAGAGATTTGTCCTTTAATATTTTAATGGTAAAAGCTTTTTCCTTATATGGAGAAATGACATTGACAAAGAAATAGGCTGCATTCTCTCTGACTGATGTACTTGCGTCTGTGGACAGCTGTTTGAATCACATGACCACACCTAACGCGGCTCCCATCCAGTGAGAATGACACTAAGCTGTCCCCAGAGCCTCAGGACATAAGCAACTAGTCCCCCCCTGGCCCGTGATATGGGGGCAAACATCACAGCATTCCTGTCTCATGTGAAAAGTCATGCTAAGTGAAGACTTAACCTCTAGAGGGAGTGACTTAGGTCAAGTTAGAAGATTAGTCTGATTTGCAGCATTATCATTACAGTGGAGCTAGTAAATACTACTGATCCCTAGACCTCCATTAACCCGGGTGACAGACAAGCCCTTCGGTTGTTCTTGAGCGATATTATCTTTTCAAAGTGTGTGAGATCATTAGCTGATCACAATTATGTAGGCGTGACTGGCGTTCTAGGTTTGAATCTCCGACACTATTTTAAGATCTCAGGATTAGTTCGTAGGCAAAGGTAGGAGGTGATAGGCGAGATACAATTCTAGAAACTATGTGTCCACCTGGTGATCTTTAGAAAAATATGTCTATAAAGGAACATTAGAAGAAGCGTTTCACTGAGACTCTCAGGGTGTGAAGAGATCCATCTCAGTCAGGGCCGGTGTAGACCACGGGGGTCCGGTTCCGTGCAAAGCTGTGCTCTACCGAGTTGCCAGAGTTATCTTCTGACATGTTACTCTTCTGGTTAAAACCTTTCAGGGCTGCCCTCTCTCCTCCAGCAGCGGTCCTCAAACTTTAATAATATATGGACCCATTCCAAAGGAATAAGTAGTCTTTTAGATCCCTTGTATTGGCTTAAATTAAATTTTAATTCTAATTTTACCTAAACATGAGCAAACGTAAACCTAGACACATATTTTTATGTTTATAGCACACAAGTTTATAAAGTCAAAACAAATTCAAAAAGTAAACATAAAAATGGGGCACCTGGCTGGCTCAGTCAGTAGAATGTAGGACTCTTGATCTTGGGTTGTGAGTTCAAGCCCCAGGTTGGGTGTGGAGATTACTTAAAAAAAAAATAGAGTGACCATAAAACCAATAAAATCTGAATAAACAACATTTATTTAATGTGATTAGTAGTTGGCCGGAGCTCCTGACATGAACAAGATATTGTTTGCTTTGGGAATGGACTTTTGTGTTGGGTTTACCTGTGCTCTTTGCTGACTTAATTTTTCTATAACTATATTGTTAATTCCCCCGTAATATCTTGGTTGATCTTATCCCTCGGCATTCCACTTGGGGGCAAATTCATCTTTGGTCTGTGAGTCCACCTCGATTTATTCACTCAATCTCATAAAATATTTATCAAATGCTTGCTTTATGTCATTCACTGAGATGCAGGGGCTGTAAGCAAAAGACAAGAAAAAGAAAATCTCTCTCTTGTAGGAGATCACAGAGGGGTAGGGGAAGTAGAGAGACCAGGAGACTCTAGTAAGCCGAATAACGGTCCCTATGATATCAGGTCTTATTGGGACCTTGCAGATACGGCGGCAAACATGAGATTGGGCGAGGGGGAGATTACGCTAGCTCATCCAGGTGGGCCCTAAATGCAGTCACGTGTACCCTTAGAAGAGGGGGGAGGAGGGAGATTTGACAGACACACAGAGGAGACGGTGATGTGAAGATGAAGCAGAGCGTTGCAAATGCTGACGTTGATGGCAGTGGCCACAAGGCGAGGAGAGCCAGAAGCCACGGGAAGCTGGAGGAAACAAGGAGCGAATTCTCCCCTGGAGCCTCCAGAGGGAATGCGACTTTGTCAACACCATGATTTCAGCCAGTGGTACTGGTTTTGGACTTCTAGTCTCCAGAATGACGCGAGAATCAATTTTGGTTGTTTCAAGCCACCACGTTTGTGCGATTTGTTACAGCAGCCATAGGAAACAAATCCAGAGCCATAGTAAGTAAATACACTTATAATTCCAGTGCAGTTGTATGTAGTGAATAAAAATAAAGCAGGACGCGGAGGGTAACTGGAGTTGGGGTGCATTTGCAGGTATAGGGTATAAAAGCATCGTGGGGGGCGCCTGGGTGGCTCAGTGGATTAGGGCCTCTGCCTTCAGCTCGGGTCATGGTCCCAGGGTTCTGGGATCGAGCCCCGCATCGGGCTCTCTGCTCAGCAGGGAGCCTGCTTCCTCCTCTCTCTGCCTGCTTCTCTGCCTACTTGTGATCCCTCTCTCTCTGTCAAATAAATAAATAAAATCTTAAATAAAATAAAATAAAATAAAAGCATCGTGGGCAGAGGGAACGGTGTGGCGGAGGTCTCAAAACGGGAATGAGCTCAGTGGGCGGGAGAAACAGCCAGAAGGCCAGTGAGATAGGAATTGAATCAAGGTGGGAGAGAGGTCAGAATGAGGACACAGAAGAAGGGGGAAGCCAGGTCATGCAAGGGTCTTCATGGCCATGGGGAAAAAATCCGGATTCTATTTTAAACGTCATGTAACATCATCTGACCTGTGTAATCTAGATTACTCCAGATGTTGCGTGGGGACTGCAGGGCGGCAAGGAGAGCAGAGAGCCCAACAGATGTGCTAGGAAGCTACTGTAGAGGTCCGTGGGGGAGGGATCCATGGTGGATTCGACGAGGGGGTTCACAGAGGAGATGGGGAGAAAGGGTCTGATTGAGAGACAGAGTTTTAGAGATAGAATGGCAGTGCTCTGTGGGATATGGAAGAAAGAACAGTCTGGGATGGCACCGGAGATTTATTCCTGAGCAACTGAAACCACGTGATTCATTACTGAGCACTCAAGATGAGGCTTATGGAAAGGAAAGGCAGAAGTTTCTTTTCTTTTCTCTTTTCTTTTCTCTCTTCTCTTCTCTTCTCTTCTCTTCTCTTCTCTTCTCTTCTCTTCTCTTCTCTTCCTTCCCTTCCCTTCCCTTCTCTTCTCTCTCCTTCTTCCTTTCTCTTTCTTTCCTTCTTTCTTCTCGGCTTAAAAAACAGAAATTGATTCTTTCCTAGCTCTGGAGACTAGAAACCCCAAATCAAGGTGTTGGAAAAGTCCTTCCAGAAGCCGTGTGGGGATCTGTTCCTTGCTCTCTCTCCTGGTCCCCACCCCTGCTGTGGCTGCCAGAAGGCCCGAGCTCCCTGGCCTGTGTGCGCATCACTCCAATCTCCGCCTCTGTCTTCACATGGCCTTCACCCAGTTCCTCTCCTCTGTATGTTTGTGTCTCCTTTTCTGTCTCTTATAAGGACACTCATTTTTGGAGTTGAGGCCCACTCTAACCCAGCATAATCTCATCTCGAGTTCCTTACCTTCGTTCCATCTGCAAAGACCCCCGTTGCAAATAGAGCAAGGTTCCAGATGGACATAGCTTTTGGGAGAACACTCTTCAACCCACTGCAGAGAACAGGAAGTCCTGTGTAGAGAGGGATGTACCCTTACACTTACTTTTAATTAATTTAAATTAAGTAGCCCACAGTAGCGGCTATCATGTGGGACAGCACAGTTCCAGACGTTAGAGCAAGTCACGGAATATTTGTCCTGAAAGGGACTAGTAGCTGACCAAATGCAAGCCCGTCCGTGAGAGGTGACAAGTCTGGGGCCTGACGATGCCACTGCCTCGTCCCAAGGCCCAGCGGCTCCTGTGTTGTACCTGGTGCCAGAACCGAAGCTGGGGGAAGGACTTCGCACCTCGGTTTACACGTGGCATGTTTTGTGCTCCCAGCGACTGTAAACTCTATATTAGCATCTCTTGTTTTTTTCATAGTCCCGCAAAGGGAAGTGCTTTTTGTTTCGTTTTTGCTTGGGGCAAAAATGAGAAGAAGAAAGACCTTCTCAGAGGATGTTTACACCCTTAGGAGCTGGGCCCCGAGGGAGTGGGGCTGGCCCCTCGGAGCCGGAGAGGCGCTTGCGGGCCCCTCGAACGCCGCTGTTGGTTCCCTCCAGGTCCGGTGAACCGGCTGCTCTCCTGCCGGCTCTGGGCTCTGCCGGCCAGCATCAGTTACGCCTGCTACTTGGTGCACCCTATCCTCATCATGCTCTACAACGGGCTTCAGGAAACGCTGATCCACTACAGCGACACCAACATGGTGAGTGAGTCCCTGCTGCTGGCTCTGGCGTGACTCTCCCGGTCCTTCTCTGCTGAAGCCCCAGAGCCACCCACCGGCTTGGGGAGAAGCGTGTTCTCTTGTTGCAAGGAGCCTGTTGTCCTTTGTCTTATTGGAGGGAGGGCTGCAGGAGAGTGTCTTTCTTCCATCGAATTTATTCTAGGTTTAATGCGCAGGGCTGTCTATTACAGATCCCTTTCATACAGCCAGGAGTCTGGTAGTAAGATTGTATCCCCTCTGCCCCTTTTTCTCTCCAGTTTTATCTTTTCTCTGGACACTGTTTGCTGACCTTCGTCGCTGGGCTGGCCCTGACGCTGTGCATTGAGAAACCGTGTCAGGAACTGAAGCGGCACCTGCTGGGACCAACGCCTGCAGGGCCGTGAAAGAACGTTCTGGTAAAACCGGGAAGAATGGATGGGTTCATTCTGCTGGTGATGAGCAAAAGCAGGCGTGGCCTTGTTTATGTAACGAAGGTTTGTCCCCCTGGCAAGGGGTGTGAATCTCATTTTGTGAATGTTTAAGACAGGCAACTTCTCTGTGTTTAATACATGAAAGCGTTCTGAATGTTGTTATATAAAAGAGTTCTGTGATAGTCTATTCAGTAGCACAATAATCACCTTCTCATGTACCTTTTCTGGAAAAAAAACACTTGGATTTGGGGGGGGGGTCTCGTCCTCCATGTACTTCCTCTTCCAAAGATCATAGGAAAACAGCAAACCTCACGAATTTAATGTCATTTAGGTAATAATGTTCACTTTTCTTGGTAAAATCACAGTGTGTAGTTTTTTACATCATAACTGTCTTTGTGTTATCATGATACCTTTGGAGACTTGTGACTTTCTCCTGGAGCCTCAGGACTGTGCGACCTGCTGGCGTGTGCACGGTGACAGGCCTTCCAAGCATTATCTATCGTACAGCGTGGTCCCTGTTAGGGGTTGAACGTGTTCACTGAAAAAGATACAAAGTCCGAATCCTCTAGACCCTGAGAATGTGGCCTGTTTGGGGGCTAGCGTTTTACAGAGGTGATCAAGTTAAAGGGAGTTCATGGAGGGAGGGGAGCCTAATGCAATGTGACTGGCCTCCTAATAAAAAAGGGGAAATCTGGGCATAGAGGCAGATCCGCACAGATGGAAGAAGGGGTGAAAACGTGCAGGACTAAGGCAGCCCCCCACAAGCCAAGAAACACCAAGGATTGCCAGCAGACACAGAAGCTAGCAGAGCCAAGGAAGGCCTCTCCCCCGGAGCCCTCGGAGAGAGCACAGCCCTGCCAACACCTTGAGTTAGGACTTCAGCCTTCCAGAACCATAGTGGGGTACACACCTGTCATGGTAAATCAGCCAGGGTGTGGGGCTTTGTTACAGTAGCCCTAGAAAAGGAGCACGGTGCCTCAACAAAACTCCCAACGGAGAAGGACGAGACCCTGGTGAATGGCTTCCCCCCAACCCCTTGGTTTCCACCAGCGAGGCCTAGAGACGGAGAGATTTATAAGGCTGGGCGCCCGGGTTGTCAGACTGTGTTCCTCCCCGGGTGTGTGATTTCACGTTAACCATCCCTGCTCGCATACGCTTAATGTCACATTTAACAACACTCCCGTTGTGTACTTAAGTATCAAAGGATTTATTAACAATCACGGGGCTACGAGGAACTAGTTAACACGGAATGTTCCCCCTTTCTGTGTGCACTGTTTCTCTCCAAGTGGATCTGCTAGGAGGACCTCTGGGGGGTGGGGAGGGCTGCTAACCTCAAATCCTTCCAAAGGGCCGTTGATAGCTAACCTTGTCCTTTTCTGGTTCACCTTGGGGAGCCACATTCCCGGAGGCCTGGTCTAGTCTGCTGATAGAATCTGATGTGAGGGAGGAGACAAGCCTGGCAAGTTCAGCGTCTCTATTAGAAGGCATCCAGTTGGCTCTTCGGGTAACCACGAAGTTCATGGAGTGCCTTGGGAGCCCCCTGGTGGCGGATTTGGCACCTGCTCCCCCTCCAACTTGGGCCTCCGAGGAGATCTTGAGGGTGGGTGGCATTGACAGGAGGAACACTGTAATCTGGACAGACCCCGGTGGGAAATGACTCGCCTGCCAACATTGCTGGGCAGTCGAATTGCCAAGTGCTTCTAGTTATGAGGCTAGCAACCTGGGGCCCACAGGGGAAAGAAAAAAATACCCTCTCCACTATTGCAATTTCATAAACTATAAAGTAAGGACAGAGAAATCCAATTTTGTTTTGGCTTTCGTTTCGATCTGGAATTCCCTAGGAGTTTAAGATTTCTAGAATACGGGGACCTTCTTTGGATTCTGAAGCAAACTGTAAAAGAGTATAGGACATTTACGAGACAGTTGGAAATTTGAACACCGCCTGGATGTTCGATGATATTAAGGACTTGCTAATTTTTTAATGTGATAGTGGTATTGTGGTAATTTTTTTAAAAAGTCCTTGTGTTTTAGACATATATTGAAATACTTATGGACAAAATGATAAAATATGGTATTTGCCTCAAAATAATATCTGAAGGAAATGAAATAGCTAAAACCAGATTGGCCATGTAGTGATAATTTTTGAAGCTGGGTGATAGATACGTGGGACCTCATTCTGGTTTTTTTTCTATTTTTGTATTTAAAAACTCAAGCAAATAATACTAGTAAACACGTGCAAATTTATAGAGACAGCAACATTAGTATAGAGTAAGCATCAACTGATGGGTGCCTCCTCTCATTCTCCCTAAATTCTGAAATCCCTGTTTCATCCCCACATACCAGCCCATGGATAAAAATAGGTCATATTGACGGTATAGTCATCCCCGGCAGACCTAAAGGAACTCCAGCCCTCCTTAAGTTCCTTCTGACTGGTCTTGGGAGAGTCCAGGAGTATCTCGCTTGTCTTGTAAACACCTGGACCCTCCTAAGTCCTTTTTTAATGGTGCAAACCCCTCTCCTTCGAGCTGCGCCCTCCCCCACCCACCGTGCGTGCCCTCAAACTGCTGAGAGCTATTGGTGGGGGAGGTAGGTAGCAGTGCCTCCTACACCTGCTGTCCCCACTCCTCTCTCCAAAGCATGCTGCCTTCTTCCCTGACTTTTCCGGGCAGGAGGTGGGCTGGGCTGGTTCAGTGCTCATTTTCTTCCTCTTTACATTTCCACCCTGTTCACCACTAGCCCTGACCATCATGGCCGGCACACAGCAGGTGCTCAATATATGGCCACTGAAATAGTGATGGAATCAATCCCTTCTTCTTCTTCTTTTTTTAAATATTATTTATTTATTTGTTTGTTTGTTTGACAAAGACGCAGAGAGAGAGGGAACACAAGCAGGGGGAGTGGGAGAGGGAGACGCAGGTTTCCCGCTGAGCAGGGAGGCCGATGTGAGGCTCGATCCCAGGACTCTGGGATCATGACCTGAGTGGAAGGCAGACACTTACGAGCCACCCAGGCCACCCAGGTGCCCAATCCCTTCTTTTTCTAAGGGGAATTCTTTTCCAGGAGGCTCCTCATACATCCAGGTAGGCACCTCTCAACCACGTCTCAGATACGTTCAGTTTTATGAAAACCTTTCCCCCAAATGGCCCAACCAGATCCACAGTCCAGAGGTGCCAAAGTACTTAAAAGGGTGAGAAGCCTTTAGTACAATAGTCCACAGACCCCAAGTGGGACTTAAAACAATGTTGTGCTAATATCACACCCGGAAGCAGCCATTTTGGGTGGCCTACCCACCCTCACGTCCCCTCCTCCCTTCCTAAACGAACTCTGGCGTTCTAGCATTGAGGTGCCCAGACAGAGGTGAAGACTCATACTCAGCGAAAGCCAGTTTTATGGCCCTTGGTGCTTCGGCCCACAATTGGTCCAAGTGTGGTCATGTGACCCGGCTCTGACCAATGAGACCTAAGGAGACGTGCGCGGGGACTTCTGGGAGAGACTGTCCTTACTGAGACGGGAGGGGGCTGGGGGCGTGAAGGAGGAAGCCCCTCTCATCTTGTGTGTCGTGAGGGTGTGGTGCAGTTGGGAGTTGCGGCAGCACCCTGTGAGAATGAAGGCGGCGAGGCCGACACCCTGGGGCTGATGCGGGGACTGGGGGCTGCCCGACATTGTGGAGGACCAGACACTGTGCAACAACATGGTGTCTGGATCTGTGTGCCGAAGGCTCCCCAACCCCAGCATGCAGGGCTCGACCCTCCACGTAGGGGACTGAAGTTGTTTCTTGCAGGATTCATGATGGGCTTAAGACCAAACCCCTAAAAATATGGACATAAAGACTCTCCCCGAAATGCCCTTGCCAGTGAAGCTCGTGGTTGACAAGTTCAAACCACAAGCTCAAAGTATCGTGACCACCTCATCCCCCTTTGCTTGGGATTTTGTGGAAGTTAGCACGGAAGCTAAACCATGCGCACACACCCCTCTGTCCTGGGCAAACAGGGACGAGCTGTCCTTGAACTCGGGTCCATCAGCTTTTTCTTTTATTTATTTATTTTTAAGATTTTATTTATTTCAGAGAGAGAGTGGAGGGAAGGGCGGAGGGAGACGGAGAGGCAGAGAATTCCAGAGTCTGCACTGAGTCAGAGCCCCCAGGCCCGACACCATCTCACGACCCTGAGATCATGACCTGAGCCAAACCAAGAGTTGGACGCTTAACCCAGTGAGCCACCCAGGCACCCCTCCCTCCGCTTTTTAGTTCCTTTCTCTTAATGGTGAGCAGAAAACAAAGTTCCCACAAACCTGGGAAAAGGCTTTAACATCTGGAAGACTGAGTCTAAAATGAACACACAAAGCAAAGGAATTTGGAGGGAAGGAAGAGGTTACATGGGGAGAAGCAAAGCTTCCAGAACCATCACTATGCTTGAAGAGATGAGAAGATACTGCCTCCAGTAAAGAGAGTGAGATAAAGAAGAGATTGTGCTTTGTTTTATTCAGTCAATAGCCAAATATTTCTAATAACCACCTAATTATAAAGACTTTAGGACTATTACTATGAATGTCAGAAATCTTGTTTTGAAGGAGCTCTCATCTCTTATGGTGGCCAGAGCTGGGAAGAACAGCCTGGGATTGCATTTTGCTGTGGATTAAAGAAGGGACAAAGTGCTGGATAGTTCAGCAGATTGTGGAGTGTAGATAGATCCTTATGTTTTTATTACTTAAAATGTCTGGGGTGCCTGCATGGCTCAGTGGGTTAAAGCCTCTGCCTTCCGCTCAGGTCATGATCTCAGGGTCCTGGGATCGAGCCCCACATTGGGTTCTCTGCTCGGCGGGGAGCTATGCCTGCCTCTCTGCCTACTTGTGATCTGTCTCTGTCAAATAAATAAATAAAATCTTTTAAAAAAAAAGTCCGTTGAATTTTTAAAATGTATTGATTATGATAAGAATGTACTAATATATGCTTTTAAGTAATAATGGGATTTTATGTAGTATTTCGTTTTTATTAAATGAGCTCACAAAGTAATGTCTAATTCTGCACCTTTTGTTCTTATGCTTTTAGATGAATTTTTCTGTTTTTAATTTTAATTTTTTAAAATTTTATTTATTTGAGAGAGAGAGAGAGAGAGTGAGTGGGGAGAGGGACAGAGGGAGAGGGAGAAGCAGGCTCCCCACTGAGCAGGGAGCCCAATGTGGGGCTCGATCCCAGGACCCCGGGATCATGACCAGAGTCAAAGGCAGACACTTAACCAACTGAGCCACCCAGGCATTCTCTTTTTCTTTTTTTTAATTGAGGTTATAATTTATAAAAACTTATAAAATTGTACACTTTTGTGAGTTTTGACAAATGCATATTGTCGTCACCACCACGAACAAGGTACTGAATTCCATAACTCCTCAAAATTTCTGGGGCTCCTTTATTGTCAGCCTCTATACTTAACCCCAGCCCTTAGCAACTATCTGTTCTCTATCCCTATAGTACTGCCTTTTCCAGATGTATTTATTTTTTAGTTTATTTTTTAAAAATATAAAATATTTCAAATATTCTAAGGAATCTAAAGAAATGAAACAATGGATAACCCACTTATCCACCATCCCTAATAAACACAGGGTAACATTTTGCCATTTTTCTTTCCAATGTGTTTCTGTTTAAAAAATAATACGTTGTAGGGGCACCTGTGGAGGAGGGGAGCAGACACCATTAGTCAGGACCCTCCCCAATACTTGGTTCTATCAACCTGTTAATTTGCTGTTAAATCCCTGATGAGTGTAAGGTAGGGTCTGATTGCTTCAATTTTCATTTCCCTGTCTACCAGTGGGGTTGGATGTTTTCCATGTGTGCAATGGCCCTTGGAGCCTCTCTTTCAGAGACGGCCTGAAAGTCTCTTGCCTCCTTCCATCAGAAAGGAAGTCTCCTTTCTGATGGAGGCATAATTCTTCTATTGAGTATTTTCCTTATTATTGATTCTAAGGTGTTCTTTCTGTATTGTTGATTATTTGTTTTGCAAATACCCTATCTGTGGGAACATGGTAAATGATAAATGCCTTACATTTTAATGTAGGCGAATTTACCACTCTTTTCCTTTTGGCTTGTGAATTTTGGGGGCTTTTTTCACGAAATCCATAGAAATATTTTTAAAATATTTCCTCCATAGGGGAAAAGGCTCCGCTAAAAATTCCTGATCAAATGCTACAAGTCCTTGGAGTCATTGTAAGGTGGATTTTTTT
>CM052808.1:65641937-65718051 GCA_028533885.1 Nasua narica
GTGGCTCAGTGGGTTAAAGCCTCTGCCTTCAGCTCAGGTCCTGATCTCAGGGTCCTGGGATCAAGCCCCGCATCGGGCTCTCTGCTCAGCAGGGAGCCTGCTTCCCCCTCTCTCTCTGCCTGCCTCTCCGCCTGCTTGTGATCTCTCGTTCTCTCTGTCAGATAAATAAATAAAATTAAATTAAAAACCTCCAGGATTTTTTTTCCTATGTACACATTCACTTTTCCCTCTACACAAATTTAAATGTTTAAATTGGCTTCCAGAGTAACTTTATCACTTTGTGTCTTAATATATCTGTGCTGTCACTGTTGATTTTTACATTACAAATGATAACTCTGAAAGCACATAATAAGAAAAGTTTTTCCTTTGGTATTTGAAAAAAAATGTCTATGGGTTCACATAAAAAAGAAAAAAAAATCCCTCAATAATGGCATATAAGAAAAGGTTGCTGTCTAAAAAAAGCCCCTTAATATAGTTTACCAGAAATTCATGTCTATTTATTTATGTGCCAATACACATATTTCTTTTTTTAAAAAAGATTTTATTTACTTATTTGAGAGAGAAAGATTGAGAGAAAGAGTGGGGGGGCAGAGGGAGAGGCAGACTCCCTGCAGAGCAGGGAGCCCGACTTGGGACTCGATCCAGGACTCTGGGATCATGACGTGAGCTGAAGGCACACGCTTAACCCAGGTGCCTTCAGTATACGTGTTTTGTATTCCTGACTCAACAATTAGAGACAGACGTGTTTGCCCTGTGAGACGCAGGCAGAGGCTGCCTGACGGCTGGCCCTGTGGGCAGAGATGAGCTGGGTGCTGATGAATTCAGCACCACTGATCTCATCTCTTCTGTTTCGGGACTCCTCCCAAATTCAGACACAAACCAGCTCCGAAAGGACACAGTTTCCCAGTGCTTCCCTGGCTGTCGGGCTTACTCACATTACTTCTGTGCCATGTCCTCTTAGAGCGTACGTGTGCTCTCTCTGCATCACGGAAGGGCAAGCCACCGAATTCTCTAACGTGTAGACCGGCGGGGACCTGTGCTTGGACCTCAGATGCGGGCGGAGAAAAACACAGTTTCCTTTCATCCCCCTCCTAGAGTGTGATCAGCAGCTCACGGTTAAGTTCTGACGCGGCCTGCTCTGGTTCACAGCTACAGAGAGAGAACTTGAACTTGCTGCTGTGACCAGGGACAGTGGGTTTAGTTAAGCCAGCTGGGGGATGCTTTCCAGAGGGGAGAGGAGGAAAGTGGCATTTTTATCAGGTGCAGAAGTAAGTCTGTTTAAGGAATTAACACAGGTTGAGGACCTACCGTGTACCTGAAGATGTGTTAATCCCTTTAGATGGATTTTTTAAAAAGATTTATTTATTTACTTGAGAGAGAGAGAGAGCAGGGGGAGGGGCACATGGAGAGGGAGACAAGCAGACTCCCCACTGAGTAGGGCTTGGTTCCAGGACCCTGCGATCATGACTTGAGCTGAAATCGAGAGCTGGATGCTTAAATGACTGAGCCACCCAGGCGCCCCTGGATAGATTATATTACTTAACCGAACCTAAAGGCACTACTATGAATTCCATAGTGTAGTTGATCAAAGTGATACTCAGGATAAGTGACTTGCCCAGGGTCATACAGCTGGTAACTGACAGGTAAATGGTTGAACCAAGGTCAGCTAATTCTTGGGTCTTTGCTCTTAATCACTACGCAAAGAATAGAATGCAGTCGTTAGGGCAGGTCCTGAGAACGAAGACGCAATGACAGAGCAGAAGCTGCGGCCCTTTGAGTAGCCCTAGTCCCCCTGCTAGCTGCCCCTTGGGTAGAGGGACATCGCCCTCCCTGACCCCCTCCTGCGGCGAGCTCACAGGGCTCGTTGAGCCCTTCCAGAGCCTAACGCTCTGCTTGGTGTTCTACGGAGAGGGCTCAGTGCCAGTGACCAGTGGGGGACCGGACCCCTGGGGCACGTCCCACCAATGAACACACTAAATCCACTTGAATGTTCCCTTCCCTCCAAGTGTCTCCAAGAGGAGTGGGAAAGAGGGGAGCCTTCCATACAGAGGCCCGGGGACTCTCCACAACCTCAGAAAGCTGCTTCTCGGACACCTGACCATTGGTTTTGGGGCCAGGGGATTTAGTCCACATGGGGGAAAGAACTAGGAACCAAAACTTAAGACTTGACATCATGATGTTAATGGTGCCATTTTTTTCTTTTTTAAAGGACATGAACGCTGAAATTGGTCAGAGTCCCAAGCCTTGACTCCTGGACGCATGTCTTATTCCTCCAGTGAGAGAATACACTTCTAGAATGTGAACTATTTCTTCTCCTTTGATTATATGCTCTTACCCCCTCTCAACACTCATAATCTCTCCAGTGCATTAAATGTCAGTGGGCAGCGCCATTCGAGCTGTTATCTTTCATATCTATGCCGACGCCTTCTGTATGAGCTTCGTAGGGCTGTTGTAACAAATGCCACCCAGGGAGTTTAAACACCCGAAATTTATTGTCTCACAGTCCTGGAGGCCAGAAGTCCAAGATCAAGGTGTCCACAAGCCCTGAGCGCCATGAGGGAGAATCTGTTCCGTGCCAATCTCATTGCTTGTGGAAAATCGCCGGCCGTCTTCGGGGTTCTTGGCTTCTGCTGGATCACCCCGATTCCTGCCTTCCTCTTCATAAGGCATTCTTCCTGCATGTATGTCTGTGTCAAATTTCCCCGAATGTATAAGGACATCAGTCCTATTGGACTAGGGACCCACCCAATTCCAGTGTGATATCCTCTCGTCCCATTTCCAAATAAGGCCACATGCCAAGGTCCCGGGGGGTCAGGACTTCAACATATGAATTCACAGGGAGCAAGAGAACACCTTTCTTTCTTTTTTTAAAGATCTCTTAAAAAGATTTATTTATTTATTTATTTATTTATTTATTTATTTATTTATTTCTAATTTAAAAATTTGTTTAAAGGAAGGGATTCTTTCTTTTTCTTTTTAAAGATGTTATTTATTATTTATTGGACAGCATGTACAAGCAGGGGGAGGGGCAGAGAGAGAGGCAGAAGCAGGCTCTTTGCTGAGCAGGGAGCCCTGTGCGGAGCTTGATGCCCGGACCCTGGGATCATGACCTGAGCCGAAGGCAGACGCTCAACCAACTGAGCCACCCAGGCACCCCAAGATTTTATTTATGTATCTATTCATTTGAGAAAGGGAGAGTACAAGCAGGGTCAGCAAGAACAGGGGGAGAGGGAGAAGCAGGCTACTCGTGGAGCAGGACCCTGGTATCATGACCTGAGCTGAAGGCAGATGCTTAAATGACTAAGTCACCCAGGTGTCCCCAAAATACATTTCTAATAAGGCATTTCCAGAGGCTTTCTGCGAGAGTATTATCCACTGTGGAAGAGGATGTCATAAAAGATATCTTTAACAAAAATGGAGGGACTGCTCTCCAAAAGACATTTGTCATTCAAGAGAGTGAAATGCAAAATTGTCCCATGGATGCACCATTCTCCTCACATCGTGAGATGCCACAGCCAGTCCTGGCAGGGACCCGAGTGCGCGTTCATCCTCCAAGCCCACCATTATTTCAGTGCGTTTTGACATAGGTGGTAGAAACGGCTGCTGTGGTGAGAATTTGCTTCTCCCCTTCACTCGCGTTCCATTGTCTCCAAACCAGCAGCAGGAAGGCGCTTTTCTCCCCTCCCTGCTGCTAAGGGCCGGGTCTCAGCATCCACACCGCAGACCTACTCAGGTGTGCAGCAAGGCACAGCAGAGCCCTGCAGAGGGGAGTCATTCTTACACGGGCCACAGCTTCTCCGGTAGGTGGCGCACGGGATCTCTGACCCATTCTGCTGTTTGGATGTCCTCCGAAATGCGTGCGGCTGCAGCAGAACAGGGCCGTGGGATGGAACATGGCTGACGTTTCCTGGCAATGTCCCTTTCCCCAAATCCAATCAGTGGAGCTGTTGGGGCCCAAGGAGAGATGATCGGAAAGTGGCTGGGACCCTGTGGGCAGCCCAGAGGCTTGTGCATGTGTGGCCGCTTCCAACTCCACCCAGGTGGCCAGGAGTGCTAAGGGGCGGAGGGGACTATGGAGTGTCCATAGCCTCCCATCATCGCTACCTGTGCCCTCCCTGCCTTCGTGTCCAGGCAGGTGCACTTACCCACCTCCTATCTCCATCATATTGACCATTCCCCAAGAAAGAGCTCCAGAGAAATTCCTCTGATGGGCTAAGTGTCTGCCTTAGGGTCAAGGCTTTCTTGTTTTTGACTTCTGGGGTCATTTGTCTTCAACATCAGTGCATTTAATATTGCAATTGGGCTGTGGCCAGACTTCCCCTTGTTTCCTGACCCGCTTTTCCTGAACCTCTGCGAAGTCTGGCCAGCCTGCTTATCCAGGATTCCTATTGTTTTTCAATCCCTGGCGGTCCTGCCTTCCTCCCCAATGTCCATGTTCTTCTCTAGGTTCTATCTCAGCCTTCTGTCGGGTTTGCCTCAAACCTCCTCGGTTCCCATGGAGCCCTGGTTGCTAATCTGATTTTAATCATCCCATTGCTCAGGAAAGAGTCTTTCTAGAATCCATACACTGACCAGAAATATTGAAGCTAGGGACAGACATGAGCGGTGAGTCAGACCTGAGTAGATAGATTGAAGAGTCAAGCATGGGTAGGTGGGGGGGGTGTGGACCTCAGTCAGGAAGGAAATGTCAACAATCAGTGACAAAATCTGAGCCCAAGAAATGGGAAAATCCCAAGTCTGAGAAAAACCCAAGATAAGAGACAGCTGGGGCTGGTGTGGGTGTAAGCAAGAAACCACACATGCTGAATCCGGATTAAAACTAGGTAGAGAGACGTCTGCTGAGGCAGAGTGGTTTCCGAAGCCTTCCGGTGCTGTCTGAAGAGCCTGGCTTCTGATCAGCATGTGCTCCTATTTTGAGACCCTTCAGCGGACCTCTGAAGACAGCATCTGCCTTGGCTCCCTCTTCCCAAGGCTCTTATGGATCCTGGCCCACCTAGGTCATGGTCGAAAAGGCATCTCATTTACCCAGCTGGTTTGGCTTTCTCCACGAAACATTTTAGTTGAATTGTGTCAGAACTGGGATTCCTTTCCTTGGAGTGTCTTTGTAGGGGGTTACAAGGATGCTCTGGGCAGGAAAAACTTTGGGCCACTGGGGGGTCATGAATCCCATAGTCCCCCAAGCTCCAGAACCCACTGTCGAGCGACGGAGCCCCAAAGCCTTGTGTTGACTTCTCTGGACATCGTTCCCTCTCTTCTGCTCAGCCTCCTGTTTTCACTTCTCCCCCATACAACTGGATTGAATGGCAGACTCCGGAACTTGGCTTACTTTGTGGACGTGGGGCAGAGTCTGAAGGCTTGATCTTTCCTGAAACATTTATTTATTTATCTATATAAGATTTGTTTATTTATTTATTTTAGAGAGAGAGAGAGTGAGCAGCGGGAGAGGGAGAGAGAGAACCTCCAGCAGACTCCCTGCTAAAGCACAGAGCCCAACGCGGGGCTCCATCTCGCCACCCCGAGATCACAACCTGAGACCTGGGCCAAAATCAAGAGCTAGCCCCTGAACCGACTGGGCCGCCCCGGCGCCCCTCCGGAAATGTTCTGTTCAGAGAGAATACATGTCTGACGCCTGTTGTTGAAGCCCCGCCCCCCGCGTCGTCACTCTTTGGGGCGGTAGCTTTAGCCAACACATACACCTGCCGAGGGCTGGAGCCTGTGCGGGGCTCCAGGGTCCCTGCTTCAGACGGTGAGGACGAGGCGAGCCATCAGCCTGCTGGGAAGACCGAGTCCAAAAAATACACTTCAGAGTGTTTTAGAAGAACCCCTAGGGATGGGGAGAGGCAGTGCTGGGCGAATTGACCCTCAAAGCTTTGTTTTCCACGTCCTCTGTGTTCCCGGCACAGGCGGTGAGAAGATGAACAGCCACCGCCAAGGCCGACGACGGACGCCAAGAAGGGCAGCAGGCTCGCGGGGAGGGCCCTCTCCACCAAGCTCCCCCCGGACACCCACGCGATTTCTGGCCAAACAGGTAATTACAAAACACGGTTTCGTCCCTGCTTTTCACCAGCTGGACCGTGTTTGCTGTTCGCAAACGTTGGTCCCTATTAACCTCCGTGCTTCAATTCAGGAAAACACTTCTGCTCATAGCACTTCCGCGGGCTTCATGGAGACAGACAGACCTAGAATACCTGATTTGCTTTATCTGCCAGATAAATAGCTGGAAGGCTACGCCCGCGCAGAGACGCAGAGACCTGCACGCAGCAGAAGTGACGGGAAATACACTCTTTTGCAAATTAAGAGGAAGTTCAGCTGATGAGAGGCACTGAGGAAGATCAGCTCATCAACCACGGAGGGCACGTGTGGACTGAGATCCTTGTCCCAGCGCAGGTCACCCGTAATCATTCGGAGCAAGACGCCCCAACACAGGCAAAAGTGCAGGGAAGAGTCTAAAAGCAAGATTACTATGATAGAAAGTATTTTCTTTGTGACTTCTACCCCATTTCTTGTCAATGGTGAGACACACAACTTAAGTTATGCCAGGTTATTTTTATATAATAATATAAAAATATATTATATATTTTTAAAATATATATAAAATATAAAATATATATATAATATATATATAAATATATATAAAAATATAATATATATTTACAGTTCATTTGGTAAGAATGAAATCAAACCCAAACCAAAATAATAGCAATATTCTCCCACATCATTCTTGAACCGAGAACTTTTTTTTTTTTTTTTGGCTGGGTGGGGTGGGTGGATGGTGAACGAGCAGGTGTTCCTGTCTCTGGGCATCTGACCCAAGCCAGGCCAGGCAGGGCTCTTCTTGGGATGGCAGTACCTGCACTGAGGAAAAGGGTCAGGCTCTCTGTCTGCTCCTGGAGCTGGGGAACAAGGCTCGAGAACTCTCAGCAGGTATATCTGTGGCATGTGGAGGAGGCTGGTCTGCACCAAGAAGGAAGAGAAGAAACTTCTCCTGAGAGAAGCAGAGGCCAAAGAGACAGAAGGAAAGAGAGCACCGGCCCTATCACTCTGTCAGCAAAGTTCTGAGAGAAACTCTTTATTTCTGGGTATTATCTCAGCAGCTCACCAAGGAAGCTCTCTGTTTCTTGCACATGCTGGAGTTCGGTTTTCTGTCATTTCCAACCAAATACTTTGGAGGGTCCAAGATGGCGGCAACCACTCGAAGCCAGGAGTAAGTCAGCCTGAAGCACAAAGTGGAATGAAAGGAAGAGAGTAGGGGTGGGAATGCTCCGGAAAGGACTGTCTGCTGCCTAAATAGAAACCTTCCCAGGCCTCTACCATTTTCCAGGGAAAGGTGCAGCCAATTCTTCCAACTGGGAGTCTGGAAATTCTAACTGGCCTTGCTCCCCAGAAATCCCCCCTGACCTCTTCGAGGTTACTTATAAAACCTATGGGTCACTCTGTGCTATTTGTTGGGTCAAATATGTGAGAACTTGAGCTTCCTAGGCTAAAGGACAAACGTGGGCAGATCACGATTGAGCTCCGCTGGGGCCATCCCAGCCTCTGCGGTCCAAACCAATCCATGAGGAAAGCGATTAAATAATAATAATAATAATCTTACAGACCAGGTAAGTCCAGAGATGAGGCAAACTCTAGGGTTCTGGGGTGCAACTCAGTGATGTCGCTACACACCTGGGTTCTTATGTTCTTTCCATTCTACCTAGATTGTATTATGGCTCCCCAGTAGTTCCTGTTCCCTTGTGTGAAGCCTGCCATCCTTGATATATTATCTTCCTTCTCAGAGTGGTCTTAGATCGCTACAGCCCTTCCGGGCCTTACCTCCTGGCCTGACAAGATCCAGAGCTGGCACAGAGACCCTCTGTTCCCGGGGTTTCCTCTAAGAATGAGGGACTTTTCAAGAAAGCCGCAGGCGACTTCCCCTCGTGTTTTATTTGCTGTGTAGGGAAGATGAATATTCAAAAAAAAAAAAAAATCTAGTTTCTGTTAGAAAGGAAAAGCAATGAGGCAGTGCTCCCAATGGTGGTGGTGAGAGTTCATCCCAGGCGGAGCGGGAGGTAAGGCCCATGGCCTGCCCAGGGCTGACGGCTGTGGGGGCCACACTCCCCCAGCAGGGCTCTCTGGAGTGGCCTGAAGGTTCTTCCTGTTCAGTAGATGGGTCAGCAGTGGAACGTCTATTAGTATTAATGACACTAATTAAAAATAATCAATAATCCAAAAAAACCTCACTAATCCACAGAACTCCATGCCTGAACCCCCTCGTTCCAAAATCACATTCCTGTCTGGATTCAGGGGGATACATTTGTAAAGTCGTCACCGAATTACGTATTTATACAGGCATTCTGGTCCCTGAAGAAATGTAAGACATAGACCCAACCCTCGGAAGTCTAGTTAAGGAGAGAAAAGAATCACGGAAATATTCAAAGAACAGAGCGAGTCCGGGTGGTCATTATATTTTGCTGACCAAGGCCTTCCTGGACCAGGAAAACGCCTCTCTGCTCTCTGGGTTTGCCATTATCTGTACTTGGGGGTGATCTCAGGAGCCCAGGGGATGGGAGGAAGGCCAGGGTGGGTTCCTTCTGAGCCTGGGCCGGGCACAGAGGGCAGACCTGGGTAGCCAGAGGGCAGCATGGAGGCTGTGGGTGCCCAGGGCACAGGCCTGGGGGAAGAGACAAAGGAAGGGGGAGGGCACACCTGTAGGTGGGTAAGGTCAGATCCACGCCCAGGGGCTTCCCTGCAGTGAAGCTCAGGACCACAGTCAGACTGGAGCTACCCCAGGGTGAAGGGGAGGCCCGTGCTCAGCAGCAGCAAAGAGAACCGGCCCCTCCTGAGCGGTGGGCGGTGGAGACCAGGGCTGCCCTCCGACTACAGGCACCGCCCTTGGGTGTTTAACCCGCAAAGCGGGGTTTGCTTTACATTCTCCTCCCTCTTGTCTCAGATTCCTGCTTGCCCAGTGGGCTACGAGCTCACCGGAGCTGTAGGATTGGGCTTGCTGTCCGGATTGCCCTCCCCAGAAGCTCTGAGGCTTGAGTCGGCCCCATGCATGGCATTGCAAACTCTAGCAAGGAGACCAAGAGAGTCTGAGAAGAAAGAGAAAATAACAACACACTGCCAGGTTGTGAAAGTCAATGCATTTGAGCATCTCCAATAGGGGAGGTGCTGTTTCGAGAGTAATCAGTTCTTAAGGGAAAATTCCAGATTTCCAAGATGATCCTGCTTTCAAATATTCTGCCCTAAAGTCAAACTAGTTGTCAGAACTTTGTCTCCATGCTTGGACTGGAAACTGTGTAATGTATCCAGGCCATGTCGGTTCTTTTTAATCTGGAATCTGCTCTTCCCTGCTTCAGTAAACACCAGCAAGCCATCTACTCGCTCAGCCTCTGCTTCCTCTTGTGCAAAATGCCGGGACTCCTACAGAGTAAATGTCTGTCCTCTGGTTCTGCCTGGAATCTCTTCTGTCTAGTGGGGACACTACACCCCTTTGGAGAACAGCCCCTCTCCCACTGCAGCCTCCCAATCATGGGGTTCTACAGGGTGCTACAGTCAACAGTTCCCATTACTCCTGGCCTCAGGGGTGGCATAGCTCTCAAACCAGTTAGAATCCTCCATAATCCCCGCCACCCCCAGAAGTAAGTGATTCCTTTCCTTTCTATCCGTGAAGCTGGGCAGGTAACGCCTTCCCTCTTCCCGCAGCTGCTGGCTGCTAGATTGGGGTCCCACGGAGCCTTACGGAGCCTGCTGGGCTCTCAGCCCTCCGTGACAAGCCGTCACTGTGGCACACCCAGCTCAGTGTGGGAGGGGGAGGGGCTCCCAGGCTCCCAGGAAGCCCCAGGCTTGTGCAGCCCAGCCTCTCTTGGTCTCCTTGCTAGAGTTTGCAATGCCATGCATGTGGCCGACTCATGTTCCCTCCCTGCCGTGGGGAGTTGGGGGACAGTCTGCCTGGTGGCTGGCGACCCTCTCCAGGACTCCCTGGGATCGTGTTCAATTTTAACAAATGCACAACCCCGATGTGCTCGCACTTCTGGCAAAAACATATTTTGGCAAATGCCAAATTGCTAATGATATTAAGTACCATTCCACGGAGCATCTGTTCAGTTCTGTGACCAGTTTACCAGCTCCGAGAGAGTTGGCTCTTGAGCGTGTGAGGACTCTGGCTTCTGGCTGCAGAGAGCCTCTGTGGGGGAGGGAGTTGGGGAGGACGGCTGACAGCCCACAACTTCCCTCAGGCGTGGAAGCCGGCAGCTTCTTCCCATTCTCCCCATTTCCACGTGAGGCTATCTTTACAACTGTAAGGATGTTCTGTATTAGGTAAGCCTTCGCTGGTAACCAGCGACAGAAACCTCGTTGTACCCAGGTTAAACCACGAGGGGATTTTATGATAAAAAATACCCGAGTTATCATGGAGCACAGGACAGGAATGAGGCGACGGCTGGAACATGGAACTCAGACTTGGTCAGGGCTCTCCATCTCTCAGCTCCGTTTTGCCCTATACATCCACTGGGTCCTCCTCTCCTTTCAGTTGTCCCTTCCGGTGTGATTCCCGAGGAAAGGTGACTGCCTGTAGACCCAGATCCCGAGGGGAAGACTTTCTTTGTAAACTGCGTATGGTGCCCACGCCTGGACGGGACCCCTAATGCCACAACGGGAGATGCACGGAGGCCAGCTCACGGTGACCAGGAATCTGCCAGGACCTGTGGCCGGGATCGGGATCCTGCTGGAACACAGGAGCTGCTCCTGGCCCTCTGCTTGTCTCCATACCCTGTTCTTAGAAGCCGAGGGCTTGCTTGGACACAGGTCTGTGGCTGTACTATCCTGAGCTGTCTCCCAGGAGTGGCCATGCCCCAGGTGTAGACATAAAAACAGATTCTAAATCATCCCGAGATTTAGATGGCAGAGCTCGCTCATCATTCATAACATTATATATGTCTAAAATTATCCCGATTATTTATATTTACTTGTTTATTGTCTCTCTCTCTCTCCTTCCTCCCATGAAATGCCATGCAGGCAAGAACTCTGCTGTGTGCCCCTTCAAATCTGTATTTTTGAATCCTTTGGGTAAATACCTAGTAGTGCAATTGCTGATAGCGTAGTTCTATTTTTAACTTTTTGAGGAACCTCCATACTGTTTCCTACAGTGGCTGCACCAGCTTGCATTCCCACCAGCAGTGCATGGGGGTTCCCCCTTCTCCGCATCCTCGCCAACACTTATTGTTTTTTACAGTGTTCATTTTAGCCATTCTATCCATGTCCTACTTCTTAGTCTCTTCTTTTGTACCCCAAGATTCTGTCTTTGCCCCAACATATCATAGATAGTCAAAGATGAATTACCCCCTTTGGGGAATAAGGGGTCATTTCAGAATCTGAGACTAAGGTGGTGAATTCTTGACTTCTAAGATCAAAGGTACCATTCAGATGTAAGAACACAAAGAATGGGGATGCTTTCTGTTTTTTCTTTGGAATCGCTTTGAAAACTCTAAGCCCGGGCATGGAAAGGAAAGTTAGAGCAGACCTGGTACAGATTCCAAGAGCTGACTCTGCCTTCCCCATTCCAGCAGGGTCCTGAAGGTGGAGCGAGGGATAAAAGACACATGCTGGTTTCTCGGATCGGTAATTCCAGAGTGGAAGTGCATCAGCCAGACCTCTGAGCACTTGCCAGGGTCCCCTTGGGCCACAATGATGGAAGATAACAGAATAGAAGAGGATGGAGGATTTCGAGGCCAAATGACGCTGAGTGATGTACCAAAACTCACTTGGGAGTCAGAAAGACTCGGGAAGCTAGCCAAGTAAAGACCCAAAGAGCAGAACTAGTAGACCCCCCAAAGCCTGGAGCTTGAGGCGACATGTGGGTATATGAAGACGGAGGCCATGACAAGACTTTGGGCACTTCGATGAAGGGGCAGCGAGGACAGAAGCCAGTGACTCAGCAGTGAAAGAGCTCACATCCAAGCACTGGTTCTGACAAACTACATTGTCAAGGATGCTAGAAGAGGGACAAGACAGCTCAAGGGGGAGAAGCAGAGGCAAACAACAGCCTCTGAAAGTCAGGATTTGCCGCCCTTCACTCAGTTGCCATCGGGGTGGAAAGGGAGGGGCAGGGGAGAATATTTAAATACTCTCAAACTGACCCACTTTTAAAACTGAAAGTGACTATATTAAGTTGCTGCAAACCAGGCAGAAGGGGATTTTAATGTAACTTTCCTTTTTTTTCTCTTAGATTTTTTACTTATTTATTTGAGGGGGGGGGAGGAGCAGAGGGAGAGAATCTTCAAGCAGTGAGTGCAGAGCCTGAAGTGGGACTCGATCCCAGGACCCATGAGATCACAACCTGAGCCAAAACCAAGAGCCAGACATTCAACCACTGAGCTAGCCAGGCGCCCCTTTAATACAACCGTTTAAGCTATAGGAAAAGATAGTTACATTTTGCTCCCTGGGGGCCATGACTGTGAAATGTATACCTGCATCAGAACAGGAGAGGCCACACCTTTGTTTCTACAGATGAGGAAACTGAGGCCTGAGGAGGAGGATGGGTGGTTCGAGGTGATACTGCCTGCCGTGCCCAGGCACAGCAAGAAGGACGGCACAGATCTCCTGAATCTTGTTCCGGGGTGCCCAGCATCAGGGAATTACCTTCTTGTGTCTATCAAACTCTTGCAGAAAGTACTGAGCCTCACGGATGGAGCAAATGTAAGAAAATGTCTCCCTAACTTCTTTTTTTTTTAATAGTGTTAAGCTGAGAAGCCAAGTTTTAAAAACTCTCAACTCTCCCATGACAGCTCAGTAGCATGGGACATAGACCAACGTGAGCATCTTTGGCTAGCCAACGTCATCTTCCTTTCCCTCTTCCTGTTACTGTTGCTGACACTTCGTATAAAATCCCTCCCGGGGGGTTGTAACAACTGTAAGGCACAGGGAAGTAATCAGAAGGGCTGAGCGGGAGAGAAGAGGTGGCAGCTGGAGAAATGGCTTATTTTGACAAGAGCTCTTAGGCAGCGGCGGGCGATAGATGGAGGAGGAGGGAGAGGCAGCCAAATTTCCATGCTCTGATGATGACGTCTCCGAGGAAGAGCGGAGCTCTTCTGAGGCGTATCCTTCCACAGATGCGGTCCCCAGCGAAAGCACAGAGTGGCTCAGAATGTTGGTGTCTGGCACTGTTACCCAGGCGTTTCCGATTCAGATCTGACGCGAAGCGACTCATTCGTGCCCCGCCAGACGAGCTCCAGTGTTCCTGCTGGCACTGACCAAATTCCAAGTCGTCCGTCCGAGGTCTTCCTGTTTGGGCTCCATGTAAGAAAGAGTCTCCTACCTCTCTCCATCCAGCTCAAGTACCAGGATCCTGAGATTCTGCCGTGTTCGCGATGGTTTCTAAGACCCTCCGTCTGGAGGCAGTGGCTTGGACTTAGAAACTGAAAGTTGAAACTCCCACCTGGAGTGCCTGCTCACTCAGACCCAGGGGCTTTGAAGGGCAGAAAAGAACAGAGGATAGATGGTGTGGTGCAGGAAATGAGAGCCTAAGTTTGGATTTGGCAGACCCAGGTTCGAGTTCTGGCTCTGTCTTTTTTTTTTTTTTTTTTTAGATTTTATTTATTTATTTGACAGAGAGAGAGAGAGAGAGAGAGATCACAAGTAGGCAGAGAGAGGGGGGAAAGCAGGCTCCCCGCCGATCAGAGACCTGATGTGGGGCTCGATCCTAGGACCCTGAGATCATGACCTGAGCCAAAGGCAGAGGCTTTAACCCACTGAGCCACCCAGGGGCCCCCTGGCTCTGTCTTTTCTTAGCTCCATGACATTGGGCAAGCTGCTTATCATCGCCGAGACTTATTTTCCATTTTCCGTAAAACACAGTTTTGGTAATTGATAGTAAGTATAAAGAAGCATTTTTCTGATGCAAAGTAAATATGGGGAAAACCTTAGCTGGTGTTGCCTCTGTAACAATTCCTCACCCCACTCCCAAGGGCTACCCAGATGTGTTAAGAGGGTTCTAAACTAGAACGCATACTTTTTATTATGCCCCGCCCCCACTCACAGGTAACACATATGATAATCATGGCCCACACATTAATAGCTTCAAATGGATTTAAGAACTGTGTCTTGTTCACCTCTGGGTTCCTAGTGCTCAGTGGAGTCGACAAATCAATAAGTAAGAGAGTAGACCAATTGTGGCATAGGCGATCTCTTAAAGTTTTTTTTATTTTTTTATTACGGCACTTGAGGGAAGGTAGGGTGTATGACATCAGCCTGTGTTTGGGAGGATTTCCTTCAGAAAATTAGTATGCTTATTTCTCCATGGAAAAAGGATACATAAAGCAATGCTATGTTTTGGTTTAGGGTACGCAGTAAATCAAAGACAACTCCGGAACCAACACCTAGGCGGAGGACTGGTTGATTTCTGGCACTAAACTACATCTCCCCAGATATCCAGATATTGGCAGAAGGGTCTACAGTAATTAAACTCTACTCCTTTCCCTAGGTCTTTTGCGGAAATAAGCCACCCAGAGCTAAGATTCTGTATTTGATATCACAGCGCTGCTGGAGATGGTGAAAAGGAGCTGAGAACAGAGACAAAGAGACAAAGCTGAGCCCCAGTCAGGCAGTGGGATTGGAGACTTTCGGGTTGCTTGGTGGTACTCTGAGACCTCACTGACTTTAATGACTTCCTTTGTAAGAGCAAGACAAGCAGACAAGACTGGGGGCTGGGTAGCCTCAACAGTTGATTCCCGAGGGATGTCTGAGATCACACCTCTCACAACCACATACATGGATGGCCCGTGTGGATGTTGAGCATGGACCTTGCCCTTGGTCAGTGTTGGTTGGAAAGATGGCTGGTCAGTATCACACCTTCTGCTTTGTCTCCTTCTTCAAAGGGCCTCTTTCCCTGTTTTTCAGAGCCTAGTGCTAAGACCATTCCTACACCAGGATAGCAGGGAATGACAATGAACAACATAATATATCTACTAAACCCAAACTAAATGTATCTTCAACTCAATTTCTCCTCAGGTGGATCCTTGAAATGCTCCTTGTCCCTCCAACAGGAAGTATGATGGAGGGGAAGTTGGAATGCAAAGAAACAAGATTCAACCAATAGCAATTCAAATACCTAGCTTTTGAAAATTTTACAAGACTATATGGCCATTTTCATCTCCAGGTCCGTGGAAGGGACAAGTAAAGGGTGCAAGTAAAGGGTCCCAAAGTTTACCTTTCATTAGCTTTATAGTGAGTTAGTTTCTGGGATATTTTATTTATTTACTTATATTTATTTTATTTTATTTATTTTTATTTATTTATCATTTTTTAACTAAAGATTTTTTTAAGGGGTGCCAAGGTGGCTCATTCACTTAAGTGTCTGCCTTCAGTTCAGGCCATGATCCCAGGTCCTGGCTTCGAGCCCCACATCGAGCCCCACATTGGGCTCCCTGCTCAGTGGGGAGCCTGCTTTCCCTCTCCCTCTGCCTGCCATTCCCCATGCTTGTGTATGCTCTCTCTGTCTAACAAATAAATAAATTATTTTTAAAAAAGATTTTATTTATTTGTTTGTTTGTTTGTTTATTGTATGAGCAGGGGGAAGGGCAGAAGGAGAGGAAGAATGAGAATCTCAAGCAGGCTCCGCACTCAATGAGCACAGAGCCCTACTCTGGGCTGGATCTCATGACCCTGAGATCACTACCTGAGCCAAAAATCAAGTCTGACACTTAACTGACTAAGCCACCCTGGGGCCCCCAGGATATTTTAAATTGCAACCTGCCCTCTACCCCCAGAGCACCTCATTCCTCTTAATCTCTTTTCTTATTTCCATAGCACCATTGCCCTCTAGGTACTGTATAATTTACTCATTTATTATATCTACTTGTTAGAATGCATAGAATGTAAGTTTTATGAGGGCAGGGATCTTTTATTATTTTGTTCACTGATGTTTCTCAAGTGCCTAGAAAAAGGCCAGGTGCATAGTAGATGCTTCTGAAAGATTTGTGAATAAATGAATGAAATAAATAATGCATAACTGAGTGAATGAATGGTCTAGCTAATCTACAATTGTAAATTGTAAAATTTGAGTTCTGTTTCAGACCCTGACCCTTAACCTTGGCCACGTCCTTTAGACTTTCTGTGCCTCTGTTTCTTCATGTATGAAATTAGGTGGCTATTTGTTCATTCAATTAATATTTATTGCAACACAATTATGGTCAAGAGGTTACAAGGATGCTTCCTTGCATTCAAATCCTACCACTGCTTGGGGCGCCTAGGTGGCTCAGTCATTAAGCATCTGCTTTGGGCTCAGGTCATCCCAGGTCATCTCCCTCCTCGAGAAGCCTATTCTCCCTCTCCCACTCCCCATGCTTGTGTTCCCTCTCTTGCTGTGTCTCTGTCAAAAAATAAAAATAAAAAATAATCTTAAAAAAAAAATTCTACAGCTTCTTTTTTTTTCTTTTTTCCCCAATTACTTTTATTTTTTCAGTGTTCCAAGGTTAATTGTTCATGTGCCACACCCAGTGATCCATGCAATACACGCCCTCCTCAATACCCACCACGAGGTTCACCCAACCTCCCCCTCGCCCCAAACCCTCAGTTTGTTGCTCAGAGTCCACAGTCTCTTGTGGTTCAACTCCCCCTCCAATTTCCCCCATTCACCTTTCTTTTCCTTCTCCCAATGTCCTGCATGTTTTTTCCTTATGCTCCATAGGTAAGTGAAGCCATATGCTAACTGACTCTCTGGTTAACTTATTTCACTCAGCACAATCCTTTCCAGTCCCCTCCATGTCGTTACAAAAGTTGGGTATTCATCCTTTCTGATGGAGGCATAATAGTCCATTGTATATATGGATCACATCATCTTTATCTGTCATCTGTTTAAGGGAAGTGTCCTCCATATTTTTTCCTTATGCTCCACATGTAAATGAAACCATATGGTAATTGACTCTCTCTGCAAGACTTATTATACTCAACATAATCTTCAATGTGCTGTTGGATCTTATTAGGTAGGATACTGTCGAGAATCTTGGAAAGGATATTCATCAGGGATATTGGTCTGAAATTCACCTTTTTGATGGGTCTTTGCCTGGTTTGGGGATCATGGTAATGCTGGCTTCATAGAAAGAGTCTGGAAGTTTTCCTCCTGTTTCTATTTTTTTTCCCCCAAATATGTTTATTTTATTTTTCAGTGTTACAAGACTGATTGTTCATGCACCACAGCCAATGCTCCATGCAATACGTGCCCTGCTCAATACCCACTACCAGGCTCTAGCAGAGCGTTTAACTCCGAGACTTCAAAAATCCCGCCTCTTCTAAGCCCCGCCCACTAACCTTCTTATTCTTTAGGCTCCTCCCCGACTCAGCCCTGCGGCTGCCGGTGTAAAGGCCCCGCCTCCGCTCGGCGCAGTCATCCAATGGCTAAGATACACGGATAGGTGAATGCCCGGGAGCTTTAGGTGTCCTCTTGGCGCCTGACCAGAGTCTTGAGGAATTCAGTTCCTCTCGAATAGTCACTTCTCCGAGTTTTCCCTGCGATATGCAAGGTCACCCTCTCTCCCAAGTTCGCTCGGAAGGGTCGGACAACGCTCCTGAGTCCCTTCGCTGCCCTCCCTAAAAGCCCTGGGTCTTCACTGGACGAGCCTCTCGCCTCGGGGCATTCTGGGAGTGGTAGTTTTGTTCTTCCCAGTTCCCTCCAGGTGGACTGGTGCCTAAGACAGGCAGAGGACTACCATTCCCAGACAACCGAGCGAGTTGCCGGTCACGTGACCCGCAAGGACAAGCGGCTGGTAGGCGGGGGCCGGGTCGGGCCGGTGCTCCGCAGCCGTGACACCCGGAGCGGTGGGCCGTCTCGGCCCTTGGTGAGCCCGCCATGGTGCGCGCGGGCGCCGTGGGGACGCATCTCCCGGCGTCCGGCTTGGACATCTTCGGAGACCTGAGGAAGATGAACAAGCGCCAGGTAAGGGAGGCCCGCGCGGCGGGCGCGCCCCGGAGCGAGAACCGGCTGCGACGGCGGGGAGTCGGGGCTTTCTGGGTAGGTCTCCGGCAAGGACAGCGACTGGGGCCGACGGCGCCCCCAGGCTCCTCCACCGGCTTTCAGAGGCCCTGGGTTCAAATGTGCACAAACCCACGTGTGGGCGCGGGTGTGCGTTGTCTTGCACTGACAAGACGCCGTGAGGGGAGGGCGACCAGCAAGGAGGAGAGAATAGGAATCTGGTCCTACGGATGTCAGATGTGGTTGGAAAAGCCAGGAGAGGTGACTCGGCCGGGAGTGACAGCTGTCTGCACGTGTTTGAAGGGCCAGCTTTTGGAAGAGGGAATAGATTTCTCTGTGAGGCTCTGAAGGCCAGACACCCCGGGGAAGGCTGCCCGCGGATGGTAGGGGTGGGAAGGCAGGCGAAAGGAAGGAACTTTCTGACAGTGGGAACTGTCCAGTAATGCCTCCCAAAGTAATTTCTTCCCGTTCTGGGAAGTGTTCTCCCCACCATGCATCGGGACTAAGTAAGGCTTCTTGTGCCTGGCGATCTCACTGGGGGTACTCAATCGTTTTAAACTGACTCAGTGTTCCAGAGGGGACCCCAGAAGTCTTCCCTAATCTCTTCGATTCTGTCGTCTGGCTACACCTTGAATATAGGAAGCAGTTAGCATGGCGTCTCTGGGCACCTGGGGTTGATTTCTTACTCTTCTGTGACCTCAGAGGAAAACTTCCTCCTTGCTCTTTCCTTGGTCAGCTCCTTGGCCAGCATTGCTGTCTTTGAGTCTTCAATATAAGGTGAGAGTGAGCAGGGACTCGAAAGGAAGCCTTCTCAGCCAGGAAAAATGTGATGGCTTAAGCTTCTAGAGAATTTAGGGGACCTGTAGGGCATGATAGTTCCTAATGGATCCTAATACTTTTATTGATATGAACAATAAGTTATGCTAAGAAAAATGGAACCATCCTATTGGTGATTTTGATCGTCTTTGAAAATGGTATAGGGGGTCTCGGATGGCTCAGTGGGTTAAATGTTCAACTGTTTTGTTTTCTTTTTAAGATTTAATTTATTTGACAGAGAGAAACACAGTGAGAAAGGAAACACAAGCAGAGGGAATGGGAGAGGGAGAATCAGGCCTCCCAGGGAGCAGGGAACCCAATGCGGGGCTCGATCCCAGGACCCTCGGATCATGACCCGAGCGGAAGGCAGACGCTTAACGACTGAGCCACCTAGGCGCCCCAAAATGTTCAATTCTTGATTTAGGCTCAGGTAAGAGACCCCGGATGGAGCCCCTCATGGGGCTCCCCGTTGGGCATGGAGCCTGCTTAAGATTCTGTCTCTTCCTCTTCCTTTGCTTCTTCCCTCCTCCTTACCCCCTCATTCTCTCCCTCTCTCTCTCTCTCTCTCTCTCTCTCTCTCTCTCCAAAACAAACAAAAGCACTTATAATGGTATAAATTCTCATGATTTTGACACATCCTGTCATTTTTGCCCCTATATTGTGGAGTGGGATGATGCCTATGGCATAGCACAATTTTTACCTCTGGACATATGGGTTTGGTTTTGTTTTCTTTTCTTTTCCAAATAGAATTTCATACTAGTGCAGTCGTGTGGGAGAGTTTGGTGACTTAATTCTCCAAGGCTAAACTGTTATTTAGAATCTGGTTGTTTCTAGATGTGCATAGCTGATGAGCTCTCAGGAGTTTCTGTGATTAAAGTGAGTTGTGGCAGTGATTATCACCAGCTTGAAAAACCAACAGCGAATTCCCTGAGCACTGATGCCGTTCCAAAGAAAATCCTCCAGAAAATAGAGCTTTATTTAAAACTCTAGACTTAATTGGCTAGGTTTTTAAAATGTCTCTAAAACTGGTACTGATTACTGGAGGTTATAATTGCAGACTATCAGAGAAGGCCTTCTGATGAATGTCTCGATGCCTAAACTAGTTTGCCTTTTAAAAGATCTGTATATTCCCACTCTTGGTGATAAGGCCTGTCAGTAGCTGCTGCATTGTCTATGTTTTGCTAGTTTTCTAATTAAAATGCAGAAGCTCAAATCTTCTTCCTCCTGGTACTTCTTTTCTTTTTCTTTTAAGCTTTGTCCTTTTGTTTCTTTTTCGTCTTCCCTCCAAAATAGCATCCTCTGACAACCTTGTCAGGCATGCATGCTCCCCCAGTCTTGGAAGCGGGACCTCCTTTCTCTGCTGCCCAGCTTGCTATAAAGTAAGGCAAGAGCCACATGCAAAAACAAGGACTCTTTGTTTCTGCAGTGAGGAAGAGAGGAAGGAAGAAATACCGGTACTGGCATTTCTGCTGCTTTGTCGGCCAGAATATCGGGTCTGAAATGTTTGTTTGAAATTCTCAGACATTGGCTGTTTGATCTTTGGTGGACAAAGGCTGAGTGTGGCCTTGCTTCTGAACTTTTGCTTTGGCTGTGAATTGCCGAGCTTAGAAAGTTGGTAGGTGGAGACGGACAAACAAAAGGCACCAGTGAAACGTGGTGGTGTATTTCTGACATCCCGGTCAGTTTAGTAGTTCAACTAAAATTATGTTTCTGGGTTCCAGGATTTTAATCCTAGACTTGGATCAGGAGGTTCCTTAAAAGTAGGGTTTTGAAATAGGATCTGCGGTTTTGCAGTTAGCTTGATTGTTAGGTTTTTGTATAATTGGTTATTTCTTTAGTCAATAGATGTCCTGCTCAAAGGACTTCTTTTGGAGAAATTGATTTTACTTCCCCTCAATGAATTTTTCAAGCATAGAAAATCATACTGGAAAAAAATATTGTTAGTACCAGGCCTTTATTACATAAGTGGCAAGGGTTGATACTTTGCTTTTATCAGGGTGGAGCCCAGTGGCTTGAAAACCTGTCTAAAAATGACAATTTCTGTTTAAAACTGTGGCTTGGGGCTTTCCCAGTCAGATCTGTAATTCATAATGAAACAACATTTATTTATCGAGTCCTTCAAATCAGGCAGAGCGGGTGGAGAAGTTTTCGAATATGAGCTATAGTGAACGGCCTCTACTTTAGACCGATGTGCTTTGCAAGGTGAATTTTACTTCGGAAGCAACAATTTAATGTATTATAGCCCAGTGCTTTAACGGTGTCTGATTGGCACTCCAGTTTCCTTCTTTGTCTTCTGGGTACTTGGTGATAGTTTCATAATTTGCTATTGACACAGTAGCCAAAAGTTTTGTTTTTTTTAATGGTGTATAACTTTAATTTTGAATTAAATTTATCTTTTCAATTATTCCATCAGAATATCTTCACGTTTTTGTTTTTTTTTTTAAGATTTTTTAAGTAGCAAACTCCAGCCCACCCACTGTGTTTGTTTGTTTAGAGACTGGTGGGGGGGGGTTGAAGATGGGGGGAGGAGCAGGAGGGGAGAGAGAATCTTAAGCAGGCTCCTTGCCCAGCGTGGAGTCCAGTGCAAGGCCCAATCTCACCTTCCTGGGGTGATGACTTGAGCCGAAATCACGAGTCAGATACTTAATCGACTGAGCCACCCAGGCACCCTCCCACCATCTATTTTTATAAATAAAGGTTTTATCAGAACACTGACATGTTCTTTTACATACTGTCTTTAGTTATTTTCTCACTACAATGGAAGGGTTGAGTAATTTCAACAGTAAATCACTATATGGCTTATAAAATACTTATTATGCAGCCTCTATAGAAAGTTTGCTGAATCCTAGTCTAGTGGGTCAGGGAGGGCTTCCCTGGGGAACTGGTGCCGAAAGTAGGATTTAAGATGAGTGAGCATTAGGTATGCGGAAGAGTCTAGGGGGAGAGCCTCTGGGCAAATGGCCAGGTGACCGTCCCGAGTGGGTAGGAGCGCGTGCCCTGAGGCACTGACGGATACACTGGCGAACCTGGAGCTCAGTGAGCTTCACCAGCTGAAGCTAGGGGGAGGGGGATGTGCCAGACGGTCGCAGAGACCATATCCAGCCTCAGAGTAGTGGGATGCAACGAAGGGTTGCAATCGAGGGGCAAATGAAGCAGGGCACAGAGATGCTCAGGTGGCCAGAGGTGCGTTCGTGAGTGGGCGGAGAGCGTGGCGTGGAGCGGGCATTGGGAGAGGTGCGTCCGGCCGTCAGGAGATGGGTCAGCAGGCTCTTGCAGTTGCCCCGTGGGCTCCGCTGGTGACTTGGATGAGAGTGGTGCCAGTGGGAGTAGAGAGAATGGGACAGATTCCAAAAATGTTTAGAAGAAAGAGCGTGTGGAATGAGTAGGGGCTGGCGACAAGAGCCCTGCCGGGTAGGTGAGCACATGTGGCAGTAGGACAGGTGTACGTGGAGGGGGATAACTGAATTAGAGACGCGGGGATTGAGCAGTTTCAGTTCCAGGTGTGTTGTTGGGCGGGGTTAGTTCAGGTGGAGGGAAAAGGACTCTGGAGACATTTAAAACGTTTATGGAAAATGTAAATATCCAGGTGTTTAAAGTTTCTGTTCACTTTGAAATGTAATCTCAGATGCAGTACAGCCTCCTTGCTAAGTACTGTAGGACTCTGAAGGCTCGTTTGAGGCCCCTTTGGCCAGGGGGCTAAGGAGTGGTTCTAGGTGAACCGCACGGCAAGCAGCAGGCTCTCAGGTGTCACGGGCACTCTCTAGACTGGAGCAGGAGGCCCTCGGGGTAGAACTTGAACATGGGACTCTTCAGGGTTGAAGGTTCTGGGAAATCCCAGACAGGTGAGTAGTCTCATTGGGGCCTTAACAAAGTAGGTCCCATGGATTGCTCTGGGTTTTTTCTCTCATTGCTCATTGAAAGACAATGTATGGAAGGCTCGTTCCATGGACAAAAGTTGAAATACTCTCTGAGTTTGTAGTTTGTGTGAATTAGTTTAATATCCTAGAATCACAGCTTAGCTTTTTGTTTTGCTTTGTTTTTTTTGTAAACAAGCTCATCTCCAGCTTCGGGTTCGTGCGTATTCTTCGTTGGTTTTCACTTTGGGTCTGGCCTTTCTCGTTCCAGCTCTATTACCAGGTTTTAAACTTTGCCATGATCGTGTCTTCTGCGCTCATGATCTGGAAGGGCTTGATCGTCCTCACCGGCAGCGAGAGCCCGATCGTGGTGGTGCTGAGGTAGGTTCCGCACCGTCGCGCTGCTGTCACACTCTGCCGGTGACAGAGGAGCAGAGTTGCCTGAGCGAGAGCCTGCGCGACAGCCAACACTGGGTATTTTCACTGGATAGAGCATGCGAATGTTCTTTGTCGATATCTGTGCTCATTGCATTCTGGCCCTGTTGAAACTTCTCTTTCTCAGCACACTCTTAGAGCTTTTGTCACGTGGATGCCAATGCTCCTGGGCAGTATAGTTGCTTTTGTATGTTAATGCTTTAATGCACCTAAAACAACAATCCTACATCAGTTTGTGTGTGCAAATTGACTTTAAACGTCAGTAATTTCAAACTGTGGTTTGGTTTTCTTTGTACCCGACAGCCAGGGAAGCGTCTCTCCGCAGTGCCCAGCAGAGCGTGCTGTGCTGTTTCTAGCTGCTTCTGCAACACCGTTGTGGGTGGCTCCTCCCTTCCTGAGACTGGTGCTCTTCTGAAGCCCAGGATGTTCATTTTAGAAAAGTTAATACTTCAGTTAACTTCATATAGCCGTAAAGTCATGCAAGGGGAGAACGAAATCAATCTGAAATTAAAGAACCACGTTCAGGAGCCCTTAAGTGCTTCAAGAGGCTCCCTGCCCGGCGCGTCCTCGACCACCAAGCCTTGCCGTGGGTGGGAATGGAGCCGTGGGTTTTACAGGTGGAACGGTAGGCTGGAGCAGTGACCGGGGCAGGGTCACTGCTGGCCGGGGCAGGAGCCACGGCCGGCACACAGGGTTCATGGCTCCCAAACCAGTTCCTTTCTCTCTACTGCGCCTGCTGCCGGGGCTTCAGCTGGGACGCTAGTTTCTCGGGCTTGCCCTTGAGTGACTGCCCGGGGGCCTCTTCTAGAGACAGGCTGCTTTCGTAAATTGAGGAGCCTCAGGAGAGCGTACAGGTTTCTAATTCACTGGTGTTCACTCTGTGCTTTAGGGGCGCCCTGGGGTCCAGTGGATAGGTTTGGAGGGAGAAGGGGATCAAGTGCGTGGGTTCTAGACACCTCAGCCCTTTTTCGGTTATGGCAGATCCATTTTTAAGTATTGTATATGGGTATGCATCCTGGTAGGATTTCATTTGAAGGAAGGATTTTAAGGCTTTTTTTTTTTTTTTAGAAATTAAACACCTCTGAGTCACCTGGATGGCTCAGTCAACTAAGCCTCTTCCTTCGGCTCAGGTCATGATCTCAGGGTTCTGGGATTGAGCCCTGCACTGAGCTCCCTGCTCAGCAGGGAATCTGCTTCTCCCTCTGCCCCTCACCCCACTCGTGTTTTCTCTCTCTCTCTCTCTCTCAAATAAATAAATAAAATCTTAAAGAGAAAAAAAAGAAATTAAAAATCTCTAATTGAGATGGGCCGTCTCACTTAAAAAATAAAGAGCCTGAGGCCCATGAAGGCCAAGCCACTTGCATCTTGCAGTTACTCTTGGCAGAGCCAAAACTACATCCCAGATGTTCTGGTTTTCTTTAAATCACAGAGACGTACTTGTACACAGAGATTGTTGTAACATTGCAGTCTGTAGGGACTTCTTTTTGTTTTTTTAAGTATCCTTTATAGTTCTAAAGCAATTTGGTTTGTGAACATGAACTATTGACATCAGGAGAGATGTGTGACCTTGGGGAACACTGACCTTTGGGAAATCCCTGACCCGTGAGGAGAGCAAGCGTAAGTTGATATTAGTGAAACATTTCCAAGCAGTGCTTTTCTCATGGGACACAATAATGACTCTTGATGACACACTGTACTTTTCTGCCTCTGAGACTTATCCAGAAGGTTTTTCTAGCTGTAGTTCTTAATCGTTTGCTCTTTCTTTCCCTCATAGTCATTTATATTTCTAGCCCTGTGTTTTTTATTCAGATTTCCTATTTTTGGATGCTAGATCTATTATGATACTTAGTGTCACTGGTTTCAATTAAAAATAAACTCATCAGCGGGTACTCAGCGACGGGCCAGTCTCCGCTGTGTTTCTCTTCACTGACCTGCGTGTGCTGACAAGTTTAAGGTGGTCCAGCACCGGGAGAGACTGGAGGGCCAACTTCTTGAGCTGCTCCCGTTATGAACTCACATTTTCCTTTAAAGCACTCCATTGAAAGCACTCACTAGTCTGGTTCTTCCTCCCTGAGTCCTGCCCTCAACAAACTTCTCACTGGTTTTTGATCATACAGCCCCTATATTGCAATATTTTGGGTCTTATTTATTTTCTCATGCATTAAGGCAAAGCATGAGCATATGGAAAATGAATTCCGTTTTGATAATTTCAGCTTCTACTAGATTACAGTTCACTTTGAATCCATTGAAGATTTTTGGCACGGGTTTAAACCAGTACCCTGTGGGATGATTTATTGACCTCCACATCAAAAGCAGTCAACATTTATTAAAAATAGGCTTTCTGTAGGATATGGTCTAAAGGATAAGGCCACAGGAGTCCCAAAAGTTGGGTTTGAGTTTTGTCCCAACCCTCAGCTTGGTTTTCGGATAGATCACTCTCCCAAGGCATTCGTTTGTTTGTTTTCTCTTCTTTGAATGGGAATGTCCATGTCCTAGATGCTGGGGATGAACCGTGAAACACAAGAACTGCCCTAGACTATCAACCAGCTTTCTGAGTCTGCGCTTCTGAATGAAAATACTGATGTATTAATGATGTAGGGCTTTTTTTTTTGAGGCTAAAAATTGGCAGCCTTCACCTCAAAGAGTTCATATTATACTTGGTTCTTTTTCTACCTAATACAAAGTATAAGAGGGGCTTGCAACTATCCTTTTCGTACTTAATCTGAGAAGAAATAATTTCCTTTCTCAGTTGATGCCATCACCATGGGCAGTCAGAAGGGAACCATTGTGGCTGGGTTGATAGCTCCCAGACCTACCTGACGATTCATGGAGGTTGAGACTTTCACTGATATGTTTATTTTCGTATTTTTCATGAATTGAAAAGTTCCCCTGTGAATCCAGGCTAATTGGATGTGATTTTGCCTTTCTTCCCAGTGGCAGTATGGAGCCAGCCTTTCACAGGGGCGACCTTCTGTTCCTGACAAACTTCCGGGAAGACCCTATTAGAGCTGGTGAAATCGTGGTCTTTAAAGTTGAAGGACGAGACATTCCAATAGTTCACAGAGTGATCAAAGTTCATGAAAAGTAAGGTGGCTTGACTTCTTATTGGTGGTGTTTTGTAAATTTTGGTAGCCAGATTTATTTGTTTGTTTGTTTGTTTATTCATTCATTCACTTACTCATTCCATTAGTACTGATTGTTATCCAACTTTTTTTCCCATTTTTTTTCCCTCCAGTTTTTACTTAAATTCCAGTTAGTTAACATACGGTGTATTATTAGTTTCAGGTGTGGAATTTAGTGATTCAGTTTTGCAGTTTCCATGGTTGATTAGAAAGTAGCAGACACTCTGGATTATGCTCCCAGTCCTGCCATTTCCTAATTGGGTGACTTTGGACCTGCTACTTTACCCAGTCTGTAAGACAGGCGTGGTAACGTTACCATTGCCCACTGTGACTCACAGGGCGATGATGAGAACTGAACGGACGGGTGTTTCTAGAAGCACTCAGTAACTTAAGTTGCTGCACAATGGGAGGTGGAATGTACGAGAGCATAATAACAGTTATTTGAAGGAGTCTCAGAGAAAATCCAGTCCCGTCGCAGCTGAGGATTATGATGATGTGAGGACTCTTCTGAAATGCAGGAAGCTGCCTGTTTCTCTGTGTCACTTTGGACCAAGCGGCATTCACGGCGGTAGCCTTAGCCCTGGACGGTGGCCCCTGACCCTGGATGGCCCAGGGTTCAGTCATTGCGTGTCCTGCTTCACTTCCCCCGCACCCACAAATGGTCTCCCTTTCCTTTAAATGCCAGTGGTGGCTTCTCAAGATACTTTTTGGGGACTGGAAACAATGACTTCTACCTCAAATGTATTTATTCCCAGGAGAGGGTACAGTCACATGATTAGTGAAAATGTTACCTTCTGTGTACTGGGTTATTCATTTACTGCTTGCAGCTTAGTGTAGCATTTTTACCTGCCTGAGTTACGGAATTAAACTGAGATGTGTGTATTTGTGTTTTTTAAATAACAGAGTGTTTCTCATTGTGTGTGTGTGTATACACATGTGTGTACCGTAACTATTTGTACATTTCCAGTATAAGTTTCCCATCCCATTCACTGCTTCCAGGGGTTCCCCAAAGAAGTCAGTACTTAAAATCGTCGCTTTGTTTTGCTGTAAACATCGGAATGACCCTCTTTCATTTGCGTTGTGCTTGTGGTACCGCACGTAGGACTCAGTCTCCACTTGCTAACGGACTGATAAGGAAACACACACGGTCATAACGTGACAGCTGACTTAAAGATAATTTCTACAGATGAGAAATTATTCAGTGTTGAGGAAATAATGGTGATTTTCTCTAATTGGCATGAGTGGCGGGAGAGACGGCTTGGGGTTTTATTTTCTTATTTCCTTTATAACCGCAGCTGCAAATCAGCTTGCTCCTTTTGGCATGGCTTCAAATCTTTGTGGGCTTTTAATATTTTATCTAATTATACTAGTGCCTTTTTTCATTTGTCTTATTGAAAGAAGACCCTCTTTATAGCTCTATAATGCTGTAATGTTGTGTTTCTAGTGTCAAGGCTATGTAAGCACTGGTTTAGAATGTTTAAAATTAATCCCATGGGTCTCTTTACCACACTGGTTTTATGCCATTTGTGATTCCTGTTTCTCTGCAAACCGGATTTTATACCACTTTGCTCAGGGCTGAAGGAAGTAACGCATTAACATTCTGCATTTGGCAAGGAGAAGTAAGTCTGAGGAGGGGTAAGGGCACGCCCGCACTCACATTAGCCTTGTGCTCAAATCATGCTGTTTGGTTATCAGGGTAGCGTGAGCATTTTGGAATTTGAGTCTGCAAAATCGCCAGTAGACCTGTGTTAGTTGGATAGTTACCTGTAAGCAGTCACTTTAGCCCAGGAAAGACCCAATTATTGTCTGGTGCTTCTAAACGCCTGTACCTGACTGGGACGTGCCAGGTAAGCTAATTGTCTCCTAACGATGCCGTGCCAGAAGTCTTTGTGAGAGGACATTATTTTGCTTTCCAGAGATAACGGAGACATCAAATTTCTGACTAAAGGAGACAATAATGAAGTGGACGACAGAGGCTTGTACAAAGAGGGCCAGAATTGGCTGGAGAAGAAGGATGTGGTGGGAAGGGCCAGAGGGTGAGCATTAACTTCTAAGTTATATAAAAGATTCAGAACCCAGAAAAATAGTAACAAAGAAACTAGAGAGCGCCTGGGTGGCTCAATTGGTTAAGCGTCCAGCTCGTGATTTCAGCTCAGGTCATGAACTCAGGGTTGTGAGATTGAGGCCTGCATTGGGATTCTCGGTGTGGTGCCTACTTGGGATTCCCTGCCCCTTTCTCTCCCTCCCTCTCTCTCTCTCATTCACTCTCTTTCAGTCTCTCTCCCTCTCCCTCCCCTCCTCCCTCCCTCGAAAAAAAAAAAAGAAAGAAACTAAGTGTGTAGGATAATAGAATCACTCGTTACAAACATTCCATGTCAGGAGAGTTGTAAGTGGTCCCGTTTGTACTGTGTACTGCATTTACTGTGTAAATACCACTCAGAACTAAGGACCTAAAAGCTAAAACTGAATGCAGGATTATTGTCTATATCATCGGTTTAACTCTATTTTT
The DNA here is from genome assembly GCA_028533885.1 of Nasua narica. Taxonomy (NCBI): domain Eukaryota; kingdom Metazoa; phylum Chordata; class Mammalia; order Carnivora; family Procyonidae; genus Nasua; species Nasua narica. Next base: position 65,670,618 of record CM052808.1, read on the forward strand.
GAAATAAATCTTTACCTAGAGGTTGGTTATTTATGGTTTTAAATAGCAATTACAAGAAATCCTCCCAGAGATAACCACGGTTTAACACTCGAGGGAATATTCTAGACATTCCCTGTACCTATAGAGATGTGTGTGCATATGTAATATATAATTTTACGTAGTAGAAGTTTATTTTTTCACCCAACAAGAAGTTGGAAATAGATTTCTGTGTCAAAGCTACATCCAGGTATTTTTAAGTGGCTACATACTATTGTTCCACTGAGAATCATAAAATCATAACTTAGCCAATCTTCTTTTGGTGGACATTTAGACTATTTCCTGTCTTTCTCTACCAGAAACAGTTATGTGATAAATCTTTCAGTATTCATCTTTGCATAATTGTTGCAGCGATGAGTTCTGCTTCTGACTGATGCAATGGAGCCTATATCTTCTTATTTAAAAAATAAAAAAGGCAATTCTTCCCCTCTCCTGATAACCCTTTCTTATGTTTAACCCTCGTTAGATGTGTCTTCTCTAAATCCCACAAGCTCTTTAAGGCTGGAAAATCTGGTTACCATTTTCTAAGATTTAGCTTTATCAGATTATGGTTTGAGGCCTCTTTCTGCCCCTTTTCTCCCTCTGTTCACCTTCTAACTCCTTTACCCTATTGCGTTTCCACTGGAATATCTGTGGGGAGAAGAGAGACTTCTAGTTGGTCAGTTCTCTATTTTGTGGACATCTGGAGGACAAGTTTTGTATAAAGGAGAGGTTGGAGCTGCTGATTTACACAGGACTGGTGGGTACAGGGTACCTTCCCTGGTTTCCCCTTAGTGAGGAGAGGCTTGGGTCCACTGATTTCATCTTTAAAAAAAAAAAAAAGATTTTATTTATTTATTAAAGAGAGAGAGAGAGAGCGCGCGCGCACAAAAGTGGGGGGCGGGGTTGGCAGAGGGAGAAGCAGACTTCCTGCTGAGCAAGGAGCCCAATTTGGGACTGGATTCCAGGACCCTGAGATCATGGCCTGAGCCAAAGACAGACGCTTAACCCGCTGAGCCATCCAGGCGCCCCCCACTGGTTGCATCTTGATAGGAATTTTGTCAGCAGAATCATCGGCTAGCTCATGCCCCAGACCTTGTGTGTCTGTGATCATCTTCACGTGTGGCTATAAATTATGGGACTCACATCTGTGCTCACTGCCCGATAAGCCTGTTCGTTACATCTGAAAAGCCCCGTGAAATGAAAATGATGATGGTTCTTCCAGTTACAAACTAATTCTCCACGTATTTTGAAAGCTTTCCCCAACAGCCGTCTTTGTACAGGCTGTCTGGACGCGACCTCTCCACTAAGAACATAAAAAACCAGCTGGATGGCCGTTGTCCCTGCCGTTTGTACAAGTGCCTCCACTAATTATTTTAATTCTGCCCTGGTGAATCCAGCGAGCGAAGACAAGCAGCACGTCTAGTTGAGATCATGTGCCTGCTTAAAAACTCGTCCTGCTGTTAGCAGTGATGCTTTTGATTAGGAGAGCCTTCTGCGGCAGCAGTGAGTGTTAGTCTTACAGCCCCAGTCAGGGCTATCCCCGAGGAAGGTTTGTGTCCTAAGGCGGATTTAGAGTGTTTTTAAATGCTGCCATCATCATATTACAAACAATTTTTATATTTCTGGCTTTTTGTCCTACAATTTAGGTTTTTACCATATGTTGGTATGGTCACCATAATAATGAATGACTACCCAAAATTCAAGGTAGGAATGTGTGTGTATGTCTGCATTAAAAATGTGTATGTATTGGAGCTTTTGCACGTACTGCTGTAAAGATACAGTCTGTTTAAGGTGTTTTGCTGGTTGTTTTTTGGGGGGTGGTTTTTGCAGAGTGTTTGTATTTAACTAAAATTAACATAACCATTTAAATTATCAACACTTAAATCAGTTATTTAAAATAGCTACTTTCATCTTTTGTGTTCAGAGTGTATTCTAAAATGGCACCTCTATATTTGTTGCTTTTTATCATGGAAGTCTTTAAACATACAAAAAAAGTAGTACAATAAATCCAGTAATGATGATCTCTCAACCTCAATAAAAATGGTATCTATATTTTTTACAAACCACTTGAAAAGCAATAGAGAATGTACGCAAGAGCGAGTGATGAATTAGCCATGTTTGTTGGGTGCTTGATCCTTAGTCTACCAATATATTTGATGGGTTTTAAACCATCATGTGGCATTGAGCAGCTAGTTTGGAGAGCCAGGCCTGGGAAGGTCCTGAGCAGCTAGTTTGGAGAGCCAGGCCTGGGGGAAGAGGTCCTCTTTTGATTCTGTCCTCAGTCTAGCACCGAGCAGACTTTATCTGAATGCATTTATAGACCAAACTAATTTGTGGAGCTCGGAGTAATTTCCCACTGTGTTTTCTTTACAGTATGCTCTTTTGGCTGTAATGGGTGCTTATGTGTTACTAAAACGTGAATCCTAAAATGAGAAGAAGTCCCTGCAACCAGATTGAAATGAATTCTGCTAAAAAAGAGAAAACCTAATATATTTGAAATGTTCCACTTTCTGTATAAAAGGAAACAACGTGGAGACATTTTTGTCTTGTCCAAATAAATGATTCATCAGTGAAGATTGTTTTCTTTTGTGGGCTCTGATTTGAACCTGCTCCATCTATGTGCCACTCGTGGTCGTCATTCTAAGCCCAGCCCCGGGGGTCTGGGCCACTTCTGGACCCGCCGCTGGGGACAACGCAGGGTCCCTGCGATGTAGTCGTAATGTCTGAGTTTCAAAACTAAAACTCTCTGCATAGCATAATAACATTTCTGGGGGAAACGAACAGGCCCCTGAAAAGAAGTGGCTTATTATTTATTAAAGTAGAATCTGATCAGTTAATAAAGCCTAAAATCTTTTTAAAAGGAAAGATGGAATTTGCTTTGTGTTTGTGGTGGGAGCTATCTTGAGAGGGTTGGATAAATTATTTGAAAAGTACCCCATAAATTAGAAAGTGGATCCTCCTCTGAAAACTTAACAAAAGTACAGAAGGGTGAGAGGGGCACGCCCCTCTCTGTAGTTTCCCAGGGACCTGCACTATGGGAGTCTCACCCGCTCGACACTCAGTCCTGCTTAGGACATACAGTTCAGTTGGAGAGACTGATGATACTGTTTATAAAGAGTTCTAAATGCTTTGCTAAAAGTTTGGACTCTTTTCTGGGCTAAATGGAGATTTTAAAGCAAGGGAGCAACCCTACGAGTTCATATTTTAGGAAGATTCACGTCTTCCATATGAAGAATCACTTGAAAGAGACAAGATTTAGAGGTAGGGAGACGGTAACCCAGCAGGTGACGAGGGCTTTCCTACCAGACGCCACCTCGTCCTTCGTGAGACTGTCAGGCGCTTCCGTCCCCGCCGCCGCCCTAGGTCCTGGGCTGTGAAGGCCTAACCTGGGTGGCATTTGCAGCGTGTGGGAGGAACACACAGCAGTGACAACTGCTCCGAAGTAGAATTAAACAGCGTCCGCTGATAGAGAGCCAAAGAGAATTCTTGCTTTTCATGTAGAGGCCAGGGAAGACCTCTGAGGAGGGGACCTTGCGCTGAGTTCAGAAATCAGGCAGGGAAATCCTGGGGAAGAGCATTCCAGCAGGGGGAGGGGGGGTGCCCTCAAGCTTTAGCGAGCGAGCAGAGGCCCCGGCCGCCCTTACAGGCAGGTTGTGACTCAGGACAGCTGGGATAGGGCCAGAGACTCTGCATTCTCAACTTCCTCCCGAGAAGGCGATGCTGCTGGGGCCTGGACCATAGTACGCGCAGCGGTATTAGGGGGTAGAAAGGAGGCCAATGATGTTTTCAAATGCACTCTTCAGTGGTAACAGAAATGTTCTCTTTTCACGGAACAATGTGATGCTGACATTCTTTTTGGTGAGAACTTACAGGTCTCCTTCGTTCTTTGAGGTCTGTCCAAATCTGGTGGAAGGGCTCAGAATCCCTAAAAGCCACTTACCCACCTCTCGGCCTCGAGCAAGCTCGGTTCTCAGCAGCGAATGGAGGATAGGAACTGCTCACAGCTCCCCGGCCCCAGAAGCCGGCCGCTGACTCACCGAACGCCCTTAGCACGGGTGCCTGACACGTGTGCAGGACACGCTCACTCACGCGTCCCCGTTGTCAGGCGAGTCTTCCTTTTCAGTGCGACCCTGTGCCTCGTCACCCACCTGCACAGCTCACCTCTGAGGAGCCCCCCCCCGATCGGGGGAGGGAGAGCAGCAGGAGCGATCCGCGGGGGGCAGCCTGCCGTATAAGCCTTTCTCTCCACCGAAATAGGTCGTGGCCATAACAATAGCCCTCATCCTGTCGAAATCAGCGAAATGAAAGAAGAAGAATTGACCGGACGCTTTCTAAAAACATGATTCTCTTGTGCCCTTTAAGGAACTCTTTTCTTAAGAAAAAGATTTTTATTCCTTTAACTAAAAATGGAATATCAAAATGTTGGGTCAAAGCTTTATTATTTTATCATCTTCCTGGGGTCCGTCGTTGGTTAATATAAACTCTAAAGAAGGCTCACCGTGGCTGAGCTGATGGTTCGTTCGTTCCGCAAGCCTGACATCCTGGCGTAAACCCTACCGTGGCTCGGCCGGTGCCATTCGATGGCGGCTGGTTAGCAAGCACCAGCTCCTTGCGCCTCCTCGATGCTGCCGGTGTTCATGCGGTGGAGGTCATGGGAATTGATGCGGGATTGAAGGTCCTTTTTCTGGGGTCTCTGCTGCATCCCCACCATCAAGAACGCATCCACAAGACCCGGGCCGGCGTCCATGCAGATGCACGGGCACTGTGACATCCAAACAACTTACGCTGGAATCTTCAGGAAGAACCTCTTGCCGGGAGCTTTCGGGTGTTCCTGGGGCACACATTTCTTATGAGTTGGGCAACTGTTTTTCCGCCTCCCGACGGCTTCGAAGTCTCAAAATGGAAGGTGGCTGGTGGACGCTGGCCGAACCAGAAATCCCCACTGCGAAGGGAGAAGACAAGGGATAGCAACGGGAGCAAGGATGCCAGGACGCCCCCTGGGGTCGGGGCACACAGCCCACGGTTCAGCTTACTGAGGCCTCCTGGTGCTCTAAGAGGACTTCCGAAGTTAAATGATGTTTGCTCTACTGTGTTGAAATCAACACAGGTTTCCATCAAAAATTGGAAAGCTGCCATTATGGGAGTAAGCTTCGGTTTTTTTAACAAGTTAGTGGTAGAACCTCTGGTTTTCCAACCCTCGCGCCTTAGTCGGGCTGTTTCTCCTTCGACAGTGAAAGTGTCAGTCTTCCTCAAACGCCGTACACACACACGTGCGTGCACGCACATGCACACACATGTGCACCGCAACAACCCGCCTGTGGGCTTTAAACCACCCTACAAACGGGGGCCTGCCGCTGTCCCCCGCCAGGCTGAGCAAACGACGCATTGCTGGAAAGTGGAGGAAGCCTGACCGTTTTGAGTGAGCAAGATACGAGAATCTTCAGATGAGGGAGAGCACGCCTGGGCATCTGTGCTTTAAAGCCCCCTACGTGACGCGTATGCGCCAGGGTGGAGAACCTCCGAGAAACATCTGTGCGGGTTACTGGGGAGTAAATGCGGTTAGGATGCTTGATCGTTCACATCTCCCTGTGGTCATTTTCAGATGGCAGGATAGGAAAAGCTCAGAAGCGTGGCCGTGTGCCACCTTCCCATCACCATTTTCCAGTCTGCTGCTAACGCCCACACCCGTGGTCCTCTGGTCGCTGCTTGAGCACCTCTTACAGGCAGCTCTGGCCGGGGCAGCGGACAGTCTGGCGAGCCGCATCCAGAGATTCCGGGCAGAGATCCAGCCACCGCCCTGTCCGGGTTGAGCAGGCTCCCTCCGTTTCCAGTAAGAGGCCAGGGTTGGGGTGAGGCGGGGCGCAGTGAGAGGAGAGATTTGCAGGCACCCGGAGGTTTAAGCCCTGCCTCCTCTTACGAGATCCGTGGTCTGTAAATGACTCAGACTCCGTTTCCTTGTTTCCAGAGTTAATGTCAAGGTGGGACAAGAGTTTATTCGATGCTCCTTTTGATCAAATAGAACATTCTATTTGATCATCCTCAGGATCACTGGAATTGAGGGGTGCCTGGGCTCAATCAAACATCTGCCTTCTGCTCAGGTCATGATCTTGGAGTCCGGGGATCCAGCCCCGTGTCGGGCTCCCTGCTCAGCAGGGAGTCTGCTTCTCCGTTTTTCCATTTTCCCCCTGCTCCATTTTTCTCTCGCTCACTCTCTCTCAAATAAATAAATATAAAATAAAACAAATGATCACTGGAGTTTAAATACGGAGGATTGATCGGTTGCCTCCCAATCATCTTGAACATTCTTTCCTATCATCTGTGGCCATGAATTCTCTATTTTTTCTGAATTTTGTGTTTATATCCCTACATTGCTACAAACGTATCCTGTGACAGCGCAATTTTCCCTTGAAGGCTCAGCTTTTAGCCACAGGAAGCTTTCAGGATGGTGTGAGGAGAGCAGAAATCCCATATGCACTTGATCTCGCCTCTGCGCCGGTTCTCTGCACTTCGGCACCAGTGTGGGTGTGGGACACTCCCTCCCAGGCTTTCCGTGGCACAGTTTCTGTTGGGTTTCCTCTGGGCTTCCCTCCATCATCGTGCAGTGCCACCCACCACAAGCCTCTCGTCAGGTTTCATGCTTTCCCCAAAGTGCTTAGCTTTCGCCGTTGGGCAGGAATTTCTTTGGATGGCAAAGAAATTTTATTCTTTATTTTTTATTTTTAAATTTATTTTTATTTTTTTTTAATATTTTATTTAGTTATTTAACAGAGAGATCACAAGTAGTCAGAGAGGCAGGCAGAGAGAGAGAGGGGGGAAGCAGGCTCCCCGCTGAGCAGAGAGCCCGATGCGGGGCTCGATCCCAGGACCCTGAGATCATGACCTGAGCCGAAGGCAGAGGTTTTAACCCACTGAGCCACCCAGGCACCCAAATTTATTTTTATTTTTAAATTTTATTCTTTAATCTTTATTTTTTTAGCGCAGTTTTAGGTTATGACAAAATTGAATGGAAAGTGCGAGAGTTCCCATATATTCCCTGTTTGCCCAAACACGGTACCTCCCCGCCATGGATGTCTGCCACACAGCAAGAGTGTATCTGTACGATGGATGAACCTACATGAGCACGTCATTACTACCTGACGTCCATAGTTCACATCAGGGTTCGCTCTTGGTGTTGTACATCCCATGAACTTCGGCAAATGTATGGTAACATGTACCCATCCCTATAATACCATACAGAATAGTTTCACTGACAAGAATCCCCTGTGCTCTACTTCTTCATCCTTCCCTCCCCCAATTCTGGCAACCACTGATCATTTTTATTGCTTTCATAATTTTGCCTTTTCCAGAAGTTCCTGTGGTCAGACTCACACAGTATGTGTAGCCTTTTTGGGTTGCTTTCTTTCACTTAACTCTCTGCTTTTAAGTTTCTTCCATGTCTTTGTATGTCTCGGCTCCTTTATTTTTAGCACCGAATAATATTATTTCATTGTATGGATGGGCTGCGGTATATTTATCCCTTCACCTACCAAAGAATATCTTGGTTGCCTCCAGGTTTGGCAATAAGTAAAGTTGTTATAAACATCCATATACACCTTTGGTGTGGACGTAAGTTTTCAGGTCTGGGTAAATAGCACAGAGCATGATTGCTGGCTCTTACAATAAGAGTATGTTTAGTTTTATAAGAAACTACCAAACTGTCTTGCCAAGTGGATGTACCTTTTTGCATTCTCACCAGTAACGTGTGAAAGTTCCGGTTGTCCCACATCCTTGCCAGGATTTCGTATTTCAGGGTTCCAGATTCGGGCCTTTCTAACGGCTGTGTAATCAGGATTTCAGGTTGCTTTACTTTGCGTTTCCCCGATGACATATGACATGGAACACCTTTCGTATGTTTATTTCCCATCTGTATATCTTCTCTGGTGAGGAATCTGTTAAGGTCTTTGGTCCATTTTTAAATCAGATTGTTTGTTTCTTCATTGTTGAATTTTAATAGTTCTTTGTATCTTTTGGGTAACAGTCCTTTGTCACATGTGCCTTTTGCAAATATTTTTTCCCGGTCTCTGGCTTGTCTTCTCTTGACGTGTGTCCTTTGCCAAGCAGAAGTCCGGCTTGTGGAGCATGTGTTTCATGAATGACGGCCCTGGTGTTGTACCGGAGAAGACGTTGCCGTACCCCAAATCAGCTAGATATTTCCTCTGCTATCCTTCTGTATCTGACAATCTATGTCAGATCTATGACAGTCTATGACAGTCTATTTAGGTCTACGACCCATTTTGAGTTGATGTTTATAGAGGGTGTGAGTTTGTATCTGGTTTCATTGTTTTGCATGTGGATGTGCAGTTATCTCGGCACCATTTGTTTCAAAAAAAACTATCTTTACTCCGCCGTATCGCTTTTGCTCATCTGTCAAAGACCGGCTGACTGTATTTACGCGGGTCTATTTCTGGGCTCCCTACTCTGTTCCACGCGTCCGTTTGGCCATCCTTTCACTGACACCACACTAATTACTCTAGGTTTACAGTAAGCCTCGAAGGCAGACAGTGGTTAGTCTCCAACTTTGTTCTTCTCCTTCAACACTTCTTCTGGGTCTTTTTTGCCTCTCCATGATAAAGTTTTGAATCAGTTTGTCAATATCCACACTGCAGGATTTTTACTGGGTATTTATATTCGGAAAAAACACGCAGTCTCCCACTGCTGTATTCCTTTGTACGTTTCATTCCTCCAACCCAACTATGAAGAAGAATTCCTGCCTTCTTTAAAATCTCAAGTTGATTTTTAGCTACCTTCCCTCCTTTGTGCATGGATACAGAAATATCTGAGATTCTTCTTCCCCCGAGAGTCACTGGGAGCTTGGTTGTTTTTCTGTCTTGCTGTGCTGTGTCTTATCCCCGCACAACATCTGTTTATCTGCTGTGGCTGCATATATGTCCCCCCTCCCTCTTGGTTATCAATTTCGAGAGCTCTTGATTAGATCAGTGGATTTAAAGGCAGATAGATCGACTCTGGCTTCTCACTAAGGAGAAAACGCATCATACCAGAACCAGGCTGCCATTTCGAGCTCCTACCTGGTAGCTCTGGGAACATTCCATGGAGCTCAGTAGTGGATGAGAGACCCAAACAGAAGCCTGGTGATTCACTCTCAGAGTTAACAAATCATCCTTAAGATGGGATAATTTAATCCCTGTGAGTGCAAAGCTATGCCTCATGGTTCCACTTCATGCATTGTACGTAGGCCAGATGCCTTTTCAAGTCAACATGGGAACCAAAAATGGAAAATAGCAGTAAAAGATCGTTTTTCACATTTTTATGCTTACGATGTTTTATTTTCTGCTTTCTGATTTTTTGAGAGACAGAAAAGAGGGGGAGGGGCAGAGGGAGAGGGGAAGGGAGAATCTTAAGTGGGTTCCATGCTTGGCGCAGAGCCTGATGCAGGGCTCGATCTCACCATCCTGAGATCATGACCTGAACTGAAACCAAGAGTCAGACGCTCAACCAACTGAGCCCCCCGCCTTAGGCGCCCTTCTACTTTCCAATTTTTAACAGAAAGTGAATGAACCACTGTGAAACGTTTTAAAGCGGAGCAAAGACCCATAAAAGAGCTTCCTCACATGTGTATAGAAAGTTGGTGATTTCTAAGCGCTTGCTTGTCACTTGCCCTCTGCCCCCGTGGGAGTGAGGTCGGCTGCTACCTTAAAGGTCCTCGTGAGTAGTCTTGGCTACTCAGAAACTAATTGGAGCAAATATTCTCATGGAAAATACTCTCCTCTGCTGTTTTGAATTTTATTTTCAAAGAATCTCTTGAATCGATTGCTTTGTGGATGACCGGTCTGACCATATTCTTCCCACGAAGACGATCTCTTTTAGACATTTCTAGACTTCCTCTCAGACTGGGATCCTGCAGGTGGAAAAGTTAGACAAGAGGGCACCTTCTATATCCAGAGAGTGAATAAAAATGGGGTCATTGCAGATGCCCTGATAGGTGAGGGAGAAACATTGGGGCTGCGGATTCCCCAGGCCTATGGAATCGCTTTTGCGTTGATCGAACAACAGGGATTGTTCTGAGGGACCCTGCACCAAGCTCCCGCCCACAATTTCTCCTTCAGTGGGTGCAGACCCACCCCCTCCACACAGACCCCACGTGCGCTTGAAGTGGTTTTTGATGGGTCGGCCGGTTTAAAGTTGCTGTCCAAATGGGTAAAAAAAAATAAAAATAATAATAATGATAATAATAACAAATTTGTATCATTCCAGCAACTGATGGGAATGCGCAAACTGAGACTCCCAGTGGGGCCTCTGACAGGTAAGATGTAAAATGGGGATTAAGGCGTTTGAGAGGAAATTTGAAAAACAAACAGTCTCAGATAAAAACCTAAGTAGGACACTGGGCAGGAGTGGAGCTCCAGACAGCACCTGCAAGTCTTCCCAGCTCCCGACTGGGCGTCCCCCGGGGACGTGGCGGGGAGGGACAAGCTGTTCCTGCCCCCTCCGCCCCCAGGGATCTGATGGCTTTCCCCATCAGAAATCCTCCTGCTGCTGGGACCTGAGCTCCGACCTGAGCTTCGGCCAAGTGGGGAGGGACTTAGGGAGGGGGAGGGAAGAGCCCAGTGGTGGGAAGGGAGCAGCCCGGGGTCGGCCTAGGGCTATTCTAACTTAAGTTTTTCTATTTCGTGTTCGGAGTTTCTCATCATCAGTGGTTTCCAGGCCTGGCCGCCCATGAGAATCTCCGGGGCACCTTCTGCAAACAGAGCTTCTGGGCCCCCGCCCACACATTTGAAGGAGGCTCTTTGCAGGGGGAGCAGACATATCCAGGGAACTGTCACAGGCGGCCAGAGCTGCTGCTCACGGACTTGAGAGCAGCTTTCTCACCTCTGTGGGACAAGGGCGCCCCTTAAGCAGGTCAGAAATTCCTCTTCCAGAGGATATTCCCAGGACAAGAGAGCCCTGCATCCTCAACCCTCTCAATTGGCCAGAATTTCTGGAACCTGATCTACTCCCCTGGCCTTTACTTTGGGGCAAACAGCTTTCCCGGAGAGTGCTTCTTCACCCGCCTCCTCCTTAGGCACCATCTCCAAGTCCCTCTCTTCCCACAGCAGTACAGGATCTAAGAAGTGGAGGGGAAGGTAGATACGAAGAAGCTGGAGAGAAAAGGGAAGTTGGCACTTTGCTCCCTGCCCATATAGGCATCCCCAAGTCAGTGCTTTCAAACCTTGACTGTTCTATGACTGCATAGAAATTGCCCCGGGGGGTCTTGCCAGAATGTGGACTGTGACTCAGGAGGCCAGGGGTGGGGCCTGAGACTCTGCTTTCCTAACACAGTTCCAGGTGCTGCTGGTGGTGCCGGTCAGGGGGCCCACTTGGAAGAGCAAGGCCAAAGGATGCTATTTCCCTCCACCCCTTCCTTGGAAATCTTTGGGGTTTAAATTTGGACCAACTGTTATGTGGCTTCATAGGTGAGGGTAGCAGGATGGAGGGGGTCCCCAGATCCTTGCCTGGGTAGAGTAGGACAGGATTATACCAATTTGGCTCAGACAAGGTCGCAGTCTCGATGCTGCACTGAGACGAGAGCCCTGGTGAGAAGGGTGTCTTCTCCCAGCCAGGTAGCTGAGCCATGAGACTTACCCGCAGAAAACCAACCATGACCTCCAGGCACCAAGGACGGATAGTCCCTCTCCCATCCGTGCCCTCGTGACTGCCCGGGTAAGGCTCCCGTCTGTGCTCACGCTGGCCTGCTTGTACTGTGGTCGCCTACCACCTGTCCTTCCCCCAAGGGCCTGTTCCTGTCCCCCTTCCTTAGTGCTCCAGGAGAGATGGTAGGAAGCAACGCCCGTAAAAGTCTTGAGCTCAGAGTGGGTGCTCAACAAATACATTTGTCGAGTGAATGCGAATAAAGTCATTTGCTAGAATATTCCACTCCATATGTCTGTAGCGTCACTGTCAGGACACAGGCACCGTTGAACAGGAAATGTGACGTGGGGCCCCGTGTGGCACGCTTCTCTAGGAGAGCTACCACGGCAGCTACTACCACCGGGGGGGGGGGGGGGTCTCTTTCTCTGATGTCAGTCCCTCCCCGAACCCCGGCCTTCCTAGCTGTGAGCGCTCCATCTCTGAGCGTAACCTGTCCCGGCAGAGGAGCGAGGCGGGACCTCGGCCCCCCTCTGAGGAAGGCTGAGCCTGTTTGCATCTCTAATTACAAGGAAATAACTACTGACAGCCCCAACTGAAGTAGAAATATTAAGAATGACACTGAAATTCCTGTACCAGGGGGGAAAATGGAACGTTAATAAAATGTATTAGAGGCCAGAGCATAGCAGTAAATTGCAGATTATGAAATCATAGTTGAAGGCCACTTGAAACTCAGTTAGCTTTGTCCCTTGGAATTTGCAAAAGTGTGTTAGGCTCCAACTGGCTGTTTCAGAAATCTTTGATTATGATAGGTCAACATACTCTCTATACGGTAGGGAAGCTTGCACGACAGTCAAATATACGGTAAAATGTTAGATCTCTCTGGTCTCCACTCAAAGCTGGCAACCTAACTGCAGACCCTGCGGGTTGGTCAAAGGCCCGCATTCACACGTGGTGTATGTTGCTTCTGAAATCCGTAAAGGCCAATCAGACATTGCGCCTCCTTTTTCCTAGGAGACGGTGCAAGGTGCAGGGATTTATCTTTCACCTTAGGGGCGAAAAGCTTGCCGTGTCCCAGAGCACTGAATCCCCCGAGTCATCAATGAAGTGGTGGATGCCTAAATTATGTGAGATTTATTCCCAGCCTCTAATGCGCATGTACCTCTAGTAAGGGCCTCTAGAGGAGCCTCCCACTTCTCGCTTATCGGATTCAGTCAATCCGTCCCTGTGGGACACCGGTGTGTCACTGTGCGAGCTGCCAAGCCCTGTCTGGACCGTATGACAGCAGAGGGCAGGACAACTGACACGGGCCTGAGGCGAGGACGTCAGGATGTACTGTCGGCTGTGCCAGGTAGCAGCGAGTTGCTTTGGATGGTTGGTCCTTGCACATTGGGGTGGAGAAAAGGGCTTTATCTAGGTCAGCGGATGTGTACCAAATGCCAGGGGCTCTGCCGATTGGTTCAAGTAAGGATACTACCTCCGGAATAGGGGCCGAACTTGGAATCACCGCCTGCTTAAACTTACAAGAGTCTACAGACGTTTTCCAAGATCTACCCAACTTCCGCGCGGGCCGCACGAGTGAGTTAAATGGTGATGAGTATCACCACCCCCGTATCTTTTCATCTTTTGATCATGGCCTCGATCTCTACACTTCCCCTATCTTGGTAGGATTGGACTTTTATAGGCTTCCGTTTAGCCCTTCCTACCCTGATGACCACAGGTCTCTACAGGTCAGAGAGAATTTGGAGATTCTGAAGGGACCAAGTACAGTCCCATTTAGGTCCCTAGGAATTAAAGTCAGTTCAGAGCCAGCGTCTAGGAAGTCCCCAAAGGTCTAGGTATTTCCATTTCCCCAGTGCACGATTCTCTCTATAAATGGGTTCAGGTCGTTTTGGAGAGTTTTGAGGAAGATTTAGAACACGTACATCAGTTCTTTGTATGTTTATAATATGTACTTTTATGTACATTTTACATATGTACATTTATACATACGTGCTTCCTCAAGAAGACCCAGGCTCCCTGCAGTTAAGGACGTTGGGTCTGCTGGCTGACTTGTATCTGGAGATTCAGTGAGTGGTCATGATGGCAAGTACTCGAGTCAGGCTTTGGGCCAGTAGACCTAGAGTTTTCCTCGTCACATAAACCAGCAGTGCTCTTGTAAGTTGTCTATCTCTTGTCTTCCTTGGGGCACCAAGATCAATTCACCACCACTAAAGATCTTTGAAGCTCCAGGCATTCTTACTACGGGCACGTCTGTGCTGCCCTTTACAGGAGATGAGCTCCCATTGACTTTGGTTGAATGCAGCCGCTTGTTTGCTGCTCCTCTAGGGTTCCTGTATCCCCCGGCCCCCCCACCTGAATTCCCCAGAGCCCATCTCGGTGGGGTCTTCCAGTACCGTCATACCTATTCTACGAGAAGGGCAACCACACGCTTTTCGTGGGGTCAGGTTCTCCCCTCACTTGTGTATTTCTCAGTGCTTCGGTAAAGAAGGTGTTCTGGACCTTCTTGTGGAAAGTTGTTGGGGGGGATGCAAATTTCACATGAAAAATCCAGTCCCACATTCCTATCTAACCACACTGCGACAGAACTAATCCCACCAAAAACTGGGGTCTGTGTTTCCTCTCTTGAATCTAGGTGGGGACATGAAGCTACGCTGGCCAATGGAGTATAATGGAACAAAGTTGTGAGACTTTAAGGCTAAGTAAAAAAGGAGTATGATCTCTCCCCCACCTCCTTCTCTCTCTCATTGCTTGCTCTGGGGAAGCCAGTTCCTGTGCCGTAAGGACACTCAGTTAGCCCTGGGAAGAGGTCCTATGAGGAGGAACTGAAGCTTTTTGCCAATAGCCAACAGCGTGCTGATTCTGGGAGGGAGCCACCTGCGAAGTGGGTCCTCTAGCCTCATTCAAACCTTCCAATGATCGCCGCCCCAGCCAATATCTGATTACAACCTTAAGAGAACCCAAACCAGAATAGCCCAACCAAGCTACTCTTGAGTTCCCAACCCACGGAATTGATTTCAAGAGAATAAACAAGTATTGTCATTTTAAGCCACTATGTTTTAGGGGGATTTCTTACACAGAAATGGGTAATCAATACATATGCTTTGCTGATGGATACATACATATGTAATAAAAACAGACTAACATGCATGGCTGTGGGTGCCATTTCAGGAGAGCTGTTACTTCTGGGAATAGAAAAAGGAGATGGGACTGGAGAGGAGTCCAAAGTAAGCTTCAGGGGTATCGGTGGTATTTTAGTTTTTACAAAAAAGATCTAAAGCAAATATGGCCCATGTTAAGATATGTGAAATCTGCCTGATATATACCTAAAGTATATTTTATGTTATTCTGTACTTTTCTATAGGCTTAAAAAAAGTCAATTAAAATACCGAGGGTGAGGGGGTAAAATTAATACTTTTGCCTAGATCACGATTTACCAAGCTTGATCATACTCTAAATTCTTAATGGCAGAGTCTGGTTTCGGCCACTGGCTCTTTACTTGACCTGTCCGGTCTTTAGATTTTCATCCGAGACTTCAAGACGGCTATGCTTGTCGTAGAGAATGTGGTCGAAGACTGTCCCCCAATTACTCTGGCAATCCTCCTCTAAGTAGAGCCGAGGGAGTTTATTTTCTAAAGCTACATGTACGCGGAGGGAGCTGTTCATAACGTTTGCTGGTACAGGTTTTATCTCCGTGAGCGAGAACATATACGAGGGGAATTAAAGGAACATAGCGTTATGGATCATAGAGTTTTAAGGTGGGAAGGGAACTCGCGTTCACCCTGTCTCCGTGGCAGGGAGACCTTTTACAGTGTCCCTGACAGCTCGTGACTCAAGCTGCTTCCACCCCCGATGGTGATGGAGACTCACTCCTTCCCGGAGCAGCGCGTTCTGTGGAACAGCGTGGAAAGTGCTCAATTCCTAATGAACAGAAGCCCCTGTGACTCTCACCCACTGCTTTTAGCTTCTAGAGCAACACATAGAAAGTTTACTCCCTTCCGCATGACAAGCCTTCGAGTGTTTGAAAACAACAATCTGGTCCCTCTTCAGACGTCCCTCCTCCCGGTAATGCGTCCTCAATTCCTTCAGAAAGCAAGGATTCTAGCAATTCTTCAATACCTGTTTCTGTGCTAAGTGGTTTATCTCCAGGGTTTTATATCGTCTTCAAACTCCCAGTGATTATCCATATCACAGATAGGGAAACTGAGGCTCGGGGAATTAAAATAACTTAGCCTAAGATCCCAAGGCTCGTAAAGCTGCAGGGCTCGTCAGCCTGACTAAGGACGCGGTTTGTGAGACAAGGGGGTCCTCGGGGGGGGGCACTGCAGCCCTCCCTGCTTCTCCTGCTCGAACAGGCAGCTCCTGAGATGGGATGCTGAGAAACGGACATGACATAATGAGCCCAGAGCCCCTTTGTAAGATTTTAGCTTATTGGGCCCTCTCTCCAACCCTCTGAATATGCGAGAAAGGCATCAGAACTCACCTGCCGCAGATCCAGAAACAGGCTCAGCAAAATGGGTGGTGCAAGGAAATCAACCAGCCCTTGAGGAGGAGAATTGAGGTGCAAACCCAGATCCTCACATTCAGTGTCAGTCCTTTCGATCGTGCTGAGATGCCCCTCCACGATCCGGAATCCCTTCGACCTTAAGAACAGGCCCCACCCTAATTAATCTGGACTTCAGTACCGTAATTGTTAATACATAGCCCCAAATGGCCTTAGCTTCTGTAGCAGCCCTATGACACTGTCCTACAGTGTCTGAGACGGGTTCTGTCAGTGGGTGGCCCCCCAAACCTCTGTTTTACAGGTACACCCGTGACATCATAGTCTCGGGGCACAATTGAGTTTACACTGCTCCTTGTAAACTTTCCACTTCCCTACATCCCACTGAACCCCGTCCCAAGCTCTAGCCCGGGAGGGTGTTTGGAACTCCCACCGCATCGTCCCCTATAGTAGCGACCTCCATTAGCGTCAGGTGACAAGTCCCTTGATGGGCACCTGTTGGCTCTCATCACGGAGTCCTTGATGCCACTGCAGAAAACACAAGGCTAAGAACGGAGCCCGAGGAAACATGGTGGCAGAGGAGGGAAGTCAACCTGTGTCCAGATGCCTCCGCGGCACCATGACTGGGATGGAGACCAAGTCCCCCGGGGCCATAGTCCCTCTATACAGTGGGGGAGGGAGGTGAAATTGATGGGTTTGGAAGGAATGAGACACACAAGGAGACCCTCCTCTCAGCCGCCTAATGGGAAACCATTCTAATTCATGACGGACCTGCCGGACATCGCAGTGAAGGTCACTCAAGGCCATTGCTTTCCCCCACCTTTGCCTCATGGGTGGGATTCCAGTTTGGAAAAACCCCTTGGCAGCTACCTGCCTCTGGAGCGTCCCCTCAACTGTGAGAGGCCCCCTCGCACCCCCGGCTTGCCTCTCCCTAACCGCTTAGCACACTCTCCCTCTCCGGTACCGTTTCTCCTGAAAGGATGGAGTTTATAGACAGAGAAAGTCATGGAAGTTACTGAGCTGCAAGGCACGTAATCAATACCCCGAAACGCGCCCTCTAAAGACGCTGATTGGAGGAGGGGTTCTCACAGACAGCACTGAAGGAGCTCAGAGGAGACCACCCCCCCCCCCGCACCCCCCGCCCAGTCTGGCCTGGGCTGTGTCAGGGGACAGGCAGACTATCGATGGTGCGTCCTTGACTTGGGGGCATAAGTGGGTGCGTTTCCTGTGGCTTTTTCTTCTTCAGACTTCAGGGCTGTGTGTGTGCACATTTTCTAGTCACGCAAAGACCTGCTTTTCCCCCAAGCTGTGGTCCATCCCCCTCGCTGCTAGAGGGTATTTATTGAGCTCCCGCTCGATTCCCGAACTCTCTGCCCGTGGCTCTGGGGGCCGCAGAGAAATGCTGGGGTTCTTGGGCTGACGAGAAGGTTGGGTGGCCAGGGCGGCCTGCCCTTTGCGAGCTGTCCCGGGAGGAGGTGGAAATAAGATAGGAGGCAGAGAGGGAGTGGGGCGGGCGGTGAGTTTGTGTCTGTGTCCTAGGAACTATAGGAATGATCTGGAAACGTGGAATCACATGCCCGCGCATGGGCAAGTGTACATTCGGCAGCCGGGAATCTGGGGTGCAAGGGAGGGAGGCTTGGGTTGAAGATGAGGGACGGGCCTGATTTCTGAACCAGCTGGGGGGGGAGCCGGGATGGAGGGGTGTGGCCATGGGTAGGGACTGTGGGGGCGTGGGGGCTCCCAGGTGCTGAGAGCAATCATGGAAAAGGCCACAGGTTCCCCCATAATCCCAGGACAAGAGGCTCCTAGTCACGGACAGGCTTCCTAGTGGGTCAGGGGCCTGGCAGTGGATCCGGCAAGTCGTGGGACTTAGAGGCAGCCCCCAAAGCTCAGCCAGTAACAGTTTCAGAAAGAAACCTCTCTCTATGTCCCCCTTTTCTTCCCCGTGGAAAGGTAATGTCTGTTTCGGTCAATGCCTAATATTTGCGTAGCAAAGATAACTACCTTTAATAGTATAATTTGGGGTAAGGCCTAAAATGCATCAGGTGCTACTGACAGGCACAACCTCACGTGGGGTTTGGAAGAACAGGCTGTGGGTTTCCCGGAGGCCTGGGAACCCTCCCGGCTCTGCTGTTGGCTCTTAGGTGATTCCTATCACTCTCTGGACCTCATCTTCTTCGTCTGCAAACTGGGGATTACAGTTAACACTTTCCTTACAGGATTCTTGTAGGAATTGAAGGAGCCAATGCATTTTTTTGTGCAGTCATATTCGTCAACCACCAATGAATAGCAGCTGTTATGAGCCCACCCGTGCAATCGAGTGGAAAAGGTTCATTGATCAACGGGTGACAGGGTCTCTATATAAGGGGACAAGCAAAGAGAACTCAGAGGAGGCCAAGGGACTTAAAGAGGAAGAAGGGGAAGTTAGCAAAGACCGTTGAGGCTGGCGGGTGGCACCCTGCCCAGAGGCACTGCTGGTTCCCTCCAGCCTACTCAGTGAGGGATATTAACATGTTGTCAGTTCCCGAAGCAGGTGGCTGGGCTTCTGATCATTTCTGTGGGTATTTCACTTGGGTAAAGGAAACTCATTCCCAGGGCAGCTGCTAATTTAGTATGTTTCAGGTTGAGACTTGGTCTCTGCCCTCAAGCCATATACAGTCTGAGTGGGGAGATCAAGTCCAGCGCAGCAAGGAGAAGCCTGGTGGGTCCCCGTGAGTTGGAAGCAGGGGGCCCCAGGGCTGGGACCGCCAGCCACCACCAGGAGAGGCATTTCCTGCTGAGCCTTGAAGAGTGGGGTCCCCGTAACCAGAGCAAATGGAGAGGGCATCCCTGCTGGGCAGAACAGCAAAACTAAGGGGGAGCCTGAATAGCAGTGCAGAGACTTGCTCCCCTGGACGATGGGCTTGTGTTCTGCCTCCAGGGGGGTGCTAGGGACACGTGGGTCCCAGCTGAACCTGGGGAAGGTTCTGATGAGGTGCAGCTCAAACTGAGTCAGGCTCTGGGGTGGGGGGAGACACTCTGATTTTCTGAGGGGTGAGGAAAGGAGAGAACGGAAGGGCAGGAAGATCAAAGCATGATTCCCTGGGGCTGAGATACCGCCTCAGAAACCACGAGGATGAGCAGGACGCACTTGGGGAGCAGGGAGGCTATGGCAGGGGTCTTGTCAGGTGAAAGCTGGTGCTTGAGCTAAGGAAGGTGACGTGGGGGACGGGCCAAGTGGAGTGGGAGGGTTCCTGATGGCTCTTTAAAGTAATAACAAATCCTGGGGCACCTGGGTGGCTCAGTGGGTTAAAGCCTCTGCCTTCGGCTCGGGTCATGATCTCAGGGTCCCGGGATCGAGCCCCGCATCGGGCTCTCTGCTCAGCAGGGAGACTGCTTCCCCCTCTGCCTGCCTCTCTGCCTACTTGTGATCTCTCTCTCTCTGTCAAATAAATAAATAAAATCTTTAAAAAAAATAAAGTAATAACAAATCCTACTGCTAATAAAAAATATAATTGAATCAACTCCCCATAAAGATGACAAACTCCCAGGAAATCAGACCATAAGTCTACACGAGGGGGGGAAAAAAAGGCTTGGACCTGGTGTGTTGTCTGACTCTGTATTCTAGCCATTTTCCTCCCTTGCGTCGAGCACGTGTGGACAGCTGTGTCCGTTAGCTTAGATTTGGTGCACAGCGCCCCGGCCTTTGGAAGTCACTGTGGCCACCAAGTTGTTAAGCGGAATAATGACAGATAAGTGGCAGTTTTTATTTTTGGTTTTTGTCAATTCCACGCGAACTATTTGAATGACAGAGCAATGAAATTGCCAGCATGAAACCCCTTAACGGGGTCCGGTCCCCAGGCTCCTTCCTGGGTCACTTTGCCTGAGGCTAGAACAACAGTAAAGCATCTTCCTGGTAACTCCGTAAGGTAACTCGAGGGGGACAGGCTTTGGTATTCATACTTTTAAGTCAGTTAAAATCGGTTTATCTGGCTTCTTTAGACTATAGGAAAGTTAAAAGGTCATGATTTTTCTTGGCTCCAATTAAAGAATTTCCCTATGACCGACTCTACTGTTAATTCAACCTGTTCCTTTAGGAGATTTAAGCTTCTAGTGAAAAATAAAAAGTCAACCCCAAGGAGACTTAGAGTCTGAGCTGTGATTAAATTTATGCCTCGATTAAAAAATTATAGAAGGTAACTGGGAGCCCCTCCAGCCAAGCTGAAGCCGGGTTTATAACCCTCCCCCCAACTCCGCTCATCAGGATTAACAGTTAATTTTAATTCAAACTCAGTGCAAGCGGGCCCTCCAGAGAGCCTCCCCCAGCTCGTAATTTCCCGACCATCAGCAGCCAGCTCTTTTACCTGGGAAGTCCCCAAACGGCGACAGGCCCCATAGTTCAGGCAGAAGTGACAGAAGTGAAGGTCCCAGGGACACAGCCCTATTTATAGGCGTCCTCTGGGAATTTGGAAGTGACCAGAAAATTCTAAATGTGCGCATATTCAGAGAGGGCACATTCCATTCTTAGGACTCTACCTCGGGGAAATCTTCCTACAAGCGGTTGAAGATCACGTACGGGGATGTTTATCACATTTGAAGATCGCGAACGGGGATGTTTATCCCAACATTGCTCCCATAGCAGGAAGTGGGCAGGAACGTAACTGACCCCCAACAGGGAGCAGGCGAAACACATGATAGTTCTTCACGCGCAGGGCTGACAGTCCGGCAAAAGAAGAAGGTGGATTTCTGTGTGGTGACGGGACAACATCCTTGGCCCACTGTCCAGTGAATAAAAGCCAGCTTCAGAATGGAATGTGACACCAGGGAAAAGAAATAATAGCATCGACGTGCACCACGGCGGGCGGCGGGGAGGAAGGTGCGTTCTGCAGTCAGAGTGGCCTGGCCTGGGATTCGGGCTCTGCTGCTTACCAGGGGCCCCCGCGACGCGAGAAGGGGGCCTGGTTTTCCTCGTCTGCGAAAATGGGGACCGTAGCAGTGCCTGCCTCATGAACACACAAAAGGCTTTCAGACGTCTTACCAAGCCATTAGTACTGAGCGACTCTGGAGAGCTAGACTCGGAGAGAAGTGGGATTGAAATGTTTACCGTATTAACTTCCAGACCATTTTATATTTTTCGGAAGAATGTTTGAACAGACTTTTAAAGAAAACGTTCTCTGAACCAGAGGCCGTCTGCCTAGTAACGGATGACGGCCGCTGCCGGGCCCTCCGTTGACGGAGGATTAAGGCAGGGGGACCATATGCAACCAGGACCTCCAGATGCTCTGAGATGCTCCTTGCAGGTGACGGAGGCCTTGGGCCACGGGAAAGCCAGGCCCGTGGAAAAGCACAAATGACTCAGTCCCGCCCCCACACTACGAGGCTTGACCAAACTCCAGCGTGGTTGGTTTCTATCAGCCCCAAAACTGTGTCCCTACGATGACCCCAGCCGTCTTAAAATGCCTATCTCAGCGAGCTCGACACTGGCAAAAGAGTTTACTGTTTGTTCCATCTAAAACCCCGACTACAGGCCCCAGATGTCTTTTTTCTTAGAGCAGTTACTTCAGAACAATCGCAATTACAAATCTTTTCTCGGCCCCTTTAAAACGTACATCTTGTACCATCCAGAAATGTTTCCTCAAGGACCTGGGAGCCACCTCGATGGAACGCCGACCCCAAGGGTGGAGACTCCCTTGACTCCCAGCCTGGTGGGAAAGTAGGAGCCCCGCTCCGGTGGGTGCCTTGCTCCAGTTCGCAAACTATCACTTGTCCTAAAGATAGGAGAAGCCAGTCTCTCCTCTGGATAAGCACGGAATAGCAACACAGACGGCCTCACCGGCCTGACCACCCCCACCCCCCGCGTGTCCTGCAGTAGCTTCCCTTTAACACAGGCCAGTGTTTAAAAATTCTCCCACCTTCCATCTCAGTGCAGCAGAGCTCAGTTCTATGCCGAAGGCTCTCCCCTACCCACTGTCCCTTTCACAGCTGTCTGCTTCTGTTTCTCTTCATCACCACTGGTTGGTGAGGGGGCAGGGGGGAAGCTTGGTCCAAAGGAAAGCCATGACCTTGAGGAGGAAGACCTTGGGATTTACCCTAATAGTATTTGCTAAATCTCTGCCTGCCAGGAAACAACGGGAGGAAGGAGGTAGTGGTGGCTCACTGTGCCAAAGCCAACTGAGCTATGCAAAAGATTGCTTTCCCCACGTGAGCATAACAGCTCCTTTCCCGAGTACCCTGCGGAGCCCTGGGAAATGGGCTAAGTTCTCAACATACAGCCTTTCGTAAATCCTTAGAGCAACTCTGTGAGGTAGGTGCCATTATTTTCTTGGAATCGAACCCTCAGGAAGATTGTGGAATTTGCCCAAGGTCACACAGCTCCTAAGTCGCAAACGCAGGGGCCAACTCCGTGTCCCTGTCTCCATAGGCGTTTGTAGGGCTAAGATAAAAGGCACGGTAGCATGCCCAGGAAGTACAGCTGAAACTCACTCTTTGTTCTGGAAAGTGGTCTCTCCATGGGGAGTAGCTGGGTCTTCCTATATGCAATCCAAAAATGGCCTTACTAAAATGATAAGCCACAACACACATCTCTGTGGTTCGACATTCAGGCTTATTCCCTCAAAACTGGGTTTCAGGCTCCTGACATGGGGGGTCATCTAACAGAGCATAGAATGCTGCCTTCTCTTCCTCAGAGAACCTACTGGTCTCTGAAGTGTCCTCTCTTGAGTCTCACTCCCCAGGCAGGACATCAGCTCCCTGCGGGGAGGGGTTTTCTCTCTTCAGTTAACTTCTCTGTCCCCAGTGTCTATGAGCATGCCGGCCCATGGTTGGCACCCAGTATAAACATATGTCCAAAAAGGGAGGGAGGGAGGGAGGGAGAGATAAAGGAAGTCCCGGAACTGAAATGGGATTTAGAAATAGAGTATGTCAAATTTAATCCCCACCCGCCCCTACACATAATGGTGAGGGGCTGTGGCCCAGACAGGTAAGGGACTGGCCACAGTGGGGGGCAGGTCTCTACTCTTCAGCCAGGTCAGTGGTGGTGGTAGAAGAGGGGACCAGCGTTGAGAACAGCCTACGTAGCCCAGAGTTTCTCAGCCTCAGCCCCGTTGACATTCCGGGCCAGAAAGGTCTTTGTTGTGGACTGTATATGCATTGAAGGTGGTGAGCCGCATTCCTGGCCCCCCACCCACTTGATGGGGGTAGCACTGCCCCCTACTCCCTCCCTCTGAGGTGGGACAGCCACAAAAGTCTCTAGGTGGTGCCAGATATCCTGGGGGCAGGGGCGAGGGAAGAGGGGCGGGCTGTGGGGGGCAAAACTGGCCCCGGAACGTCGGGAACCAGTGGATTAGTAGGTAATGGAATGACTGGCTACTTAACTAGGTAAGAAGGTAATTAAACCTAGTGCTTCCGTTTAGGAAGCGGGGGGCACCTCAGGCTTTTCAGGGGACCCAAAGCCATTGCACACACACTGCGAAGAGAGGAGGAATCTTGGGATCTGGTCTGGTTCCAAACTCCAGAAGCAGAGGAATCTTCATCGACACGATGACTCAGGAGATGGATATTCTCATGCTCTGCCTGCCATTCCAGGTAAGAATTTACGAAATTTAATAAGAAAATTGATCTGTCCGCACATGGTGAAAGAGAATCTAATGAGCAACAAGCCAGGCAGATTCAAAAGCCTCAAATTCTTCTCCCTAATACCGGCACAGCCATTTCCGAACACAATTATGGACTTGAAACCCTGCAGGGGAATTCAGTGGAAATCATTTAAATATTTATTTGATGTGGAACCTCTGACCCAGGCAATTCATAGAGCAATTAAAGAAGGAGGGCCTGGAAGAACTGACGGAACGCAGTTTTGAGATTTGCTGAAAAATGGTCAGTACAAATAATAATGAGTGGCATCTTAAATTAGATCTAAGCGTGAATAAGAATCAAGGCTCCCATAGGCCTCAGTACGGGAAACTGTATTATCCAATATACAGCACTCATTAACAACCTGGAGGAGAAAGTACATCTGACTTTAGATTTCGATTAAATTTGCAGATAATATAAAATGTGTGACAAATGGCCAATGCCGAAGATAAATTAAAGTCAAAATTACCAAAGGAACTGGACATTTGAGAACCTGATCAGAGCTAAATAAGATGGCATTGCACGAGAAAAGGGAAAGCATTTCACTGTTGGGTTTGATTACCTTTGACAGTCTGAGTAATCAGCAGGCACCCGGGAGAGGTAGGGGGCTGCTGGCGAAGCTGAAGGAAACTTGGCCTTCCTCCAACATACCTTGGAAGGTTGGCTTAATAACTTAGCGTATTGTTTTAAGGAGATTTATTTTGCAGCAGGGGAAGTGGGAAGTGGCAGATACATACCCGCTGACCCGGCAATCCTAGGTCAGGGGTACAGTTTTGCTAAAGATACAAGGAACTCTGGTGAAGTCCGGACCCTCAACGGGATACCAGGTGATTCGGTGCTTTCAAGCCGTGATCCTGTCTCCGTCACTGTCACCATGATCGTCAGCACCAGCACCAACAATGATACCTATTGAGCTCCTACAGATAACCCATCTATTAGAAGAAATTTATTTAGCTTTAAAAAAAAATCTATGACAAAGGCTGGTGAACATCTATGGTTACTGGAAAACATGCTTTCACACACTTATACTGAAGAAAAGAGCACTCGACGAAATATACAACAGGAAGCTAAAGGTCGGTATAATGGAAAAGATTTCTCTTTTCCTGATAACATAGAATAATATAAAAAGCACTTTAAAATGCTTATAGAGGCAACTAATTGTGTTAATTAAACTTCAGTAAAGAATATAAAATGCTCAAGTCATTTTTTTAGGTTTTTTTTTTTTTAACCCTCACAGCAATCCTTCCGAATGAGGAAACCGAGATGCAGAGAGTTTAAATGTTTTGGCCAAAGTCACACAGTAAATGGTGGGAAAGGGATTAGCAACCCATATTCCTTGGGGAACAAACTGCAGCAAGAAGAAATCAGAAAGAAAACCTAGAAGATTCCCAGCAAATCTGAGAAAAGAATTCAATTCTGTTTGTAGGCAAATTCTATTTGTTGGTGCTAGTCAAAGAAACATGGCATTTGCCTTCAATATGCTCCTACTTCCTTTTTCAGAATCTGCCCCTATTGCTGACGGATGTATTGGTCTGTAAGAAAAAACTTATTCACGGTAGCTTAGACAAATAGGGATTTATTTATCACATGTAAAAAGAAGACGGACGTGGACAGATGCTAGCGATGATCTTCCATTTTGGCAATGTTGGGGGTGACGTCTCTGTATTTTTGGGCATTTCTTTCATGGCCACAAGATGGCTGCCAGAGCTGGGTGGAATGTCTACGTTCAAGGCAGGAAGAAGGCGGAAGGTCGGTGCCATCCATATCTGTTCCTTTATCAGGAAGGCAAAAGCTTTCCCATGGCCACAGGCTGACTTCCACGTAGGTCCCATTGGCCAAAATAGATCACGTGACTGGTCCTGCCCCCCGGGAGGCTGGGGAAGTGGGAAATAGGACTATTAGGATCTAGGTGAAGCAGCCATGCTCCACTGGGGGAGGCTGGGCCCTGAGAGTAGCAAGAAAGAAAGGAGAAGTGGCCACTGGGAAGTAACTCAATGTATCTACAACAGGCTCTTTCTCTCCTTCTCTCTTCCCTTCAGCCAAGCACCTGGGTTTCCATAGGGCCTTGACCTGAGGAGCGGACATGCTCCAGCTAAAGTGTGAGTCACTAGGGAGCGAACAGTAGTTCACAGTAGTGCATTTTCAGTAGGGTGTCTTCAAAGGAACTTAAATCACGAATCCGTAGAAACAGATTCTGGAAAGCCAGCCCTTTGCAGGAGCAAACATCGATGGAAGTTTTTAAATGTTCACTGGGGTGAAGCTCTGGTAGGCATTTATTTCTGGGCGGTAAATAGAATCAGAGGCATTCCAAACCTGGAGTTAGGACTTTGCTGGATCACTCAAACAGGGAGGATTGGCTTTCATACCAGGAGATGATGCTGGGCAGCTTTTTAGAGCATTAAACTCATAGTTGCCATATGATCAAGCAATTCCACTTCCAGGTACTTACCCCAGAGAAATGAAGACATATGTTACACGAAGACATAAATGTTCATAGCAGCTTCCTTTATTACAGCCACAAACAAAGCACAAAGCAAAACAAAACAACTCCCTCAGCCCACAATTAGAAACAGACCAAACATCTGTCAACTGGTGTATAAGGAAACAAATTGAGACACAGTCACAAGATAGAAGACTATTTATGAGAAGAAGGGAACAAACATCTGATACACGCAACAGTGTGTTTGAATCTCCAAAGCATTACTGTAGATGAAAGGCACCCATCACAAAAGACTATAGACCGTCGAATGCTATTTATATGAAATTCTAGAAAAGACAAACTGATCTGTAGTAACAGAAAGCGTATCAGTGATTTACTGAAGCTGGGGGTATGTTCAGGGGAGGGAGGATGGGAAAGTTATTGATTGAAGTGGTTGCACACATTTGTCAAAATTCAACAAAGTGTATCCTCAAAACAGGTGCCTTGTAGTATGTCAATGACATGTCAATAAAGTTGGTTTGTATTTTGAAAAATCCTATCCATGTCTCCATTTTCATGTTTTCTTTTTTCTTTTTGTTTCCTTTGTTTCTAGCCAAGTTATCTTGGAAAATTCCAACTTTGGTGGAACTCCAGGAAAAGCGGTATTTGCCCAATGCCTACAGGAGATGCAGAGCGCCTTCGAGATTACTGTGACATTCAGGGGAGTCGCCCAAATTTGACAACTGAGAGAGACAGTACGATGGTTACTTTTATGTGTCAACTTGGCTGGGCCTCAATACTTAGATATTTGGGAAAACGTTACACTAACTGTTTCTGTGATGGTGATACAATTAATTAGATACAATTAACATTTAAAACAGTAGACTTGGGGGAAAACAGATTGCCCTCCATAATATGGATGGGTCTTACTCAACCAGTTGAAGGCCTTATAGAAAAAGACTGATCTCCCCCAAACAAGAAGGAATTCTGCCCACAGTCTGCATTTGGATTCTGCAACTTGGCCCTGTCTCCAGTCTGCCGGCCTCGCCCATCAGATTTTGGACTTGGAAGTCTCCACTATTGTTTGAGTTCATTCTTTAAAATCTCTCGATAGATAGATGGATAGATAGATCTATCAATCAATCGGTATGTATTCATACATACACACATCATCTCTCTGGAGAACCATGACTAATGTAGACAAGTAAAAATTAGGTGTGAATTAGGTAAAGCTCTAGGCCCTTAGTACATGCGTTGTTGCACCAGGGTCAGCAATGAAGAGTTGTGATAGACAGGGAGGGCCTGCCCCATACTGCCAGGGTTCTGATGCCAGCTACCTGACCGTGGGCACATGTCTACATGTTCTAAGACTCTCCCTCCCCGAGAAAGGGAAAAATAAAATCATGTACTTGTTAATAAGGGTGAAATGAGATAGCGATACAAAGCGATTCTCACTTTATCATGAATACTATGACTACGAGAGGGTCACATAGAGTTAAGCCTCCTGACTTCTGGAGCACTACTCTTTTCACCGCCTCTGGATACCTAGGGAAGGGTCCCCTCCTTTGTCTTAGATGACAGCCAAACTGACCCCACTTTGAACCTTAAGAGGATGAAGACTAGTTCCTGAACTTGAATTAGAATTCCGATTTTGGCGGAAAAGATTGTCACATTATTATATTAGGTGCTACGATCGATCACTTTTAAGCAGCTTCCAACTAATCTGAGCTGACGTTATTCTCCTCATCCCTGGGATCAGCAGGCTTTAAGAAATGCCACGCATGCCCTGGGACACTGTTCCACCGCAGGACCCGACCCTTCCCAGCACCCCCAAGAGGCCGTGCTGGGAGGCTTCGTGTATGTACTTGACCCGACGGGCACCCTTGTTCCCGTCGTAATGTGATCTATCGGTCTGAATACCTGGGTGCCCCCGCGCTAGGCGCCATCCAGAAGGCACATAAGAGAGATGAATGGATGTACCTTGATTTGATAAGCCAAATCAGATTAAACTAATAGCATTTCAGAGACCTTCCTGAATAATATTTTCCTTAGGAACGCACTACCAAACTCAGTTGCAACTTCGCCTGGCTAGAGCTGAGCGGCCATGGCCCGGAGAAGAGGGGGATAACGGTTTGGAGATAACTGTGCTTCATGTTGGTACAGTTGGCTTGTCCCAGAGTCTAGAAAGTGCTTTCACATTCTTGGTCTTTTTTTATTGTTGTCCTTACAAATATCCCAGGAGAGAGGCAGGATGAGGAGCACAGCCTCTGTGGATAGGTCCTTAGGAGAAAGAGCCAGAGTTGCTCAGAACCAGAACTTCCCGCACTCTGCGCCATCACTGACTCTGCTCCGGCCCCCCTACAGCTCAGGGCTTACCCTTCTGCAGTCTGAGGGGTGGGGGCAACGTCTAAAGCCTCCTAGCCTTCCAGCCAGAGTTGGCCCAAAACAGGCAGCAGCTCATGCAGTGGCTTTCATTCCCTAGGAGGCCAAACGAGACAAGCATCTATCTGTGGAAAGTTCTAGAAAATAGTGCCTCTCGCCCACCACATCCCTTGACCCATGCTCAGCTCCCTCTGGGGAGGATCCAAGCAAGGGATTCCTTTGTGGTGCGGAGGGTGTGGTGCTGTCTCTCACTTTCTTAAGCTTAAAGGGGACATAGTCACACTGGAGGATGTCCAGGTCAGTCAGGATTGGAAGAGGAGGGACGATCATTACATCTGAGGAAGTGTTGATGGCACAGGGAAAATCTAATGCAGAGAAGAATGAGGGCAGGCATGATGGAGGGTTTGTAAGCACTCGAGAGATTGGACAGGGCAGAACGGGACCACATGATGGGGACGCTAGAAACGCGCACTATAAGCAAGAGTTTCCCAATGTTAGCGTTCTCAAAAGAGGAGAACGAGTGAGTTCTCCTGCCCTGGGGTGTTCAAGTGGGAGCACTAGGCGAGCCAGGGGAGGAAGATGAGCGGTTAGGATGGACCAGCGGTTCTCAGCTGGGGGTGATTACCCCTACCAAGGGGATATTTGCAATGTCGGCAGACGTTTTGTTTGTCACACTGAGGGGTACAACTAACATCTAACAGGTGGAGGCCAGGGGTCCTGCTAAATACCTTACAGTAACTCAACAAAGAGTTATCTGGCCCCCAGTGCCAATGTTGAGAAGCCCCTGAAGTCAATAAACTAGAAGTCTGAAATCCGGGGTAATGCCCAATCTGCCCAGTCACTCAGAAGACCGTAGAAGTAATCAGTGAAATGCCAGGAATATTCGGAGTTCAAGGAGGATCCCGCGTAGGATGTCCCAGTAGACAGATCTCAGAAATGTCTTTTCAGTTTCAGACATTTCAGGGACTCTGGCCCTCCCTGCTGTAGCCAAGACTATGAGCCCTCCGGAAAGCAGATCGATGCGTTCCCACCACGTCTACCCACTCCCAGGATCCAGCCCCACACTGGGCTCCCTGCTCAGTGGGGAGACTGCTTCTCCCTCCCTCCCTCACTGCAGCCCCTGTGCACACACTCTCTCTCTCTCTCAAATAAATAAATAGAATCTTTAAAAAGAAATTAGCTTGCCCTAATTATATTTCTCCATCATTAATTAAAATAAATAAGCCGCTGCCGGTCAATACATACAACATGACCTCATTTAATCCTCTTAACACCAACTCAATTTATAGATGAAGAGACGAGGACGTGAAAGTGGCTGGCCTGAGGTCACAGAGTTGGGCCTGCGTGGCCGAGGCCTGATCAGAACCCATGCATGTGCTGCAAACGAGCGCCCTATTCCCGGCCGTGTCCCCTCCTGGCCTTCTCCTTTTGCTCTGTCCCAGGCCTGGAAATCTCGGCGCGTCTCATTGCGGCAGGACCCGCCCTCCAGTCCTCGGCGGACACCAATGTGCAAATGACCCGTCACAGCCAGCATAGCCCCTCGGCCTCAAGCAGGGACTCCCAACCTGGGCAATGATGGGCCACGGTAGAGTGGGCCCTGTTTCCGTATTTCAGGCAGTCGCCTTAAAAATATACATTTACCCTTGAAGAAGCTGAGAAGATTAACAAGAAGTCAGTGTTCCACTGATTTAAGCTGGAATTACATCGATCCTCTGTGGCAATACTACTTATTTCAACTATGATTAGAAATTTCTGATGGACAGTTCCTTAGGTCTTTGATGAGTGAAAATGGGAAAGCTAAGCAATATGGTCTGTTTCGCAATAAAAAGCCCATCAAAACCTGAGTTCCGTGGGAGAAATTAATTTTAAAAATGCCCGTAGCGATGAAATGTCTGGGAGTCACTGAGCTCAAAGGAAAAGCACGGGGCGCCTGGGTGGCTGGGCCCTTAAACGTCTGCCTTCGGCTCAGGTCATGATCCCAGGGTCCTGGGATCGAGTCCGACCTTGGGCTCCTTGCTCAGCAGGGAGCCTGCTTGTCCTTCTGCCTGCTGTTCCCCTGTTCTCCCTCCGTCTGACAAAGAAATTTTAAAAATCTTTAAAAATAAATAAAAAAATAAAAGGTACAGAAGAGGTTAAACAGGTAGAATCTGTTTGAGCTCATTCAATACTGGCTGAATCAAACACGCTGTGATTTCTTTCTCTAGCTGATAACACTCCACTGACTTTCTGGGTAGGGGACAGAGCATCCGTTCCCCTCTACAGAGTCTCTTCTCTGTGCCGAGGACTGAACCAGGCACTGCGGACGCAGCCCTGAGCAAGACTGACACAGTCACTGGCCTTACGGGGCGTCAAAGCAAGTCACAGGTCCGAGCCCAAGACAGGGTGCAGACCGCCTGTGTGCTGGGATGCTTACAGGGAGACCAGGAGTGGGTGGAGGGACCCAGGTATTTCTCGGCCTCCAAGAGACCCAAGCGTGTGCGGTTTGCCTGACTTAGCAGAAGGATTGCCCTTGCGGTACAATGGTTCCTACATTATAATGTACTCACAGTGGTTTTTACACGGTCTCAGGGGGCAAAGCATCATTTGAAGATCCTAAAATAGGGGCACCTGGGTGGCTCAGTGGGTTAAAGCCTCTGCCTTCAGCTCAGGTCATGATCTCAGGGTCCTGGGATCGAGCCCCGCATCAGGCTCTCTGCTCAGCGGGGAGCCTGCTTCCTCCTCTCTCTCTCTTTGTCTGCCTCTCTGCCTACTTGTGATCTCTCTCTGTCAAATAAATAAATAAAATCTTAAAAAAAAAACTGGAAAAAAATCCTAAAATAATCTTGATTAAACAAAGGGAAGGAACATTTTTTGACAACTTATCTGTAGAGATGAAAGTTGAATGCTCCGCCAAAGACCCAAGGTCATAGAAGGCACCTAAATGCCATTTCGTTGACCGTTTTGTTGTTCAGTTGTCAGATACACATTAAACAGACTGTGATCCAGGTTCTCTGCAGGAGCACGGGGGGACGAGACCAGTAGAAGTTCATGGCCAAGTGGGAGGCAGTAAATCTATGGACGATCGCCTGACAGTGGAAGGTCTGCTTACTGATGGGGCGGACGCAGAGGCTGGGAACCCAGGCCACATGGAGTCAAGGCCAAGTGTGGACTTTTCTTCCTGATGGTCTTTTGGGTCATTCCCTCGGGAGAGCAGTACTGCATTTCTGTGGCTAATAACGTGATCTTGAAATTAGCATTTTTTGGTACCTTAGGGCCAGACACATGCATGGAAATACTCCTCCAAGCCCAAGAACAGTCCGTCGTGCGATGTGCCATGTAACCACCTCACAATGGCACAAACATAGTGAATCACCAGCTATGCGGGGGCAGGGCTGGGGGGGGATGTAGCATTTCGACTTCTACAGTATCCACACTGGAGCTGACAAGGAACACCAGGGGCCCACTAGGGACCCACCCGCCAGGCCAGACCGGTGGGCAGCCCTGGTGAGGAATAGCGCTGCAGGAGCAGCAAATCTGCCCCCCACGCTGCCTAAGCACCTGCGACAGCACCGGCCTGCTTCTGTTTATTGCTGCCTTGCTGCACTGCTCATCCCCTTTGTATCCGTGGCAGGGGAAGCTCCGGAGTTGGGCCCTTGACCATTCTTCACATCTGAGAACAGAAGGAGCAGAGGGAAGCTGAGGCGCTCTAGAGAGGTGTGCGAGCGGCAGTTTAGGGACAGGTCTAGCTTTCTGGTAGACGCAGCCTAGGGAACTCCGCACAAAAGCAGCTTCTTCATGGAAGCAATATGCTCACGAAAGGGGCCAGGAGTATAATAAAATTATTGTTAGCTCTGTTCACATAACATATCCTTCCCGCTGCGACTTGCATCTCATCAGACAAGTGGGCAAGGGCATCTCTGAAATGCCCTTTCAGAGGTGGGATGAGGGCATGACTGGTGGTGGCGGTGAGAAGGGGGGCTCTGTAAGAGGGACGAGAGGGTCTGGAGGTCTGTGGACTGGGACCTCGAGGAGGGAGGTGGTCCACGGAGCGGGAAAGGTGTGAGAATCCCAAGTCCCTCGCTATCCTGGTTCCAACCTCCTCCGGCAAAGCCCAGCCTTGAAAGCGTCCTTCCTCTGTGTTTCCCCTGCCCCACCCGTGGGATCCGGCCGCGGGGTCTCCACTGCCCTTGCAGGATCCGAAGGCAGCTCACTTGGCAGAACCCCGGGGTGAAATCCTGTTGTTGCGGAGGCGTCGAGGACTGGCAGAATTAATCCAACGGGGCCCGAGCGGACAGGATTACGAGGGCAGGTCGAGAGGGGCCGTGGGCGCAGCCTTTCCCCTCCCTCGGCCGGAAGATGGATGATTCTCGGGGACTGCTGTCCCAACTCCCCGTCAGGGAGACGTCAGAGCGCTCGGGGCCGCGGGAGAAGAGCCCCCCGGCGCCCCCCCGCCCTCCGCGCCCGGGCTGCGGTATAAAGTCGGGGCCTCGTGGAGGCGGCGGCGGCAGCGGCGCGGGCGCGGCGGCGGCGGTCTCCGAGTCCGAGTCCTCGCGCCACTGCTCCGTGGGGAGAGCGCACTCCGCCGGCCTCACCGCGCGCTGCGAGGGCTTCCCGCCGGGACCATGCGCGGCCGCGAGCTCCCTGTGGTCCTGCTGGCGCTGGTCCTCTGCCAGGCGCCCCGGGGGCCGGCCGCCCCGGTGCCGGCGGGCGCAGGGACCGTGCTGGACAAGATGTACCCGCGTGGCAACCACTGGGCGGTGGGTGAGTGTCCCGCGCGCTCCAGAACTCGGCGGGACCCCAGGCCTCTGCCGCGACCTTTGCACTCCGCGCTCCCCAAGCGCCACGCCGCCCCGCGCGCCCCTACCCCCTTGCGGGTCCCCGGAGGCCGTCGGTCCCTGAGAGGCCTCAGCCTGCGCGGGTGGCCCGTTCCCTCTCGCCTCCCTCTTCCCGCGGACGCCCGCACCGGGTCTCCGAACCAGCCAACCTGCCCTCTCACCTACCCCACACTTCCTTTTCTCTGCCTGATAGTAGCCTCGTCTCGCACGGTTCTGTCCTTGAACGACGTAGGGAGCTAGGACCCCGAGCGCGTCCCGGAGCCCCGGGGTTCCGACCGCCGGCTGCGCCCCGGGCGCCGCGCAAAGCCACAGGTGTAGGAGCCAGTCCTGGGGTCCCGGGCTGCTCAGCAAGCGCGCCCGGGACGCCGCCCCTTGTCTCCGGATCTCCTGACTTCCCTCAGTCCTTCCGCCACGGTGCCGATTTCCTCTCCCCCGCCCTTTTGCCCAGCCCTCCCTCCTTCCTTCTCGCAGGCTCCGGGTACCCGCTCCCCACGCCGATCCCGGCCTCACTGTCCGCGAGACCCTGCACTCCTCCGTTTCTCTAGATCTGCAGACTCCCCTGGCTCCTTCCCCCTTCCCTCTGCCTACACGTCCCGGCCTCCAGGCCGGGCCCCGGAACCCCAGCGGCGGCGAGGAGGGCGCCCTCCGGGGGGCGGGCGGGGCGCGACCCTACAGCTTTCCCGCACCTGGTGGGAGGGTAGCGGCCCCGCCACCTGGCGTCCACCCAACGTCACCCCGGGGCTCAACTCCGCGCCCAGCATAGCCTCTGTCTGGCCGATGCCAAGTTTCCAGCTGCCTTTTAAGCCTCCCCAGGTCGCCAGCTACCAGGGCCCCAAGAGTTCCCCAGAAGCTGGTGGATCCCAAGGAGATGGTGGGTGGTGGTGCCGGTGGTGTTCCTTCCACTATTTCCTTAGCCATCTACTCAGAGTGGGGGAGGCTGTGTTGGAAAGATACTTGCTCATCCAAATACCAGCCGAGTCACATATGGTGTGAGGACCCGGACGCATTTTTGGGAAGAGGAGAGGCTGAACGGTCACAGCCTCAGCTCCTCTGTGTTGCATATCTTCTGGTAGAGAAATCCAGAACTCAGGGGTTGCCAACAGGCTAGTCTTCACTGCTGCTAAAGGAATCCTTGGCGAATCCTGGCGGCTCCAGGGATGAAGGTATTTGTGATCTGTGAGGGGACACCGGGAACACGGAGAGGAGAGGTTGGGATGGGCGAAGATGAAAAACCCCGCCCTCAAAGAGAGAAGGATATTTACAAGGTATTCCAAAGGCGAACCTGAAATCCATGCTTTAAAAGGACTTCTGGGAATTTAGACCAAGTGGCCATTGTTTAGTCCAGCCATGAGCCAGTGGGCTGGAAAGGGGAATGAAAGCCCCTGATTTCCAACCTCTTTTCGCTCTTCCATATTTTTGGATGAAAAAGGCTTATTATTAGGCAACCTTTCAAGGCCAAAAGGAGGAGAAGAGAGTCCTCTGGGTCCCTAGAATCATATTGTTTCTGGTGCAATCTCACTCTGAATACTCCAGTTCCCCAGCGCACCTGTCCCTGGGGTGGGGAGGTGGGGGTAAGGGGTCTGGCGTTGAAACAGCCTGCCTAGTGGTGCTCAGGCATTTCTCATCCAAGAGAACACCAACCAGCGGCAACCCCCCATTTTTGTATTTTCCTCTGTATTCTCAAATACACTTTTCCTTTCTTCTCTCTTGGCCAGCTGTGCAGGGTTGATGGAGAACAAGAGACAGAGGGGGGTGAAGTAGAAAATCACAGTTGGGTCTAAAATATCATGTGATTGAGAAAAGTTTGCTTTGGAGAGACATGCTCTCTGTGGGAATCGGGGCACTCTTAAGCAGGAACGATGTTGTTAAGATTTTATATTTAGCTTTCCACTCTCCTAAGTAAATGTCTGTCCTCCTCAATCACTGAAGACATGCAGTTTAGTTTTAATTATATCAAACCAAAGCTACATATTGCTGTCCATGAGGAAGCTGTCAGCACAAATTTGCAGGTTTGTTAAGGGAATTGCTTCTTGCAGCTGAGAGAGGCATGGCGTGGCAATGGAAAGCAAGTCAACAGATGGAAAACTTAAATTCTTAACTGGCTTGATGTCTCTGGAAATGTTTTGTTTGTGCAAAATATAGGTATGAAAATACAGGTCAGCGCTACCACTGCAAACGGTCCCCTCTGCTCCCATGAAATGCTCCTGGTCATAGCTCTAACACTGATGTCACGAATGTCCTTGAAGGTTGAATTCTGAAACACCGACGTTAAGCTATAGAATGGCTTTCCTTGGGCGTGCTGCCCCAGAAACTGTGAAATGTAGTTTAAGGCTCACTCCAGAAAAACCAGCTCTCAGAAGTGCTGAATACTCTATGTCTTGATGGAGATTTTCCTAAGTTGGGGTGATCTTCCCATTTTGAGCTCAAGAAAATTCATTTATGTGTCAAGCCTGCTGCGGTAGTGGTATTTTTACGTGATTAAAAGGGACAAAAGCTTTTATTTAATTTTTTTTTTTTTTAACTTCTGGGAAGGTCTTTTTTTTCCCCCCTCCAAGGGCCTATCTTTTGTCTATGCTGAGATCTCTATTATTATGATACGGACACGTAACATGATGATGGGAGAAGTGGAAGTGGGCAGAGCATCCGCGTTGCCATGGAGACGATTATTTGGTGGGTAGCGGCCAGCTCCGAAGTGAAAGTGAAATAAGATCCAGGCAGGGAGTTCCTTGGGATGTTAGAGATGGTGCACTTCCCTTAATGACCAATGTCTGGACCTGGGGGTGGGGTCCAACACCGCCCACCCACCAAATATGCAGATCCGTCCGCCGAGGACCTATATTAAATCAATCGCAGAACGGAGGATAACTTCGTCCTCCTGCTTTACAAAAGTCCTTCAAATTATTCAGGCATGACAAAAATGGAGTTCTTATTTGTAAAAACATCTCCATGGCCCCTCTTCGTTGGCCATAACACCTTTCTCATTTCTAGCATCCGGACTAGACGAGAGCAGTGAGGGACGGGAGGAGTGACTGAGGTCATTACTGGAGCATCAGGTTCTAATCCTGCTTTCCCATTACCATGATTCAATTTCCTCCATACAAATGAAGCCAAATGTTTCACTGCTTCCGGGGAAGTTGTGCCATATAATCATCGCTATGACTAAAAGTCGGGGAGGGGGGGGTTCATGGATACCCAGACACCATCTTGACCAAGCAGATAGGGAAGGAGCCAGTCCTCTGGGAGCCCAATCCTTCCATTGGGACCGTGTCCTCACTCAGGTCTTGGAATTGCATGAGATAGCGTGTCATAAATGACTTGACAGGGCCTTCCTCACGCTACAATGCAGTAAAACCTCATTTTAAGGCTCCCCAATACTCACAGAATTAATTTTTCAGACTCACTTAGTGAGTCATGATCCACTGGTATATGATCCCTATTCCTTTTGATAACATTAGAAAGCCTTTTGCAGACCTTACCCTTATTTCCAGACCCCAGAGTGATTTCTACGTGCCTCATATTTTTAGGAAGTTCGAAGACACTTCCAAGAAGTATAAGATAATAGTCTGGTCTGTGAGCTGATTTTAATCCTAGAATCTTTGCTGACACGTGGGTGACCTTTGGCAAGTCTCATTTGCATCGAACTTATTGTGGAGCAGATCAAATGAAATGTCCTATAAACACATGCCAACAATAAAGTCACGGGGAAGGCTTCTCTGGGGCAGAAGGAGCTCTTGCCTTTTTAAGTGGCGGAGGACTATCAAACATTATTCCCACAAAGTTTGCCTTAAATACTTCTAGTGCCGGACAACATCAGAACCACAAAGAGTTTTCCTTGTGAGCTTTAAATAGAACGCATTGGGGCACCTGGGTGGCTCAGTGGGTTAAAGCCTCTGCCTTCAGCTCAGGTCATGATCTCAGGGTCCTGGGATCGAACCCCGCATCAGGCTCTCTGTTCAGCGGGAGCCTGCTTCTCCCTCTCCCTCTGCCTGCCTCTCTGCCTACTTGTGGTCTCTCTCTGTCAAATAAATAAATAAAATCTTAAATAAATAAATCGAACGCATCATAGTTTTACTAGTATCAGGAGTTTAAAAATACTATAAAATCCAATTGCTGAGAGATGGGGGGAAAACACGGAGGAAAGTAAATAAGACAATGTGGGTATTATTAGCAGGGGGCTAAGGTGTTAAGAATGCAGACCTTGAACTCCATACCCACTTCTGACCCTGTGGCTAGTCCCACCTGCGTACATGAACATCTTCATTTTTAGTGGCCTGGCCTCCCACACAGCAACTTTTGTTCATTTTTATGGCAAGTCCTCATCCCTGGAACCACTGGTAGTCTTCCACTGACCCTTTTCGACATCTAGGAGAAAATTCTGCGTTTATGTGGCGGAGAAGGCCTGCTCAGAACTTCTTTTCACCTTGTTTTTCATTACGTACTCAACAAATGAATTTCTAGGTGACAATTCCTAGAGTCAGTCTCTGCTAAAATTCTAAGAAAGTTGAAATGAAAAATTCCACTGGTACCTTTGTATTAGAGTCCGGAGGAAACCAACATCTTTTTTTTTCATCACAACGAAGAAAAGCACCAATTCAGAAGAAAAGCAGCAATTCAAAAGTGACTCAGGGAGATGTTTAACCTCTGTCCGTCAGCTGGGCGTAGAATTGGTGACGGCACTGTAGTTATGGAAGGTTCCTGAGGTCGCCTCCAGTCTGAGCTGTTCGTTATAGAGTCGAGAAAATGGGGGCCTGGGGATGCTCAGCCCTTGGCCGAGGTCACCTAGCTGGTTAGCGGAAGTGCTGGGACCGAACCGAGGGCTCCCGAGCTGCGGCTGTAGGTCGTGTCCACCTTCTTGCACATTCTGAACAGGGAGCAAAAGAGGCCCGTCATTTATGAACCAGCGTCTGATAATAAAACGCTATTTATTCTGCACTTCGGAGGAAGCAATAGCCAACCGAACTGGTGTCCTCCGAAACGTCTTGTTTATTTGCTCCCCTGCGTTCCGTGGGTGGTAGTCTGTTTTTGTTTGTGTTTTCACAGGGCACTTAATGGGGAAGAAGAGCACGGGAGAGTCCTCATCTGTTTATGGGGGAGGGGGTCTGGAGCAGCAGCTGCAAGCCTACCTGCGGTGGGGAGAAGCCACGAGGAATTTGCTGAGCCTCCTAGAAGCCAGGGGGACCGGAAGTCATTGGTCACCTCAGAGGGAGCCCCTGGGCATTAGCGCATCTGCTGGGGATTACCAGGATGACAGCAACTTTAAAGCCCTGGGTTCAAGACCTAAAGGTATAATGTACTGTGGGAGGGGGCGGGGAGGGTGGGGGAGGTGGACGCGTTGGGGGAGAGTTGGAAGGAGGTTAGTCTTAAGCCGAGAAGAGGAAAATTGTTTACGGTGCGAGCCTTCAGAACCATTTAATTAGGCTAACACCAATACGTGCTGAGAAATGAGGAGATACTTCCTGTGTAATTTCCTTTCAACAGAACAGATGGTTTTTCCTCTTAGCGCATCCAAGGGGTATTGATTCCAAACCTCAATTAGGAATTTTATCAGCAGTCATGCCGATGAGCGATTGTGCATTGATGGGATTTTTTTAATCCACCAGGCCCTCCCAGAATATTTGGAAAGGGAGGCCAGACATTATTCGAGTCAATCCCTGTGTGTGTCTGTTTGCTTTAATTTTTATTTAAATTTTAGTTAGCATACAGTGCGATACGGCCTTCAGGAAGTAGAACTCAGTGATTCATCACTTACGTACAACACCCAGTGCTCATCATAGCAAATGCCCCCCTTCGTCCCCATCCCCCATCTAACCCACCCCGCACCCACCTCCCTCCATCCGCCCCAGTTTGTTCTCTGTCATTAGGAGTCTCTTATGGGTTGTTTCTCTCTCCTTCCCTCCCCCCTACGTTCATCTCTTTTGTTTCTTAAATTCCACATGTGAGTTGGAAATCAAATGGTGTTTGTCTTTCTCTGACCGACTTATCTCCCTTAGCAGAGCAGACGCAAGCTCCATCCACGTTGTTGCAAATGGTGAGATTTCGTTCTTTTTGATGGCTGAGTAATATTCCATTGTGTGCACATACCCCATCTCCTTTATCCATTCATTAGTTGATGGACATTTGGGCTCTTTCCATGTTGGCCATTGTTGAGGATGATGCTATAAGCATCGGGCTGCATGTCCCCCTTCAGATCTGTATTTTTGCATCCTTTGCATAAATACCTAGTAGTGCAATTGCTGGATCATAGGGTAGCTCTATTTTTAACTTTTCGAGGAATCTCCATACAGTTTTCTGGAGTGGTTGCACCAGTTTGCATTCCCACCAACAGTGCAAGAGGGTTCCCCTTTCTCCACATTCCCTCCAACATCTGTTGTTTCTTATGTTGTTAATTTTAGCCATTCTGACAGGTATGAGGTGATATCTCGTTGTGGTTTGATTTATATTTCCCAATGATGAGTGATGTTGAGCATCTTTTCATGTGACTGTTAGCCATCTGGATGTCTTCTTTGGAAAAGTATCTGCTCGTGTCTTCTATCCATTTCTTAACTGGATTATTTGTCTTTTGGGTGTTCGGTTTGATAAATTCTTCATAGATTTTGGATACTAGCTCTTTATCAGATATATCATTTAGAAATACCTTCTCCCATTCCGTAGGCTGCCTTTTAGTTGTGTTGACTGTTTCCTTCACTGTGCAGAAGCTTTTTATCTTGATGAAGTCCTAATAGTTCATTTTTGCTTTGGTTTCCCTTGCCTCCGGCAATGTGTCCTATGTTTGTTTTTGATGAGTACTAGTGGAAAGGGCTATTCACATATGCTTTTAGAAGAGAGCACTCTGGGGGCACCTGGATGGCTCAATTGGTTATGTGTCTGCCTTCGGCTCGGGTCATGATCCTAGGGTCCTGAGATCGAGCCCTGAATCAGGCTCTCTGCTCAGTGGGGAGTCTGCTTCTCCCTCTCTCTCTGTTGCTCCCCCTACTGTGCTTTCTCTCCATCAAATAAATCAATACAATCTTAAAAAAGAGAGAGAGAGCACTCTGGTCTTGGTGAACATATCTAATCAACTTATTTGTCCTATTACGGTCTTGTAGAAGAGTTATCATGTAGAAGGGAAGAATTATACCAAACTGGCATTGCTTAGGGGATAAAAGAGACGAATGGGATGGAATGAAGGAGAGAATAAAATTTATAGGAAAGCAAGGCAACCGAAAATGAAGTGATTCTCATTAACCCACAAATAGTTTCAATGAAATGCATATGAAAAGCAAAAACGATAATCGCAATTCTAGTAAGACTAAGGATAGCAATTTTTGTTGAGGGATTACCATAATCCAAGCACCCGGCAAAGCAGTTCGCCTTCACTTTCTCTGTTCGTGCTCACAGCAGTCTTAGGAGGAAGATTCAAGAAAATTCGATTACTCTCTCACATAGCTTTTCACCGGTGAGAGCAGGGCAGGAGTCCACGCCGGCTCCGTGGACAGTC
Source organism: Nasua narica (assembly GCA_028533885.1). Classification (NCBI taxonomy): domain Eukaryota; kingdom Metazoa; phylum Chordata; class Mammalia; order Carnivora; family Procyonidae; genus Nasua; species Nasua narica. Next base: position 65,711,462 of record CM052808.1, read on the forward strand.
GGCGGCCACGTGATGCATCTGCTGGGGAACAGTGGGTCCTCGTGGACAGTAATAATACTGCGTTTCACTCACAGAGCTTGGGGAGCTGGCGCCTTCACTCCTTCATGGTGATTAACTCTCTGACTGATGGCCCCTTCGCAGAGGCTCAGGGCTGGCTTCGCCAAGCCTCAGCCGGCTTTTCCAGAGGGAGGCTTTACGTTTCACGGCGCTTTGGTCTGCTGTGAATTCTCTATGCTGAACACAAATGGAAAGTTCGCTTGTTGCATTAAGCACTTAGGGAGGAGATCTCTAGTAGCCTTTTTTTTTTTTTAATATTTTATTTATTTATTTGACAGAGAGAGACAGTGAGAGAGGGAACACAAGCAGATGAGAGAGGGAACACGAAAGAGAGAAGCAGGGTCCCCGCCGAGCAAGGAGCCTGATGTGGGGCTCGATCCCAGGACCCTGGGATCATGACCTGCGCTGAAGGCAGATGTGTAACCAGCTGAGCCACCCAGGCGCCCCTAAATCTTTTTAAAGAATAAAAATTCAGCTCCTTCCTTAAAAATCGAAGTTTTCCTGTCATAGAAAATTATTCTGTAAGCTGCAAAGCCAATTATGAAAGAATAGCGCCAAAAAGATCTCTGAGTGGTTGTACCATGAGTGGAAGGAGAGGGCAGTCACGGAGAGTGTTTCAAGGGGACAATATTTATCAGTATTCGTGTGACTCGGGAGAAAGTCAGTCATCTTTTTATAATCAGGCCTCGATTGTCTACTATATCTTTTTATGTTTTGTTTTTCTTCTTTTTATAAGTTTAGGAGGCTCATCCCATTTCACTCCACCGTTTTCTTTTTTTAAGACTTTATTTGTTTGAGAGAGAGAGTGCATGTTGCGGGCAGGGCCAGAGAGAGACGAGGGCAGGAGACTCCCTGCTGAGCAGAGCCCATGTGGGGGGTGGGGCTCAGTCCCATGACCCCGAGATCTTGACCTGAGCTAAAACCAAGAGTTGGATGCCCCACTGACTGAGTCACCCGGGCGCCCTGCATTTCATTCCACCTTAAGTCCAATAATGAACTATTGCACACATTGGTTCCGTTCTTTTGGATATATTTCCCAGATATGAAAAAATTCAACAGTTAGTGTAGCTGTTACATAGACCAAAAGAGTTTATCACTCCTCTTGCTTTGGAAATTCCATCTTAGTGAAAGAATGTTGATATGCACATTGAAAACATCTTACAGTTTTCTTATGCACAAAGAGGGATTACCGAGAGAATGGTCCTATAAAAATCCATATATCACTTGGCGTTAGAAAGAAGTTTAATAACTTAGCCGAGCATTGCCAGAAGTAGCAGCAGGAATTTTCAAAGGCTGAAGGACTTTTCTTAAAATTAAAAACTATCCACATATGCTCTCCTCTCCCATTTTAGTAATAAAACATGATGTCCTGTCGCCAGATCTCCCAGAGCTGTACTCAGAAACTCTGAGCATCTTCCTATGTTTTGGTGGCAAAGATATTTACTTAATTCAGAAAAGATTTGTGCAAATGTGCACTGAATCTAGACTACTGTATCATGGCAAATGAGCTCTGGAACATTATTAGCGATCATGGCCAATCATTTTCAAGGTTAACCTTCATCTTTTGACTGTACCGTTATCATACAAAATTAATGGAACGTTGACCCAGTGGTTTCTGTCACATGAAACAGGGTTCAAGCCAGATCTGGGGCTAATCCGTAATCCCAGATGTGGCTGTGGATTGTCTGGAGTTTCAGTGAAGGTTGAAGTTGGCCTTCAGGTTCCTTTTGTAATTTGGACAGAGACCATGGTTCTTTATAGCCTTTGTTTTTTTTTCCTCTTATTTGGTGGACCGGAAGAAAGGGGCCCAGAGGGTGTTACGGAAAGGAAGTAAATGTGTGCGTTTGCCCTCACTTTTAAGGGATGGCTCCCACTGTTCCACCAAATCAGCACATAGAAAAGTTTATTTCTTAATCCGTGGAACGCTCCAAAGGAAGTTCCAAATATAAAAAAAAGGAGCAACATGTAATCGAGAATAACTAAAAATGCCCCAATTACCTGGACAGTCGCTATAAAGGAGCAGAGTAAAGTCACCCCCACCTCAAATGTGCCTCCCCCCCCATATCGGGCCCCTCCCTCCCACCTCTGGGTCCTTGATCTTCCTCGGCTGCCTACTCCTCTTCTCCTTGTCGCTTAACTTCCATTCCCTTGAGCCCAGCAGCTCAGATTCAGTATTTTGAGCCAATGTGGGGGCTTCACGGGTCCTCCCCCACCTCTTTCACTGCCCCCCTTTCATGACCAGTGGCTCGTATTGCAAGATGGATGGAAGCATCTTCAGGCAGGCTGGCCTCATAGTGCGGCCCAGGCACATGGAGGGAAGCAAAACTAATTGGTCTGCGTGGGAACTGAACCCCAGGCCCTGGTCTCATTAGCGCCTGGTCGAAACAGTTGAGCCACAGAGCAGGTAATAACTGGCCTGAGATGATCAGTAATTCCTTTATTAGAAACAAACGGCGGGTCTGGCCACAGGGGGGGGACCAGAAGGGCCAGAGAATCTTGGAAGGAGTAATAAGCATAATAAGCTTCAGTCTGGTTGAAAGGCATTTTCTCATCTCAGCATACGAAGGTGCTATATGGGAAAAAAGACATATTTTAACATTGCAACTACTCATTCTTTCTTCAGTCTGAATGTGAACAGAAGCCACAAGGAGCAAACCACAAGAAATTTAGGATTGGCAGAAGTCCAGGTTGGCCCCTGTTCCGGGGTTGCACACGACTACCCCTTGCAGTCGTGGCTTCATAATGTGCAATCGTGTGGTTCGTAAACTAGCTTGGATGTGTGCAATGGGGCATTGCCAAAGTAAGCGAAGTAAGAATTGAGATTCCATATTTGCTAATAGTCCCCCTACCCTGCTGACGCTTTAGTACCATATTCCTGGCGATCATACATTTAATTTCCAACTTTGGTCGAAATAGACCTGAAAAGTCATATCAGGATACAAGTTAAGCTAATAGAATGAAAAGAGTCAAACATATAGTGGCTCCAGAAAGAGAGGAAGTCAGTTTCTCTGTTTCTCTCTCTCTTTCTCTCTCTTTCTCTCTCTCTCTCTCCCCCTCCCTCCCTCTCTCTCTCCCTCCCTCCCCCCCCCTCTCTCTCTCCAGCTGTGAGCTATGGACATGCTTAGAATTGCTTAGAGGATTTCTGGAAGCCCAGATTGCTGGGCTCCATCCCCAGAGTTTCCAATCCACTAGGTCTGGGGTAGACCTAGGGCTTTGCTTTTCTAACAAGCTCCCAAATGATGCTGTTGGTTTGTTGGGAATGTATTTGCCTCTAGCCGTAGACTTCAGGATCGCTAACTATGTTTGCTTCTGTCTTTCTAATATTTTTTAAGTCGGTGGACTTTCTGCTCCAGCTTCTCAACGTGCGGGAAGGAACCCCCAGCTGAACTAACCGTGACAACAACGGCCTCTCTCAACAAAGCAAAGCAAAACCCTTAGGAGACTGTGTTCTATGGGCATCAGTTCTACTGGGTCATCAACAAGATTTCCTTTGTGCAAAACACTTACCTATTCTTGTATCTTTCAACCTTCACTAAATTCATGATTTTCAAGCAGCATCTTCCGTTTTGAATTTGTTTGCTGTGAATAACTGTCCATAAAATGTCTTCCAATTAATTGTCTTTACATCTAAGCTATTTGTCAATTAGATTCTAGTCCCCAACCTGTTACCATTCACAATAAAAAACTTCAGCACATTGTCCAAAGGGCAGGTAGTCCTCTTATTTCAATTCCAAATGAAGGGACATGGCAGAGATGAACAAACAGCTTGATAATGAACTCGTGTGCTCGCTGATGAAGGCAGGCTGGATATTTAACTCTCCCTTCTGAAGGCCACTTACTGAACCCTTGTAGTGACTTACAGCCTTTCTAGAGGCTTCAACTAGACGCTCATATTCCCTTCTCCTTACCATCGCAGGGGCTGGGCTGAAGGTAGAGAGGCTCACTCGTCACTCAGTAATTCCCATTTCTTTAGCCCTTACCAAGACCAGGTATTTGGCCAATGTTATCAATATTCTCCTCCTTACAGGTTTATAAGCCGAGAATGAGCCTTCTCACTTAATAGATGAGGAAACAGCGTTAGAGAGGTCAAGTGACTCGGCCAAGGTCACGTAGATGGAACTGGGATTCAAACATCCAAAGTCACCAGTTGTTCTATAACATTTAACGTGGTCCACGTTATCTCATTTTTAACCTCCCTTTCAGTATATTTAAGCCTCGCAAGTAGCGCTCTTTTTTCAAAAATCTCATTTGCCACTCTGGGAGGAAAGTGGCCCCCACAGGCAGATATAGTCAGCTCCACAACAAAAGGAGAAGACGAATTCAAGAGATTCCCTTCCATTTCCAGAGAACATGGCCCGGCGGTTGGTATCACTCGCCGGCTCCAAATTTATCATGACATTCACACAGGAACAGATTTTAAAGCTGCTTGCCATAAGTTTAGATTCCCTTCATTTAGGGAAACCACATCGGAAACAGTAAAGAGATTTATCTTGTGTTGATTGTCAAAGAACCACGTGAAGATGTGATGTTTTCTTTCTAATGTCTTTCAAAACCGTGTTCACTCACAACTCACACAGTGCCAGCCCTGGCGAGATACACAAAATGTGTCATCAGTGTCCTACCACCGACCTGGCCCCGGAGCTCCCCGGGTGTCTTTCCCAAGAACGTGATCCTGAGCTGTGTCAGCCGAAGGCAGTCAGGCAGCTAAGGCTCAAGGCGTAATCACCAGGACTCACCCCGTGACAGGACACTAGGGACGATGAAAACAGTCCTCCGGACCCAGGGGAAACTTCTCGAATGGTGACACTTCAGGCAGGGAGAGTAGGGCAATACCCTCAAAACCACCCCACCTAGGCCGTCCCTTCTTTGCTTATGTCAGAAGAGTAGATGTGATCCTGCGTTTTCACAGCAATTATTTTTTCTCTGTGTGTTCTGAGAGACGAGAACAGCTCCCTCAAATCTCCCGACCCTTGCAAGGCTCCTCGGTACCAAGGCCAAGTCAGCATTAGAACCCGTTTATTGAAGAGATAGGCTATTCCCTACTAGAAGAGATTTCTTGAGCTCTCCTTTGCACGTGCAGGCGTAGCACATATCGAAGTGTGTGCCGCTTCGATAGGCAATTTTTAGCTGCAAAGCACAACAGCAACCTCCTTGGTTTGTTTTAGCAGGAAAGGAAATTTTGTGAGACTAGCGTAGGCAGGGAAGACCAGAGAAATGGGGGGGAGGCTAAACTAGCCGGTTCTGTGATCAAAGCCACGCCCCTGATCGGGTTGATGAGGCGGTCAGCTCACGCCGGGGTGCCTACAGCATTCTGCAGAACCGTCAGAGTTGGCCGGTTGGCAGTCTCTTCTACGGCCTCTGCCACCACTTGTGTCTGAAGAGCTGTGTCCCTCCTCCCTAGAGGTTCTTCAGCCTTGGCTTACTTCCAAATCAGAGTTTTTAATGTCTGTGTCTGATTGGTGGATCCTAGATCACGGGTCTGGATCCAGCCGCAAGGGAAACTGGGAAATGTAGTTTTAAGGATTCTATTTTTGGGACTATGGGACTAAAACTTTGGGACCCTATCAAAAAAAAAAAAAAAAAATAGGGAGCTGGTGTTCAAATAATATGGTCAGAGACAGATAAATATCCCCTTCTCCTTTTTTCTCAAAAAAAGAATTTCCTCTTTGATTTCTGCCCATTCCTCTAGTAGAGGATACTTAACATCCAGCCTGGGATTCTGGGAAAGCGCATGGGCCAGAAGTGTGTGCCTAGAGCAAGAAGAGAAGATTGCTTTTAAGAGGTGACAATATAGGCGCCTGGGTGGCTCAGTTGGTTGGGCGACTGCCTTCGGCTCAGGTCATAATCCCGGAGTCCGGGGATCGAGTCCCATGACGGACTCCCGGCTCTGCGGGAAGTCTGCTACTCCCTCTGACCTTCTCCCCTCTCATTCTCAGTCTCTCTCTCTAATAAATAAATAAAAAAATCTTAAAAAAAAAAAAAAAAAAGAGGTGACAATATTCCCAAGTCCTTGCAGTGAAGCAGGATGACCAGTAGGCGGAATCCAGAAGGGAAGAAAGCAATAATCTTCAAATTTGTTCTTTTAAAAACAATCTCTCTCTCTCTCTCTCTCTCTCTCTCTCTCTCTCTCTCGTTGTTGTTGTTGTTTGTTTTGTTTAAAGTGCTACAGGGTGGATTGTTCAGGGCAATTTAGCAGGCTGTGCTTCTAATCCGAGGTTCAGAACCCACGAAGCAGGCATTTCAAGCAGTGGAGTACAATTTCTAGCCCCACAAGGCCCACCTTCCAGTTCCTACTGGGGAGATTTGTTCATCACAAAGCATTTTAACCCAGCTCAGATGCAGAGAGAGTAATCTAAGCAAATTGGGGGATTTACATTATTCATTTCCTCAGCCACAAGTGCTTCAATCAGACACTGGGAAATAGCTCTTCAAGGGAAACCCACAACAATGAACTCGTACCATTTCCAAAGCAGAAAGATTGTGGTCATCACATGCACTGAAAGGGCTCCTAGCTTTGCCTCGTGGGGCTTTGT
>CM052808.1:65718151-65732447 GCA_028533885.1 Nasua narica
CCGGCCCCAGGGGTGGCCTCTTCTCTCTGGAGAGGGCTGTGCTTTCCCTCCTTGTGGGAACAGATGCCACTCTTCCACACTTCTGCCGTGGCCATGATAGGAGGGCACAAAACACATACTCCCTGCTCTTTGACATCTTCTGCCTTTGTCTTTTGGTCCGAACTGACCAGTTCTGGCTGCAAAAGAGATTGGGAAATGTAGTTTTTCCAGCTGGGAGCATGGCTGCCCCCTGCCCTTCCCCCACCACCTAATAGCCACATTTCTTTTACTATTAATAAGGAAAAGAAGAGGCTGGATGTTGGGTAGGCAGGGTTTACCATGGTGGCTATTACAAGACTGAATCCCAGAAAGGAACCGAGCTGGAAATATTGAGTCTTGACACTGACATGACTGGAAGACTCCTAGACAACAGGTCCCTGGGTTTAATAGGAAGGTGTCCTGCCCCGTGTGTCTCTCCCGAACGTTACGTGCCAGAAAACCATCATTTCCAGACACTTATGCTTTCTCTGCGGCCTTCATCACCTACCCTCCTCTTTAAAAACAAGGGACTGCGATAAACATCACGCTTTGTTGATTGCCTCTCATCTTTATTGCTGAAAGTAAACACAAGATGTGATACTTTCCAAACACCCATTGGCATAGAAGAGCCCCCTTTGTGCTGTCGTCACAGCTGACTTTATATATGGATGCGCGTGTTTATGTGGATGTGTGGGAAGTATATTTGCGATCTTCTGCCCACATTCCTTCAGGGACAGAGGGACTTGGTAAACAAACTGGGAAGAAGGGAACCTATAGCTTTGCTTTTGTCCGTTTGGTTTTTGTTTGTTGTTTTTTTCAGTTTTACAGAGGTAGAGTTGACGAAGAACAATTGTGTCTATTTAAGGTGTACAATATGATGTTTTGATATACATATGCATTGTGAAATGCTTACCTCAATCAACTGATTAATAAATCCATCACTTCGCACGTTATTTTTTCTTTCTTTTCCTTTGTTTTTTTTTTTTTTCATGCAAAGAGTTAAGCTCTCCTCTTAGCAAATTCAAGTATACAATACGGTATTACTACCTATAGTCGCCATGCTTAGATCCCCAGAATTTATTCATCCTGCATAACTGAAACTTGGTGTCTTTTGACCAATATTTCCTGTCCCTCCCTTACCCCTGACAATCATCACTCTACTCTGCTTCTTAGGAATTCAACTTTTTTAGGGGCGCCTGGGTGGATCAGTGGGTTAAAGCCTCTGCCTTCGGCTCAGGTCATGATCTCAGGGTCCTGGGATCGAGCACCGAGTCGGGCTCTCTGCTCAGCAGGGAGCCTGCGTCCCCCCCATCCCCCCCCAGTCTGCATCTCTGCCTACTTGTGATCTCTCTCTGTCAAATAAATAAATAAAATTTAAAAAAAAAAAGAATTCAACTTTTTTAGATTCTACTCATAAGTGACACCATGCAGTTTTTGTCTTTCTGTGTCTGGCTTATTTCTATTAGCATACAGACTTCCACTTTTTTTTTTTTTTAAGATTTGTATTTATTTATTTGACAGAGACAGACACAGCAAGAGAGGGAACACAAGCAGGGGGAGTGGGAGAGGGAGACGCAAGCTTCGCACCAAGCAGGGAGCCCGATGCGGGGCTCAATCCCAGGATCCTGGGGATCGTGACCAAGCCAAAGGCAGACACTTAATGACTGAGCCACCCAGGCGCCAGAGACCTCCACTTTTATCCATGTCATCACCAATGACAGGGTTTCACTCTTTATAAGCCTGAGTCATATTGGGATGCCCGGGTGGCTCAGTCGGTTAGGTGACCTCTGCCTTTGGCTCAGGTCATGATCCCAGATCATGACCCAGATCAGATCGAGCCCCACATTGGGCTCCTTGCTCAGCGGAGAGTCTGCTTCTTATGTGCGCTCCCTCCACTCTCTCTCACTCGCTCTATCTCAAATAAATAAAATATTTTTTTAAAAAAGGCTGAATAAGGGGCGCCTGGGCGACTGCCTTCAGCTCAGGTCATGATCCTGGAGTCCCGGGATCGAGTCCCAAATCGGGCTCCCAGCTCGGCAGGGAGTCTGCTTCTCCTTCTGACCTCTCCCCTCTCATGCTCTCTCATTCTCTCTCTCAAATAAATAAATAAAATCTTAAAAAAAAAAAAAAGGCTGAGTACTCTTCCATTTCCTCTGCACACCGCATTTTCTGTCTCCACTCATCCACTGCCAGACATTTAAGTTGTTTGCATATCTTGGCTATCGTGAGCAATGCCACTACCAACATGGAAACGCGGATACCTCTTCAAGATGATACGAATTCTGTTTTCTTCAGGTCACCAGAAGTGGTATTGCTGGGACACGCAGGACTTCCACCTGTGGACCAGTTTTCTTTTGTCCTGTGAGCAGACTTATTAAGCTCATTAATGGATGATGAGTGAATGATTCCACCTGACTCCAGATGGAAAAGAGATTTACTGTAGACCTTCAGGAATGAACACTGTGCCAGGTAGGATACTTTGGCTGTTAGTAACAGAAAACCCTGAATTCAAATTTGCATAAAAGATAAAAAAAGATTTCTTTTCTCACAGAGAGGCAGGATTCAAGGTTATTTAGTTCAATTTAATTTAGTGTCTCAAATATATTCCAGGGATGTGGGTTTTTCCATCTCGCCTCTCTGCCACTAGCAATTCAGATTTGTCCTTCAGCTGCCTTCTCTCATGGTCACAGTATGGCTGCTGGCATTCCGGGTGTCACATCCAGACCTGACAACATTCAACAGAAGAAGAAGAGAGGCCATCTCCTTTTAGGCTTCACCTTATGAATAGTGATAAATCCTTTCCCAGAGGTCTCTAATCCCTCGCCTCAGCGACCAGCTGGGTCACATACTTGCCCTAACTCTGCCACTAGTGAAGGGACTCTGACCACGAGGACTGACCTCCCTTGAGTAGGATTTACCAATGAGTCATGTGGTGGGAGGGGCAGGAACCTAAACAAAATCAAGACTTTTTCAGTGAGAGATGGAAGTGATTTGGGATGGACTTCCAACAGCATCTGCAACAAGCATGAGCTTCATTTCTCTCCATCTCAGTTGATGTCAGTTTCAAAACTTAGCCACGCCCAGTAAATACAGACTTGCTGGGTTTTGGATATTTCTCAGATGCTCATGCAAAGTCCTTCCAGTCCTTTTAAGACCATGAGCTTCTCAGACCCAGCAACAGTCCGTTTCTCTTGCTCAGAGCTCTGATGGTTGATCACAGGTGACACGCTGCTCCTGGCTTTTGTCTGGGCCTCCCTCAGCCTTAACTGCTTTCTTCGCCTGGCAAGACAAATGGCCATCCCTGTAGCAACATAATTGCTCCTCTGACTCCACCACCGAAATAAACAGAAATGAAAAAGGAAATCGGGAGCTTCAAACTGTGGTCCCTCTGCCGGGCGATTTCCCATGATGCCTGAGCTAGCAGCAGACTGAATGGGCAGGCTGGGGGTTGATCTTGAATTAAAACAAACAAACAAACAAACGAAAAAACCCAGACCAGATTAGAGAGGTTCCCTTTCTTCCCACTTAACTCCTGGGGTTGGCGGGAGAAAAGGAAAGTGAATAATGCAAAAAAAAAAAATTGTCTTAGTAGTAGTCAGGACGAGGCAGCCTGCTGCTCGGGGGCTACAATAGACACACTGTTTGCCTGGACAGTGTCTTAAAAATTAGAATTTGTCGCACATGTTTAAAAAGCAAGGGATTTTACCTGTCAGTCCAGGTTGTAAGCTCTTGCAAAATCCTGCTCTCCCTGTAGACAGTCAGTGCCTCGTGCCGCCCCCGTGGGTAGGGCTCACCTTGTCTACTTTGCCACAGTCCCCGTCACACCCTAGTGTCCGCCCCTTCCTGCTTATTTGTTTACGTTACCGGCCTGTCCACTCCAGGCACCCAGTTACTGCTCCTGGTTTAACCGTTAGGTAGGACGAGGGGAAGGGGAATACTCCGTGCTCGCTCAACAGTATTGGAAACAAACGAAAGAGCAAGTCCTCCGTGGAACCTTGATAAATAACCGTGGGCTGTGGGGCACACACCCCGCGTGACCGCTCCCCAATCTTGTGGCACTTCCATGCGTTTGTGAGAGAGCGAGGGCACGGCTCTTCCAGAACCAACCAATCATTACACAGACATGTTAATGCCGCCCATGGAACATTTTACGGTTCTCCGGATGATGAGATTGAGAGAGAGACTGAATTTGCACCAAGACTTCCGGAGATTCCCCATGATTGCGACAGGTGAAATGTTAAAAGAGGGAGAGAGGCGTGTGAAGCAAGAAACTCTCGGTCATATTTAGAAGATGTCATTGGATGTCTACGTCCAATCTCGACCCTGGAGGGGCAGCGGGGGGCTCAGGTCCGGGGATCCAGTCCCACAGGGGGGCTCCCTGCTCAGCAGCAAGGCTGGTTCTCCCTCTGTCCCTCCTCCTCTGCTCGTGCACTGTCTCTTGCTTTCTCTCACTCTCAAATAAATAAATAAATAAAATCTTAAAAAAAAAAGAAGAAGAAGTCATTTGCAGTTTCAAGTTAAAGGACATGTGTTACGGGCATACGAGTCTCGTCAGGGGACAGTAAGATGCCACCCGTGGCCCTGGCGCATCACCGGAATGACCCCGAGCCTGCCTCATTTCTGGTACTGCTGGATAAGCATGTGGTTTCCTGAGAGCGATCGAGGGAAGGAAATCTATGGCGTTAGTGTGGTTGCTCAGGTGACTGATGGATTTAGTTTCTAGGAGACCTCAACTGGGATCTGTCAGCAGGTTTTATCTTTCCTGCGGAACCAGAAGGCTGACGCCCAAGACAAGCCCTTTATTTATTAAGAAGTCCACCTGTGCGATGCAGCATTCCTGTGCTCGAGCCCTCTCGGTGGGTCCAGAATGAACCTCATCATCCTGAATCTCCTTCTTGACGGATGTTGAAATAGTTTTCCTTTTGCCACATGGCCTGAGCTGTCTCTCCACGTGTATCCTTGCTGCCCTCCAATACCCTGAGTGGGCTTTTCCAAGTTCGTAAGAAATGATGGAACTCTGCTGCCTAAAACATGGTCTCTCTTCTCGGGCAGAAGATCAAATGTCTAGAATAATCTGTTGCTCTGCCTGGTCTGGCTACTGCCTCCAATCTCACCTCCCCCCACTTGGGTCTCACTGTGACTTCTTTTAGTTCCATGGACTCACCAAGCTCTTCGCTGCTGCAGGGCCTTTGCACATTCTGCTGCCCTCTTGTACTTTCATCTCTTTTTTTAAATGTCATTTCCTCAGAGAACCCTTCCCTTTCATCACCAACCCTCCCCAATACGTTCAACTCTTCCTTTTTTAAGTGAAAAACTTGAGATAATTATAGATTCCCATGTAGTTGTAAGAAATACTATAGAGGGGGCGCCCTGGGTGGCTCAGTCAGTTGGGTGTCTGCCTTTGGTTCTGGGTCCTGGGATGGAACCCCACGTCGGGCTTCCCGCTCGATAGGGAGTCTGCTTCCCTCCCTCTCCCTCCCTCTCTCTCCCTCTGCCCCTCCCCACTGCTCCTTCTCTCTCTCTCTCAAATGAATACAATCTTTACCAAAAAAATTATACAGAGAGATACTTTAGCGATTTGCCCAGTTTCTCCTAATAGTAATAGTTTACAAAACTATAGTCCAATATTACAACCAGGATGTTGGCATTGAAATAACCCTCAGATTTTATTCAGATTTTCCAGTTACACTTGTACCCATTTGTGTTCCCGTGCACGTGCATGTGCGTGTGTGTGTGTGTGTGTGTGTGTTGGGTTCCATACACTTTTATCACCCACGTAGTTCCGAGTATCCACCACCCCGGTCGAGATATGGAGCAGATTCGACCCTGCACGGTCCCTCTTGTTACCTTTCCAGAACTCCCTCTCCGGCCTGCCATCACCCCAAGCGCTAATCTGTCCCCCAGGTCTCAACTTTGTCTTTTCAAAAGTATTTACAGATATGAAACCCAAATAGAGAACCCCAATCTTTTGGAGTTAGCTTTCTTCCTCAGCAGGACTCACTGGAAATGCATTCGCACTGATACATCTCCCAGGAGTCCGCTCTTCCTTGTGCCAAATAGTCTTCTGTGGCCTGCGGGCCACAGTCCTGGTTACCTTCTCAGCTGTGGAAGGACACCTGGGCCGAGGCCAGGTGTGAGGTGCTGTGTACATCCTCGCGCAGGCTTTTGTGTGAACGTTCGTTTCCAAACTCGAGCCTCTCCCCTCACGCGGCAGCCCTCAGTGCTATGTCCCCTTCCTCAGGTACAACCCGGATTTTTGTGCCACTGGATCCCGTTCTGGGCCAGATCATCTTGGGGCGGTTATTAGATACTCCCCAGGCTTGGATCTCCAAACTCCTCCACGTTAGCAAATGTAATAAATAAATACAACTATAGCGAGTCCCCAGTGGTATTATTGCTATACTTCTCATATATTGAAGTCCTGACCCCCCAGTGCCTCAGAATGTGACCTTGTTTGGAAATAATGTTAATTTTTTAAAGATTATTTATTTATTTATTTGACACAGAGAAAGACACAGTGAGAGAGGGAACAGAAGTGGGGGAGTGGGAGAGGGAGAAGTAGGCTCCCTGCCGAGCAGGGAGACCGATGCGGGGCTCGATCCCAGGAACCTGGGATAATGACCTGAGCCTAAGGCAGAGGCTTTAACCCACTGAACCACCCAGGCACCCCCCACCCTTTTTTTTTTTTAAAGATTTTATTTATTTATTTGACAGAGAGAGACACAGCAAGAGAGGGAACATAAGCAGGGGGAGTGGGAGAGGGAGAAGCAGGTTCCCCGCTGAGCAGAAAGCCCGATGTGGGGCTTGATCCCAGAACCCTGAGATCATGACCTGAGCCAAAGGCAGACGCTTAACAGACTGAGCCACCCAGGAGCCCCTATTAATATTTAATGAGTGAACTCAAGATGAAGTCTTACCAGAGTAGGGCTGGCCCATAGTCCAATATGACTGTGTTTTTATAAAAAGGAGAAATGTGGTTTCTCACACACACACACACACACACACACACACTGTGAGTGCCTTCTGAAGACTGGGGTTTTGCTCTCACAAGCCAATGAGTTTACCAGCAGCTAGAAAAGAGGCCTGGAAGGAATCCTTCCCTAGAGCCTTTGGAGAACATCTTATCTCAGACTTGCAGCCTCCAGAAATGCGAGAGAAGAAATTTCTGTTGCTTAAGCCACCCAGTTTGTGGTGCTTACTAATTCAGGTCATCTCTCAGGGCCCGGGGGAGGTTTGTACAAGAGAAAAGTCCCTGGCAAATCTGCTTTTTGCTTCTGAGGATAGCTAGTTTCATTCTGGAAAATAGAGAATTGTGCTTTAAAAAATCTTTTTGCACATCAGTATTTAAAATTTGCTATTTTTTAAAAAGATTTTATTTATTTATTTGTTTATTTATTTGAGAGAAAGAGAGAGAGATAGAGAGCAAGGAGAGGGGCAGACGGAGAGGGAGAAAGAGAATCTCAAGCCGACTTTGCGCTGAGTGTGGAGCCTGCCTAGGGGATTGATCTCACGACCCCTGAGATCATCGCCTGAGCCCAAATCAAGAGTCGATTGCTTAACAGACTGAGCCATCCAGGCGCCCCCGAAATGTGTAACTATGATGCAGCTTTGCCATTAACAAATATCTAAATACCACCTGAAAACACTTCTGGTATTTGTGATGGTGTCAAGGTATCAAGATTGAATGACTTCCGAAGTGGTGTTCTTTTGAATTCTGAATGAGGCAAACTTTTTTTTTATTTAAAAAACGTGATTGAGTGATAATAAACACGCAATTGCGCGCCCGAATCTCAGGCACAGAGTCGGTGCGTGCTCACAGCTACGCGGCCGTGTGTAACCAGCGTGGGACGGAGATCGCCGCGGGTCGAGCAGACTCTTCAGGGTGTATTGTACTGTTCTTCCTACTGTTCCTGTTTCTCCTTAATGTCCCGTAATCTCTGCTGTGTGCCTATGACTGCTCAGTTACATAGTACATTGCTATCATGGCTTTTATCTTTTTGGGGTGAATTTGTCTCTTTAGCATTATAAATCCCCCTTGTGTTTTTTGGGGTTTTTTTTAAGATTTTACTTATTTGAGAGACAGAGAAAGTGAGAGAGAGCATGAGAGGAGAGAAGGTTAGAGGAAGAAGCAGATTCCCCGTGGAGCTGGGAGCCCGATGTGGGACTCAATCCTGGAACTCAAGGATCATGACCTGAGCCGAAGGCAGTTACTCAACCAACTGAGCCACCCAGGTGCCCTCCCCTTGTGTTTTGTTTTTACGGTTTTGCTTCTGAAAGCCTCTCACTGCATGATGTTTTCTTTGTTTCTTCCCCGTGTGTATATAGTTTTCAGATACTGAGGAAGGTTTTTACCTTTGTTTGGGGGGATTACCTTTAAAAACTGCTCTTCTAGGAGCACCTGGGTGGCTCAGTGGGTTAAAGCCTCTGCCTTTGGCCCAGGTCATGATCTCAGGGATGGAGATCAACATCAGGCTCTCTGCTCAGCAGGGAGCCTGCTTCCCCCTCTCTCTCTGCCTGCCTCTCTGCCCACTTGTGATCTCTCTCTCTGTCAAAAAAATAAATAAAATCTTAAAAAAAAAGTATGAGTCTTAAAAAAAAAAAGAATTTCTTAGACACCTAATTCTTTTCATTGGTCCTTGTATCCCCCAGAAGTTATCTCTTAAAATGTATGTATTTCCAAGTGGAGTGGTGTATTAAGATATTTATGTCACTAACAGGTTGTCTAATATGAGGCATTAGAGACCAACCTGGGTGTACATCCTATAATAAATAAAGACTATTGGTAGGACTGAATTTATTACCTATTTGCTGCGATTTGAAGAATATCAATATGGGGATACAATGTACTGAATATTTTTACTACACAGACATCTAAAATTCTGCCCTTAGTATCATTTTTTAAAAGATTTTATTTATTTATTTGACAGAGAAAGAGAGAGAGAGAGCACGTGAGCACAGGTGTGCTCAACCGGGGGAGGGGCCGAGGGAGAAGCAGACTTCCTGCTGAGCAGGGATCCTGATTCGGGACCCCATCCTGGGACCCCATCCTGGGACCCTGGGATCTTGACCTGAGTCAAAGGCAGATGCTTAATGGACTGAGCCACCCAGGCACCCCTACCCTGGCTATAATTTTTAATTAATCAAATTTAAATTAAGAACTGCCCTACTTCAATACAGACAGTATTGTACTATGACCATCCAACTTGCTAAGAGAAGAAAATTTTATTATCACAGCCACTAAAAAGAGGATAATTCTGTAATGTGATAGAGATGCAAAATATTATGACAATGGCAATCATATTACAATATAGAAATGTATCGAATTAACATGTTGTACACCTTTTTTAAAAAAATTTTATTTATTTGACAGAGAGAGAGCACGAGCAGGGTGAGAGGGAAAAGCAGGCTCCCCTCAGAGCAGGGAGCCGGAGATGGGATTCGATCCCAGGAACCCGGGGGTCATGACCCAAGCTAAACGCAAAGCTCACCAGTCTGGACCACCCAGGTGCCCAACATGCTGTGCACCTTAAATTTGCACAATGTTATATGTCAAATGCATTTAATTAAAAAAAATAAAGAATTGCCCCACTTCAGGGCTCATTTTTTAAAAAAATACGAATATTTCCTCATGAAAATTTTAAGAAGTTAAGTCACTCCTGTTTTGAACGAATTACCTTAGAACCAATTCATTGCTAACTTGAAGTGCAGGGCGGGGGTGGTGGGGCACCACACGAGAACATGAAATCATAGCTTTCTTGGCCTCCTGGTTTCTCTTAGGGTGGTTTTAATGATATAAGAATCCCCGTGGCTGGGTTGACCTAACCTGGGTAGGAATCTGAGTGGAGAAGGAGGCGTTTTCCACACAAGGGGAACCACGAAGCCCGTGAACTTGGGAGGAGTCAGACAGGAAGGCCACTACCTGGCTGAGGAAAGGCCATGGTGGGCCTTCTACGAGGAAAGCTTCTTGTGAGCAATCAGCGAGTGAAGTTCTCCAAATGGCCATCAGAGGGCACCCTCGGCCAAATTACTGAAGTAAGTGTATTGTGGACAGAATTTTGCTCCTGGGAGGATAGGAGAGAGGTCCACTGAGCTCTAGTCCTTTTGTCTCCTAGCCCAGGAATTCCAGCCAGACTGAGACTACTCTGCCTGAAGCCCAGAACTGGGGTGGCAGAACTGGGGTTCCTGTGACAAGAAAGACAATCCTCTCTCTTTAAAGGTAATCTGAAAGGAGTGTTCCTCACTTCCAAACAAAATATAGAAAAGAAAGAGGAGGCCTGTTTGAATATTCACACAGTTTGAGTACAAAGCCTTGCAGGCTAAACCTTGAGCCTCAAGCAGATTTTTGTCAAATGCTAGGCAGTCACTTTTACAAAGGGCTTGTTTGCTTTAAGAAGGGTGGGGCAGGATATGAGCCCTTTATCTGATAAGACATTTGCAAATATCTTCTCCCATTCTGTAGGTTGCCCTTTAGTTTTGTTGACTCGTTCCTTTGCTGTGCAAAAGGCTTTTTTTTTTTATCTCCATGAAGTCCCAATAGTTCATTTTTACTTTTGTTTGCACCCCAATATTTATAGCAGCAATGCCCACAGCAGCCAAAATATAGAAAGAGCCCAGATAGCTATCGACAGATGAATGGATAAAGATGTGGTGTGTGTGTACACACACACACACACACACACACACACACACACACACACACTGGACTATTACTCAGCCTTCAAAAATAATGAAATCTTGCCATTTACAATGGCATGGATGGAGCTAGAACGTATTATGTTAAGCAAAGGGGTGCCTGGGTGGCTCAGTCGGTTGGGCATCTGCCTTCGCTCAGGTCGTGGTGCTGGAGTCTCAGGATCCAGGCCCTGGGGGATTAAGCCTGTGGTCGGGCTCCCTGCTCAGCGGTGAGTCTGCTTCTCCCTCTGACCCTCTGCAGGGACTCGTGCTGTCTCTCTCAAATAAATAAATAAAATCTTTTTAAAAAATTAATGCTAAGTTAAATAAGTCAGGAAGAAAAAGACAAATACTATATGATTTCACTCATATATGGAATTTAAGAAGCAGAAGAGATGAACACAGGGAAAGGGAAGGAAAAATGAAATAAGATGAAAACAAGGAGGCAAACCTAAGAGATGCTGAATTCTAGGAAACAAACAGGGTTGCTGGAGGGGAGGTGGGGGGGGATCAGGGAATGGGCATAAAGGAAGCCGTGTGATGTAATGAGCATCCGGTGTTATAGGCAACTGATGAATCACTAAATTCATCCTGAAACTGATAAAGAGCATATGTCAACTAAGTAGAATTTAAATAAAGAATTTTTAAAATAAAAATAAATATATAAATAAAAATAAAAAGGGGTTGGGGGAGACAGAAAAGGGGAATTCACAGATACAAGACAGACTGATCCTGGGGAAGTAAGGAGATTTTGGCCAGGGAAACCAAAGAGAGATCCCTGGAGGAGATGAGCTTTGAATTAGGGTTAGATGCAAGGAGAGGAGAAAAGGCGACAGACACAGGATGGTTAGTAGTACACACCCAGGTGAAAAGAAGCAGGAACAATCCTACATCACATTGGGGTCCAACTTTCCTGGGGCCTCAAGCCTTCCACTTTTCATGCTTGCTCCTCACAGGACCCTCCAACCTCCGCCCCAAATCTCTGAACAATCATGGGCAGAGAAAGTTCTCTCCAGTCAAGCCTCCACATCATACAGTGAATTTGAGCGATTGCTCTTTCCAGGGAGAACTGGCATAGATGGAGAAGGAATTGGAGGGGAGCTTCATCTGTCCAGGTCACTTGTTAAAATCAGAGCATCTCCAACACCAGGAAGGTCGATGGGAAAGGAAACGGAGGCGTGAGGCATGCAGGGTGAGCCTTGAGGGTCGGAAAGAGGACTTGAGATCTGGAAACGCAAGCAAGCGGCTGTATCATTGTGCCTAGGACAGTAGGCGCTGAATGTATTAGCTGAATTGTTACATCTTTATTGACCCTGAAAAGGCTCACCCGGCAAGGGAGTGGCATAATGAAAATGGTATTTAGGAAAATTATTCCAACACAAGTACCTGAAATGGATGGAAGGAGCGAGAGCTTGGTGGAAGGATGGTCTTGTGGTTTTTTTTTAACAACTTTGAGAGATAATTCACACTCTATGATCCACCCACTTAAGGTGTGTCATTTAATAGCGTTTAGTATATTCAAAGATACCTGCAATCATCCATAATCACAGCCCATCTTAGAACATTTTTGTCACCTCCAGAAGAAATCCCATATCCTTTATCTATCACCCTCTACGTCCTCATCCCCCTGACCCCCAGCACTAAGCAACTGTGAATCAATTTTCTGTCTCGATAGATTTCCCTATTCCAGACTTTCATATGAATGTCCGTGTATATGGTATGTCATCTATTGTGACTGGCTTTTTTCACTTAGCAGAATGTCTTCAGAATCCGCCCAAGCTGCAGTGTTTATGCACACTTCATTCCTTTTCATGGCTGAATAATCCCATCACGTGTATATACCACACTTTATCAGTTCATCTGTTGAGGGACGTTTGGGTTGTTTCCATCTTTTGGCTACCATGAAGAATGCTGTTACAAGTTTCTGTATGGAAATACGTTTTCATTTCTCTTGGCGAGAATTGATAGGACATATGAAACTCTGTATTTAATCATCTGAAGGACTGTCAGATTGCTCTCCAAAGTGGCTGTTCTACATTTCTACCAGCATTGTACCAACACTTCCTGCTACTGACTTTTTGATTCTAGCTGTCTAATATGTAGGCAGTGGTGTCTCACTGTGGTTTTGTCTTTCGTTTATCTGATGACTCCTTATATCAAATATTTTTTGTATGATTTTCTCTGTTGTTTTGCTTTTCTCCAACTCATTGATTTCCACTCTGATTTCTTTTTTTTTTTTAATATTTATTTATTTATTTTAGAGGTGTTGGGGGCTGGACAGAGGCAGAGGGGGAGAGAGAATCTGAAGAAGGCTGAGGCGAAGCTCGATCTCATTATCCTGAGACCGTGACTGGAGCTGAAATCAAGAGGTGGACACTTAACTGACTGAGCTATCCAGGCACCCCTTCCACTCTGATTTCAACTATTTTTCTCCTTCTGCTCATTCCAGGTTTAGTCTAATCTTCTTTTCCTTGGGCCTTAAGGTAGGAGGTGAGGTTGTAGATTTCAGATCTTTCTTCTTTTTTTAATGTAGGCATTTGGTGTTAAAAATCCTTATAAGCGGGCTTTAGCTGTATCCCAGAAGTTTGGCTATGTTGCATTCTCCTTCATCTTAAAGCATTTTTTGTAGCAAAAGATATTCCAGAGCTTGGGTAAAGCCATAGGGGTTGGAAATTTCACTCAGGGCAAGCGCACTAAACACTGGAGTTTCTCAAGGCTCTGACATCAGGCATCCTCTTCTCTCTTTGCTCCCTCCCCCAAGGCAACCGCCTCTGGGCTCATGGCTTGTATTAGCTTCTGCACACTGATCTCAGAGCTTGGCTCCTTTCCCTGAGCTTGGAATTGTCTACTCAATATCTTCACTCATTTGATCAAAATTGAACATAAAAAAAAAAAAGTTTCTCAGTCTTTTGGCTAAGATCAAATGTAATATCTGTTCCTATCAGTTTAAAATCTGGTATGTCCTGTACCCAAAGACAATATATTAAATGGATTTTTGGAGCAGATGGAAAATGACCTTGCTCCATCTGCTGCATGAATCAACTTGGCATTGCAGTCTTTCCAGGAAAGGTGCACCCCCAAAATCTCCTCATTCGACCTCAAACCTGGCCACCATGTCACTACATGAGGCCAGGCTTCCATTTTCCCTCAGTTACTGTGATAGCCTTTGAACCAGTTTTCTAGAACCTTCTCTTACCTCCTTCCAAGCTCTTCTCAGTACCACAGGCAGGATAACCTATTAGAAATGATTACATCACCACCTGTAGTGACACTAGTTAGTTTTTGGCTGTGCAGCACCAGATCACCCTTCCTAGGCTGAAGACTTCTCCTCCTTACGCGTCTTGGTTGGCTGCTGAACCTAGCTCCTGAACTGTTGGAAGCCACATACAGACTCTTATCTCTTTAAGTTGTTCTTTGGCTCCTGCCAGCCCTGCAGAGTCTGGGAGCCTCAGACAAGCCCGGCTCCCTCTTCCTTTGCAGGTGTGGTGACCTCTCCTTCCCCTCAACTCTTCCCTGTTCTCTCCCATTTTCTCTTCAGGGCTCATGAGTGTCACTTTCTTGGGTGACTTCCATGACTTTACAGGCTAAGGCAGGTTTCTTTGTTATA
>CM052808.1:65732547-65752628 GCA_028533885.1 Nasua narica
CCCCCCCCCCCCCCCCCCCCCCCCCCCCCCCCCCCCCCCCCCCCCCCCCCCACAAGGAACTGGCTGCTACAGGAATACAGGCCGGCTGCACAGAGCGTCAGTGGCACCTGGGCCAGGTCCTGAAGGAATTTGCCAGGAGCAGGACGGTGGGAAGTCTTTCTAGGCAGAAGGAACATTTATGCTCAAAGCCACCAAGCAAAAAAGCACATGCGGACCAGTGAGCTGCAGCGTATGCTGGTGTCCCTTGAACGGAGGGCGAGGAAAGAAAGAGGAAGGTAAGGAAAGAGGAAGAATGCCATAGAAAAGCCTGGAAAGCTGGGTCGAGTCTGGTTTGAAAGAGCCTCCGATGCCATTGGTTTGGGTCCCATGCACCATAAAGAATTGTTTTAAGCAGAGGAACTATTTGAGATAGCTAATTCTGGCTATAGTGTGAAGGATAGATTGAGGATTGAGTGACAAGCAGATCCACGTGGAGGCCATATCTTTATAGCGAGCGAGCGAGCGAGAGAACTCAAAACGTGGTTGTAAATGAATCAATGAAGAAACATCCATAAAGCAGGAGCATATGTGGTAAGAGCCACGTGGGAAGGTCTGCACGCCACGGGAAGCTGGGCAGCATGGGGGAGAGATCATAAAGCCCCGAACTAGAGAACCGGCAGAGAAAATCAAGGATAGGTGAATTTAGAGGTGTTCTGAAGTAGAGGAATGAGGCTAACTAATGAACTACATATATCCTGGGTTTGGCTGCCAGTATCAATAGACAGACTTACAACAGAGAGTCCACATAGCGATCAGGAGCCAGTATGGTGCTCCCATGTCAGGGACTTATCACTTACGGTCCCTTCGATCCTGTTACTCAACATTCTCAACACATGGCTTCATGACACGGTCCCAGATGAGTTTTCGGGCACCAACATTACACCCGCCTCGCAAGCAGCGGGCGGCAGGGAAGGGACAAGAGCAGAGCGAGCTGGTGGCTTGTAAGAACTTACTTCCTAGAAGGGCTTGCCCTTCCATGACATTAGTAGATATTTAATCATGTCTAATTGAAAGGGAGGTTGGAAGGTGTCTTTATTTTGAGCAGCTAAGATTTGGAAGCCATATGGTGGAGAGAAGTAAGAGGCAGAAAGGAAGTAGAAAACTACTTGTTCGGCATTAAGAATGATTCTCATATCCATTGGGTGGCTCTGAATGAAGAAAGAGGGAGGAGTTTTAAGGAGGCTTATAGGAAGCCACATAGTAAAGATGAGTAAGTTTTGTTTTGAGCGTATCTATTTTGGGTGGTCTGTGGAGCACCAAGTGGAGAAAACCAGTAGGTATTTGAAAACATATGTAGAAATGGTCCTTTCCTCTACTTAGACCGTGTGCCTTGAGAATGGAGATTCTTGTTTATCATTACATGTCCACAATGCCTAGGAAATTTCCAGAACGGATAACGATTGCAGGAAAATTAAGAAGGTGGAAAAAAAACACAAAAGGCTAATTTTTTTGAGGTACAAATGGAGAGACTATACGTAGAACGCAGCTGCTGGTAGTCCTGGAGAGAAGTTCCGCAGGTGACTTTTGACAGGAAGACACCCTCCTGTACAACTCATTCAGAATCTACTGTGAACACACACCCACGTTAAAGTACAGAACAGATGGAAGCTGCTTGGAAAACGGGGCGTTACATTTCAGGCATCTTTCCTGGGGCCACGAGGGAGAAGGGGGGATCTTGGAGGTCCAGCTTTGGTGTGTGTGTTGCTAGGGGGTGAGGCTGTTGAAGGTCACGACCAGGCAATGTCTCAGCTCAGCTGCCCCACAGATCTCCCCACTTCCGGGCTGAGGGGCGCCGCTGCACCTGCCAACCTGCGGGAAGTTGAGGGAACAGGGCATTCTCCAAGCGTCCTCCAGGGCTGTTAGAGACGTGGTCCAGGATCTAGACGATTTAATCCCGTTTTAGGAAAGGGGGTTTACAGTGAGCAATTAAGGCACAGTTAAAGAATTAATCACTAATGAGTCATTAATTCTGCCCACTATTGTACAGTTAACAAGCGGAGGCACGATTATTAGAGCCAGTTCACAATTAAGGGGACGACATTGGCCGCAAAGCACACCATCCGCCTCTTGACTGGTTCGGCGCACCCCCGGGGCGCCCCAGGGCCGCCCCTTTCCCAGGCAAGTTAGGATGCGGGCGGAGCCTGGAGGGCCGAGGGCCCGTGCGGAGCTCGCGCTGGCGGTGCCGAGAGGAAGGGCCAACTTTTTCATTAATTTTGTCTTCCCCGGAAATCTTTTCCTGCTGGCCTCCTGGAGACTTTAATTCTATTCGTGTAGTAAAGTTCTGTGGGTGAAAAGGAGCACTTGGATGGAGACAGAGAAGGGCCCGCGGCGAGCCTGGGGGGCAGGGGAGGGGGCGTGAAGGTGGCAGGAGCCACGAGGCAGGACTTCAAACGTTAAGGTCGCTGGGGCAGCTGAGTCCGCGCCCCTGATATCCCCACCGTACACCGCCCGTGGGGCTGATGAGGCTCCCGGGCAGCGAATCCTGGGCGCCCCAGCTTCCAGAATCCCCTAGCAAAGACTCAATTAACCGATGAACTTGGCTGAGAGAGGAAAGGATTAGGATTCCCTGTCTCCGCTTTTTGGTTTCTGAATTAACTGAATGAAGATGGAAGTGGGGAGGCGGGCAGGGATTGTCTCCCCCGGTTTGACATTTCCTATCTCCCAAACAGGGACTCCGTTTAAAATAGGTAAATACATAGGGGCCACCCTAGGCCAGTTGCTGACCTCTGGTCAAAGACTGCCCCTCCCAAGGGGTCTCTCCCAGTCCTCCCTGTGTCACCCACACCAGTCCCGGTCACCCTCCCGGGCCGCAGAGGTGGGAGCTCCGACCCGCAGGGCGCAGAACGGGGTTTCGGGAGCCGGACACCCAGCCTGGACGAACAGCTTGGACGGGCCTGGGGCCACAGCGTTGGGGCCCAAGGACACGGAGCAATGAGGGCCCCGCAGCACCGCGGCCGCCTCTGGACCCCTTGGCTCCAAAAACGGGTGACCGAGAGAGGCGGGGCCCTCGGTCCTCCGCGTCCCTGCGGGAGAGAAAAATAGCCACCATAAATCCTGAGCATGGCGCGTAGTGTGATCACGACACTCCCGTGGGCAAGAGACTTCCAAAACGGGAAAACGCGAAAACTGAAACACCCCCGACGTTGGGTTCGTGGCCGGGGTGACAGGGCTCCGCGCGTCCGAGATCTCTGGATTAGCCCTTGGTCTCCGCCGGGCACCGGCCAGCGAGCACTGGCTCGCAAGCCCCGGAGGTCCCCAGGCCGCGCCTGGCTCCGCCCTTCTCTCGGAGTGGCCCAATCCGAGGCGTCCTTTCCCGCCCCGCCCCTCAGGCCTGGAGCCCGGCCCTGCGCGGCTCCGAGCCTGGCACCCGGGAGTCCAACCCGCTACAGACTCACCCGCTTTCCTACGCCGCAGGTCAGAGCATAAGTCGTCTTCTGGGGAGGAGACTCCCAAGGCCTCCCTCTTGGACTGACTGAGTCAGGTCAACCCGAATCAGCGCCTGCCTGGGGTCCTAGGTCGCTGTGCTTGGCCAACAGTGTCTTTCTTCCCCGAACCCTGTAGAACCACTCCCTTCAGCGGACGCTGGAAGCATCGCCTGAGCCAAACCCGCAGTCTAATTATGGAAGACTCAAGAACCATTTCTCAAGTGATGCAGGCTTGGGAAGACCTCCCCAAGGCTGGGGAGACCTCCCGTCACCCTCTGAGTCCCTGAAAGATTTGTGCCAGCCCCGAATCACAGCCAGCACAATCTAGTTTCAGAAGCCGGCGCCTCTGCAAGGGCTTTCTGTAGCCGGGAGCTTGAGCAGCATCCCCGAGTGCTTCAGGGTCCTCTGGGGCTTTAAGGTCCTTCCGCGCAAGTCACTGTCACCTCCAGCCTGAGTTAACTTCTGGAGCTCTTAACACTGCTCTGTACGGCAGCTCCTCCCTAGGAGTGGGGGGAGGGGGCTGATGGGAGCCCTGGAAAGACCGCTAGCACCCACCCCTCAAGATCTCAATTCCTAATGTGGTCTAAAGAGTAGTTCCTGGGAGTCGAAATAGAAAGACTTATTCAGCAAGTGTTTCTGGAACACTGCACTATGCTTGTGAACTGACCAGAGCTTCTGGTCACTCCAGCTCCAATGCTTACAAGAAGTGTTATTTAAGGTGACCTCCCTGTGCCTCAGTTTCCTCATTTATAAAATGAGGCTGATTGTGTCTTCCTGGCATGGTCCTTGTGAGGCTTAAATGAGTCAATAGATGTAAGCTGCTCAGAAGAGTGATGGCACATAATAAGCTCTCAGTGATCATTAGCTGCTAGTATTTTGGTCATTTTCCAGGGATTTGTCCCTGAAATCCAGGTATGATTCACTCTGTTGGTGTCTAAAGAGATGGTTTAGAATATTCATTCTCAGACTAAGTAGTAAAAGAGGAGAAAGAAGTGACGGAAAGCTGCAGGTGACAACGCATAGGAAGAAGAATGACATAAGGAGTCAAAATGAGTAGTCATGGGAATGTTCTAAAGGAAGCAAGAAGACGCTGGTGCTGGGATGGGCGAGGTCAGCGGTGCCCAGGACTGCGGGAGGGAGAGGGAAGGCAGAGCAAGCACTCGCCAGTGAACTTGGGAGTTCACTGAATAAGTCATTCCTAGTAAAAGGAGGGCATTAAAGGATGAAAGGATGGGTGAAAGAGGTGAAAGAGGTAGTCCAAACTGAACAAAATTTACTTACACATTCATCCTGTTTGCCTATTTTTTTTTCCATGCCAACGGCTGGGATCACTTGGCCAATCCATCCATTTCCCAAGGAGCACCCTTGTGAGGGGAAGTCCGGGAATTACTTCCTACCTCTTGAGGATAATATCAGATCCAATAAATCCTTACTGACCGATCTGCTATATGCAAGGCACGGGTGAGGGTCTAGGGGTACTCAGCCCTGATTGTAGGATAGCCTTTTAGGGCCCTCATGGCAAGGCCCGAATCCTGTGATGACACTGCCTCTACCGCCAGCCTCGGGATAGTCATCCTTTGCCCAGCTAGGTTTGGGGAACCCAAGAGCAGGACTGGGATACCGTGGGATCCCAGCGGAGAGCACAATATGTATTCCCCGGCGTTGCCCCGGCGTGTGGCCCTTGGTGGTTCAGTCACAGCCCTTACAGTTGATCTTACCGCATCATTTCCACCTCCCAGAGACAAAGGGTCCATTTAGACAAGGAAAGGGGGCTGGGGTGGTTCACTAACATGCTTAGGAAGGGCAGAACAGTGGTGGGGGCGTGATGCTAAGGCGCCGGCCGGCCGCATCTTTTCCAGTGCACTCAAAGCAGCGAGGCCAGAGGACCTGCGCGGCGGGAATCCCGGTTATTCCCGACTCTGCCCAGCTTCCAGGACCTACTGCGGACACCGCGGCTGCTCAGGCTGGGAGTTCTGGGCTTTCCTTCGCGGGTGACTCCCCGAACGCCGCAGGAGCTTCGGAAGCCCTCCAAGACCTCTGGATTCCCTCCCGCCCCAGAGCTGGCGCCCAAGAACAGCCGACACTGTCCTCGACGCGGCCGCAAGGATGTGCCCTCCGGGGTCGCGACGCGGAGCGCTCCAGGACGCTGTCCCAGAGCACGACAGCTAACCTGATGGGCGTTGAACAGAATCGCGAGGTTGGGGGGTTAAGGAGCGAGTTGAGGAAGCAGGAGAGCGGCGTGGGGATCAGAAGAGGAAAAGTGGCTCTGCCTGAGTCTTCGGAGGACTAAGGTTATCAGTCCCGAGCCCATGACCTGGACAGTGATCGGAGAGGGCCCTTGGGCAGCGGGGGGCAGCAAACAGGGAGGCGGGGGCCACTGGCGTTCCAGACTTTCGGCTCTCTCCCTGGGGAAAGTGGTGTAGACGTTTCCTGTTGGGGGTCAATCCTTCGAAGTAACAGCCGCAGCTTGGCTATCCGGGTGTAGAGGGCCTGGGAACGCTCAGGCAGCTGAGCCTTAGGCTCCAAACAGCCCGAACCTCACACATCCGCGGCTTCCGAACGCGCCAGGGGAGGAGCGCTAGGGTGGAGGGCGCGGAGTCTTCGCAGAGGCAAAGCGCCCCCAGGAAGATACGCGGAAGGGAGCCCCAGGTCCTGCGCTGTCCTCTGTTTTCCCTGACCCACCCCATCCGTCACCGCAGCCCCTGCGGTACCCCTGTCCGCCTTCCTTCCCGCCACCGCAGTCCTGGGCGCCCTTAACCGGAGTCGAACCAAAACAAGGCAATCTTTAATTTTCCTCCCCAATACTTCAAACTACGCATACAAACAGTCCTTCAAACTCTATTTCTCGGCCTCCCCTTCCTCCCAGTTGTTTTCCGGGGCAGCACGTCCGGAAGTGGCCGAGGTCAGGCGCTATGGGTCTCCTGAACCCCGAAGGGCCGGGCCGCCTCTCCCCCTCCAGCAGCAGGGCCTGCGGTCCGTGGGGGTGGAGGGGTGGTAGCCAGAGGGCCTCGGCGGGCAGGAAGGTCAGTCCTCCCCAGCGAGCCAGGAACAGACGCGCGTCCGCGACCCAAGCCTGGCTGCAGCTTCGGGCGGCTCGGGAGGGTGGCCGTGTGGGGAACCCACGGGGAAAGGGCGCGCGCCTGCGGGTCCGGATCGGTTCCCAGGACCGTGGTCCGGCCCGATCTGGTCTCGGGTGCCCCTAGAGGGCCTGCCACGGCTTCCCGATGGCCTGGATGTGCTCCTTGGCCTTCAGGCGCAGAGCCGCGATGCTGCTGTTGCGCGGGTCCCCCTCGTCCAGGGGAAACTTGTCCCCGAAGCCGGGGGCGCACGGGTAGGCGGGCGGCGGCGGCCCGAGGGGCTGCAGGCCGGGGCCCAGCGGCGGGGAGTTTAGGAAGGGCGGCGGCGGCGGCGGCGGCGGCGGCGTGTAGCTAGCGGGCAGGCTCTGCGCCGGCGGCCCGAAGCCCGGCAGGCTCTGCAGCGCCGTGGCGCCCCCTCCCGGCAGCGGCGACCCGAGCCACGACTCGAGCGGCAGGGCGCCCCCAGCTGGCCCGCCGCCCCCGCCCGGGCCCGCCCCGAGGGGCGCCAGAGCCGCCGACGGCGGGGAGCGGCTGAAGGAGAGGAGGGGCGAGTCTTGCAGCTTCATGGACGACACTTCGAGCTTCTCCTGCCGCCGCCACTTGGCGCGTCGGTTCTGGAACCACACCTGCGGAGGGCAGCACAGCGGCCGTCGGGCTGCGGCCGAGGCTCGGGCCGGGCCCCGCCCTGCTCCCCGGGGCCGCCGGCCGGACGACTCTCTGACTCTTTCGCACCACCTCCCCACTCCTACGCTCTTTCTTTTCCGCCCCGTTTTCTCCTTTTTGCATCTTCCCTCCTCTCGTTTCCTCTGAGTCTCGGTCTCATCCTTGTCCCACCCTTGTCCCTGTTTACCTCACCCGGAGCTGGGGCTGTGTCTGCTTCAGCTCCTCGCACGGAGTGAGCGCTCAGAAAAAAAAAGGGAAGTTAATCTTGGGACTCGGACCTAGGATTTTGGAAAGCACATCTCACCAAATTTCGGGGACCTGCTGGTTGGCTGCACCTCCTGGCACTTCGGTTTAGAAGTTGCTTCCTCCCTGTGTGGCCCTGCTCTCAGTGGCTGGGATCTGGGCTCCGGTTCTCTGTGCTTTTCTTGGTTAAGTTTTTAAAAATATTTTATGGGGCGCCTGGGTGTCTCAGTCGGTTAAACATCCGCTTTCGGCTCGGTTCATGATCCTAGGATGCTGGCAATCTAGTTCCACATCCGGCTCCTTACTCATTGGCGAGCCTGCTTCTCCCTCTCCCTCTATTGCTCCCCCTGCTTGTGCTCTCTCTCTCTCTCCCTGTCAGATAAATGAATAAATGAATGAATAAATAAATAAATAATCTTTAAAAAATAAAAATATTTTATCTATTTATTTGATAGAGCCAGAGAGAGAGAGCACAAGCAGGGGGCGCGGCAGGCAGAGGGAGAGGGAGAAGCAGACTCCCGTTGAACAGGGAGCCGGATGTGGGGCTCCATCCCAGGACCCCGGGATCATGACCTCAGCCAAAGGCAGGTGCTTAACTACCCTGAGCCACTCAGGCTCCGGACTTTCTATGCTTTACCTGCCTTTTGTCTCTATTATAAACATATGCATAAACAAATACTCTAAGTACCCTAACGAGCAGCACCCGATATTAAAATACACCTATTTCCAGGAATTACTGGTTATGATAACTAGTAGGGAAAAAGTGGGTATATTTTATCCCAAGCTTATTTAAGTTGCTGCTTTAATAAGATCTCCATTCTTCTTTAATTGATATCCCTTTAGTATTTCTGATATTTCTCATAAGTGGCTTTCAGTGATTACAATAGTTCAAGTTTATTTTATTTACGTTGACTTTTTTGGAGTCAATTTTGACATTAAGATGAATTCAATGAATTAAATTTTTCTTTATTTTTTTCTTTATGTATAGAAAGTCTGCACCAAGAGCAAAATCTGATCTCTTAATGATAAAACATCCATTACTTATTTGGTAAAAGCACAAGAAAAAGTGTAATTAAGGTTTCACTATCAAGTTACTACCGCTGGAAACAGAACAGAGAGAACTAGTCTAGTTTAGTAAACACTCTGAAAGAACTTTGGCTAAACTGGTGGCTTCAGTGTTATATTAATGGAAGGAAATAGGGGAACAGCTAAGACCTTAGAAGGGAGAGGGCGGTTTTGAGTCAGTGGGGGAGGGGACCTCTTAGAAGCACCGAGAAAACAGCCACCCAGCACCTGGGCAGGGGAGGACAAGTGTATATGTAAGGCTAGGATTTGGGAGGGGGGGAAGAGAAAGGACAAAAAAGTTAAGTACCCTTGTCCCCTTCCCACAAAAGAAAAATACCCGAGGCCCTGATTTCCCCCAGAAACGTTAGTTATTTACTGATAATAGAGAAAAGAGAAACATCAGCTTGGGGGCGGCTTCCATCCCACTGCTTACTCCAATTCCCTGCATGTCCCACTCGGGCCCCCAAAATATTGGCTACAGTGTTCCACCCAGTATTCAAAGGCAGAGAGCTAAAGACAGGGAGAGTCCACTCATAGAGAGCTGTGGCGGTCCCCTGCACGCAGCTGGAGGCCCACGGTAGACCGCCCCCTCCGTCTGATTACATCATAGCCATGTGTTAAGAACCCGCCATATGCTGGGCACTCTGCTGGCCACAGAGAAGTCACAGACCCTGTTCTCCAGAAGCTGACAACTTAGAGGAGGGGCCAAAAGCCGTGAACAAACAAGGAGAGAGGAAGGAAGGTGGGACAGAGGTTGTGTCCAGTGTGAAGGTGGCCTCGCCCTGGCTGTGTCTGTGGTCCCAGGGGCGCTGGGAGGCCTTGTCTCCCCTCTGCCTTGTCTTTCACTTGTGTTCCTTTCTTCCCCCTACCCCAGCCTCTCTCCCTGAAAAGCAGGTACTAAAATGTCCACACCTTCGATGAAACCATCGTGGTTCCACTGCTCCAAATTAGACTTGAATTGTCCTTGCAAGTTAATCCTGAGTTATATTAAGGAACTCTTTTTTAAAAAACCATGACACTTACGCATTACTTTAATAAAATAAGCAGAAGAGACAAAAGGCAAAGGCTTGTCCCCTTTTAGCTTTAAGGTAAGGCTAAAAGCCCCCCAAACATTTGAATATCTTCACTTCCTGGAAATCTGATTCATCAGACACACACAAAAATCCCACCTTCCTTCCATTGCCTTTCAGAGGCGGTGAGATTTGTTCTCAATGTCTCCCTTTCAGGCCTCTGTAAACTCTCCTAATTTGGAAATCCTCCCAGATTTTTCACAGATGACTAGCAAATATTTAAGGCTTTCAAATATTTTAATGATCAGGGATTAAAGATAATTCAGCTTTAATTAAAGCAAAAACCCTTTAACGAAAGAAAGAAAGAAAGAAAGAAAGAAAGAAAGAAAGAAAGAAAGAAAGAAAGAAAGAAAGAAAAAAGAGAAGTCAAGTCCTCTCTGCAGCAGCGGGAAGTTTAGTTGGAGGTGCACCAAAGAAGCAAAAGTCAGTTTCTTAAACAAATCCACCAAAACTTTCAAGTGCAGGCGCCAGGGCTCTTGCAAAAAGACTGGGTTTTCATATCTCGACAAGGTGAGGTGCGCTGTTGGTGACTAGGGTGGCATTTGGGGTCCCAATCCGGGAGGCTGCCTACATTCCCTCTCCACTCACCGCCTCCTGCCCCAATCTTGGCTGCGGCTTCTAATGAGCTGTCGCTCTTCAACTCGCCAGCCATGTCTCAGTGCTTTCTTTAGGTTGGAAGAGGGAAACCCCCCCCCCCACCTCCAAAAGAGAGATGCTACTACAAACTGGAACACACTGTCCAAGGGGCGGTGGTGGGGCACCCGAGAGATCGGTGACGCTCCTCTGAGGCGCTGGGCAAGCCCAGTCGAGGAAGACCAATGGGAAGAGTGTCACAATAAATGCGAGGGAGCCCGGGGGTTCAGCGGAGCACTGGCTGCAGCCTAAGCCTGGGGCCCTCCCGGGGACCGATCTGGGCGCTTTACCTGGACGCGGACTTCGGGTAGATTGACTTTGCCGGCCAGCTCCTCGCGGCTGTACACGTCGGGATAGTGAGACTTCTCGAACGCGCGTTCCAGCTCATGAAGCTGATACGTGGTGAAGGTCGTGCGGTTCCGCCGGTGCTTCTTCTTGGGCTGCTCCTCTTCCGACAGCTTCGCGTCGCCGGTGGCGGGACCGACCGGCAGCCCGGGGCTCGGCCGTGCTTCTCCAGGCTCCTTGGGGCAATAGGGTCGAGGGGCTGGGACAAGAGCCCCCAGACGGTCAGAGACACTCGGGGAGTTATCTCTGGCCCCATTCCGCCTATCCCAGGGCGCCGGCAGCGGGACGCGGGCTCCTCCTGGGCGCTGGACCAGGAGGTCGGGGTAAGGCTGTGAGGGGCCCCTAAGATTTCTCTGAATGCAAATTGGAGTCTCCTGCTATGCACACTAACCCAAACTCCGCGCCCAGATGCCTTAATAAAAGTCAAGGCAGAGGCTTTTTCGTCTTGCAGAACTCCTACATTTGGGCACCCCTCAGGGCCCCGCAGCAGCCAGGGGTGCACACTCACCTTCGTACTCTGGAGCAGGCGCCTGGGCAGGTTGCGGGGAGGGCTCGCCGCCTCCCCCGGGCGCCTTGGGGCAGGCGGCCCGCGCGCCCGGCCTTCTATCCCGCTCCTTCGCGCCTCGGGCGCCCGGCTCCGCTGAGAAGGAACCGAGGATCGCGTCGTCCTTGGTAAATCCCAGGATAGCCTCGATGCTGTGCAGCCGCGAGGTGCTTCCTCCCGGGCTGCGGAGCAGGTGGCCGGCAAGCGAGAAGCTGCCGTCGGCCATGGCGGGGGCGCAGGCCGGCAGGTGCATGGGGAGCGCCAGGAGGCGGGAGGGCGCGGCCCGCGCTCTCGCAGCGCCGCCCGCTTTGGAGACCGAGAGAAGAGACTTGAAGTCGGTGCCTCCCGGGTACCGCTGTCCCTCCCGCGGGGCCCCGACCCAAGGTCAAGCTTGGAGGTTGTCGCGGGCCCGGGCAGCGCGCGCCGGCGGTGGGCGAGCGCTCCGCCCGCGGCGGCCTGGGTCTCTGCAGGAGTCAGAAGTTCGGACTCGGGGTAGCTGGGGCTCCGGGTGCTAAAGGCTGCGAGCCCGCTCGCCGCGGCTCCTCCCCTCCAGCCCGGGACCCAGCCTCTTCCCTCGGCCCCTCCCCCGGCAGCGGGGCGGGTCTTTCCCTCAGGGTCCCTGTGCTGCCAATCGGGGCCGGCACTCCGAACTTTCCATCTTCCATTTCTCGATCCGCTCCAAACGCTCCAAAGACGCCCCGGGGGGAAACGGCTGCGGGCTGTCAAATCAAAGGCCTAGGGACCGCTTCCCCCGCCTGGCCTCAATGGGGCTGACGCCCTTGGTCTCACCTTCCCCCAGTACCCCGTGGGCTTGCCTCCCTTCTTGGGCTTACCTCCCTCATCATTCCCCGGACCCCAGAGTCGCCTCTGCCCTCAGGCTCACTTCCCCGGCTGGGCTGAGCGCGGGGGGCGACCTCTGGAAAGAGAGAGGACGGACCGCTGCCAGGCTCTACTGTGTAGGCCGTCGGGCCACGCGCGCTTCTTCCCAGTTTGAAATTTCTCTTCTCTCCCTCTTTCTACCCACAAGGTAGTCCGAAGCCTCGGACTTAGGGTTTATTTTGTCTATATATGTTTAATTGCTCCTTCCGGTCACCTCGGATTCGCGCGCGGGCAGGCTCACTCACCCCAGCGGCAGCGCCAGGAGGCGGTGGGGCCATCTGTGCCGGCGCGCCTGTGACCTCGAGTGCCCGACAGCTCAGCAGGAGACTGGGAGGCCCAGAGACGGACCCGCTGCCGGGCGTAGGCACGAGAAGGGAGGGCTGGGGGGTGGGGACAGACCCGCCTGCGATCCCTCACTCTCCTAGACGGTTCCGCTCGACCCCTCTCCCCACCGGTCTCCAGACCCAGGAGATGTCCCAGATGAAGAAGGGCCTTCGTCTAGGGCGATGCCTCGCCCTTCTCCAGGGGGTTCTAGGTATAATCTGCTTTCATTTCTTTCCACTTTGGGAGCCCCACGGGCTTCCTTGGCGCAGAATGACAGTCTCAAGCCAGGTGGAATGATGGTTACTGCCCGCGAGTGTTTTTTCCCTGTCTGCCAGGGCTGTGATCCGCGCTGTGAAGGCTGACACTTCTCAAATCTGATGCCCAACCCGAGCCACCACCTCCCACCCACCCCCTGTCCCCCTTCTAAACTATTAGCGGGTAGTGTGAG
Source organism: Nasua narica (assembly GCA_028533885.1). NCBI lineage: Eukaryota > Metazoa > Chordata > Mammalia > Carnivora > Procyonidae > Nasua > Nasua narica. The sequence goes on from CM052808.1 coordinate 65,745,303, forward strand.
TCAAAATGCTTTCCTAAAGGTCTAAGGACGTATAGATTTCTTTCTTTTCCCCCACTTTTATTGCCATATAATTGACATACAGTGCTGTATGAGTTCAAGGTATAGGGCATAATGATTTGGCTTACCTGTGTCGTGAAATGATTCCCACGATAAGTTTAGTCCACATCTCCTGATCTCAACCAGATACAAAAAAAGAGAAACTAATGGGGGGGGGGGGAGATGTCCCTGTGTCGAGATCTCCCCCCTCCCATTAGTTTCTCTTTTCATTCAGACAAGGGTTTACTGCCCCCCTTCTGAGGGTCCCGCACTGAGCGGGGGGAAGCGGGCTTGCCAGCACCGCAAAAGAAAAGAAAGGCTGGGCACTGGCCTTGAGAAGTTTAATGTTCAGGGAGACAAGACAAAGGACAGGACAAAGGAAGAAACAAGAGAAAAGCATGTATCTTCCAACCCTCACCTTTATTTTACTTTTGAAAGTTTATTTATTTAAGTAATCTCTGTACTCAACCTAGGGCTCGAACTCATGACCTCATGAGATCAAGAGCTACATGCTCGGGCCCCTGGGTGGCGCAGTTGGTTGGGCGACTGCCTTCAGCTCAGGTCATGATCCCGGAGTCCCGGGATCGAGTCCCGCATCGGGCTCCCAGCTCCATGGGGAGTCTGCTTCTCACTCTGACCTTCTCCCTTCTCATGCTCTCTCTCACTCTCTCTTTCCTAATAAATAAATAAATAAAATCTTTAAAAAGAAAAAAAAAAAAAAAGAGCCACGTGCTCTTCTGACTGAGCCAGCCAGGAGCCCCCAACACGCACCTTTAAACTGGTGTTAGAAGGGCACTCAAAAGGACATGTGACCACATTAAGGCTCCTGGCATGATTAATTCTCTGCGCTGGGCACATGGGAGTGGTCATCACACAAATCTGTCTGTTTTTTAGTCGACCCAGAAAAAGGTAAATTAAAATAGCAAGTGGCTGAGTTTGCAGTAGATAGAAATTGAGCCACTGGTTCAAGTGAAAAGTTCTGCTTTGTTTTAAAGATTTACTTATTTTTATTTGAGAGAGTGGGCGTGGAGGAGGGCAGAAGGAGAGAGGGAATCCCAAGCAGACTCCTTGCTGAGCGAGGAGCTGGGCGCGAGCTCCGTCCCACCACCCTGGGATCAGGACCTGAGCCGCAATCAGGAGTCAGATGCTTAACCGACCGAGCCGCCCAGGTGCCCCAAAGATTACGTTTTATTTTAAGAAAAAGCTACGTTAATGAGAAACAATGTGCCCTTTATAGCTTTCGGAAGCCTTTCGCACTCTTCCCATCAGAGGATGCTCACAACCCTGTGAGGTGAGCAGGACGTTTGCCCCCATTTTACAGAAGAGAACACTGAGGCGCACCGAGAGACAGCTGCTCAGCGGAGGGGTCAGGACTGGAACTCAGACCACGGGACTCCTTGTCCAGCTTATTCTGTCCACGGCTCATTTGGAATAAATGTTGTGAGTGGGATGCTTTTGAAAAGAATAAAAGCACAGCTTAGCCTGCAGTCCATCCTTCATCCTTCCCGGAGACTGGTCGCCGCATCTTCCCCAAGAGGCGAAGTCAGAGCCTGGAACAGCGGAGCTGTGGGGCGCCCACGTCCCGGACCACTGAACAAATCCTTGGGAGGTTCCCATCGCAGTCCAGGCAAAGCCTGTCCCTGGGGTCCTCTTTCTAGGCTGTCGAAGACACTGTCCCTGCAAAGGGTCTGGTGTCCCGCAATGTCCCAAATGTCAGTTATGTAGACGGGGTGGCTCAGATGCTAATGGCTCTGGCTGCCGGCTGATGGGGTTTGCTGTTGCCCCTCTGGCCAAGAACGCTTTTTATGTAAACTTCCCCAATATTAAATTGATCCCTGTCATCACTGCTCAGCAAAGATTGGCAGTGTTTTCTTAAGCTTCTGCCCACACGCTAAGGGGCTTAGAGCCTTGTTTTCCAAAGTTAATTCCCTCTGGGACTGCCCAGCTCTCCCTAATAGGTCCAGGTGAGGTTAGCTTTTATTTACTGTTTATTTCAGAGTCTTGAGAGAAAAGCAAAAAAGACTTCAACAGCCACTGGCGAGGGACTTTGGGGGAAACAGGGCAAAGCAGGACAGGGGAGGTTGGGGCTTCCTTTGTGCGGGACATAAAGAGCTAGTCAATGCCATTGTGGGCACGGTGGAGGGTACTCCAAGCAATCAGCCGGGGGTCATTGTTAGGGGCTAATCTACATGTGTATTTCCCAAGAACTCGATTAGGGAAGATGAATGGACTCGGCCATGTCCCTAATTCTAGCACGAAGCTGCATTTTTCCACCAGTTACTCCAGCTCATAATCAGCCCAACTTCAGTAAAAGTAAGGAGCCTGCCTTCTGAACTCTACCTCTGTTTAATTCATTAATTCATTAAGTGGATCAAAGAAAAATCCCTCCTCCCAGCCCCCACATGCGGGCTGTAACTAGACACAGCTAAAGCCCCTTTAAACTTGGCATGGCTCAGAGAAACATTTCCAGAAGTGAGGAGAGTGGGGGTGGTCGGGGCTTGGGAGGGTCTTCAGAGTGGGAGGGAAGGACATGTCATGTGGGAGGGACAATGCGGAGCAATCATTGGAGTGGGGAGAGGTGAGAGGGGGAGATTTGGAGGAGAAAGGGGATAGGGACAGGCTAGCATGAGGAAAATGAAATTGAAATGTAACTAGCAATTATGGGAAGCTGTAGTGTAAAGTGGCTCTTTCGTCTTGGGTGGACGTGGGAGGTCCCATTTCTGGAAGCATTCTAGGTGGACTGCTTCCCCCCACAACACTCTTGTGGGAAACGGACATTTGTAGAGGGAGTTCCCTGTGTGCTTGGCGAGCAAGGGACACGTTCACAAAGTGAGCTCATGAGTTTGACTGTAGCCTCCGGGAACTTCACCTTGAAGCGGTGTGTGAGGTTTTGGCAAAAAATGTTTATTTAAGGGCCTATGTGATATCACTTCACAAGTGTGTAAAACCAACTCTGTCATCTGTATGTAGTCTCTTCCTTCAGGAGGTGTATTTTTTTTTTTAGGGATTTTATTTATGTATTTGACAGAGACACAGCGAGAGAGGGAACACAAGCAGGGGAAGCGGGAGAGGAAGAAGCAGGCTCTCCCCCGAGAAGGGAGCCCAATGTGGGGCTCGATGTGGGGCTCGATGTGGGGCTCGATGTGGGGCTCGATCCCAGGACCCCTGGATCGTGACCTGAGCTGGAGGCAGATGCTTAACCACTGAGCTATCCAGGCGCCCCAGTGGAAGTAATTTTATCCTGGAATAACTCCTTTTGTCTCACACTCCGCCTACTAGCTCATGTTCTTTCAGGGAAGGCAACTTAATTTTAGTTGTAGCCAAAACTCATAAACATGAAACACACACAGTGAAGTTCAACAAATTTAATTTCAAGGATTAAATATATATGTTTTAATTTTATTATATATTAATTATATATATAATTTATCGAATACTAACGCTCTGCCAGTGGGCACTCTTCTGAGTACTTTATGTGGATTACCTAATTAGTCCTCACAATAACCCTGTGAGATAGTCAATATCATCTCCATTTTATAGGCGAGGAATCTGAAACACAGATTAGGTCACTTACCAAGGTTTCAGGGTTTGGGGTGGAATCAGGATGCAGGTGTTTTTCAGTAATATGTCCGTCTGATCACCATATGCCTTACCTCCCAATACGGAGTGTTTACATGATAGGCACCAGTGAATTTTCCCATAGTTCTAAGAGAACTAGCAGATAAGAGAAGAACATTTGGGAGTCCAAGGATATAGGAATACTATGGTGCGGAGTTTGGATGATGTGGGTGTGAAAAAATTGTAATGGGCAGTTAACAACTTAATTGGTCAATTATAATAATGACAGAAATGCTAAAAATATTTTTTTTTTATTTGAGATAGAGACAGTGAGAGAGCATGAGAGAGGAGAAGGTCAGAGGGAGAAGCAGACTCCCCGTGGAGCCGGGAGCCCTATGTGGGACTCGATCCCAGGACTCTGGAACCATGACCTGAGCCGAAGGCAGTCGCCCAACCAACTGAGCCACCCAGGCGCCCCTAAAAAAAAAATTTTAATAAAGTATACCATTCAGCTTCCCAAGGCTGTCCCATAAAATTTAGGGAATCCTCTCTCTGTTCCCAGAGTTCCAATTTGCTCTCAGTGGTTTGTGACATATACATATATTTTAAAAATATTTTATTTATTTATTTGAGAGAGAGAGAGAAAGCATGAATAAGAGCAGGAAGAGGAACAGAGGGAGAGGAGAAGCAGACCCTGAGCTGAGCACGGAGCCCAACTCAGGGCTAAATCCCGGGACCCCGAGATCATGACCTAAGCCGAAATCAAGAGTCGGAGGCTTTACTGAGCCCCCGGTATATTTTTAAGCATCAGCCTTGTGTCATTTATTTTGTCTGCCTTTGATGCTATGAATTCTCCCGTAAACTATACTGTACATTGCGTGTCACGTCATGGGCGCAATATACAAACTGCTGACAGTTGTAAAAAAAAAAAAAAAAAAAAACAACCAATCGCTAAACTCTCTTTAATTTGGACACATTGAGTCCAGAGATAAGACACGCTTGTTTGACTCTCACCACCGTCCTAATCAGTGAAGTTTTTTCCTACTGGAAGCACAGCAGAAGGGAAGTCAGGAATATGTTCTTTTTTTTTTTTTTCTTTTAAGATTTTACTTATTTTAGAGAGAACGAAAGCAATCACAGAGGAGAGGGATCGCAGAGGCAGAGGCCAAAGCAGACTCGGCGCTGAGTGGAGAGCCCGATGCGGGGCTCGATCCCAGGTGGTGACATGAGCTGAAGGCAGAGGCTTAACCCACTGAGCCACCCATACGCCCCCAGGAACATGCTCTTAGAGATGCTTATCGGAATACTCATTTTTACAAGGAGACAACCGATAACGAATATTGTTGACCACGTTCATCAAATTGGCACAAGTGATAAACACACTTCCTATATATCAGTTTACCACTCCATATGGCAAGCTGAAAATTTTCTAGTATTTTCAGAATAAATTGGAGTCAATGTTGATAAAAGTATACTGCCGTGAATTATTATTCCCCCCATCACATAATTGTGGCTAAAACACACCAACTAATGAAGAGATGGGCATCCTACAGGCACTTCTGGCTGGACCAAGAGCGTCTCAGATGGGCAGATGGAAACATTTTACCTAATCACAAGATGAAACCAAGGGCATTTGGGAGCTGCTGAGTTTCCCCGGCGGCGACACGCTATTTGAAAGACTTGCTTTTGTGGCAGAATGGACCACGGCTCTCTGCAGATCACCCATTAATTGGTAAGAAGTCTGTCCTCTTTGGGCATTCCTGTTGTTTCCCAATTACGATATTTTAGGAACACCGTCACTTAAAACTAGCTTCTGGTTTAGTTTTCTGGCATTTCAGAGGATCATATGTTTAAGACTTAGAAGGAAAAGCTTGGTTATTATCATGTCTGCTCTCCCACCGCTAGCCCCGACCTTTCCTTCGGAGATAGGGGAATCTGGGAAATCGGGGTCCAGAGAGAGGAAGTGACTTGCCCACGATGAGACAGAATGGCTGTGGCAAGGCTTGGACCAGGGGCCAATCTCGAGACTTCCTGACTCTTCTGCAGGCCACCGTGGCTTTACCACTGCCATGCTGAGCTCTCAGGGGGTCTTACGCTTGGAAGTCCCATGCTCGTTGTTAGAGCAAGTGCGCGCACGAATCCTGGAGGAATACGTTCATTGAATGAAGTTACTCTTTGTACTACTCCCCGATCATTTACCAACCCAATTACCTGGGCCTTGGTCCTGAGCTTGCTTTTGCAGCTAATGCCAATCCAAGTAGCCTCTGTGTAAGAGGAAAAATTCCCTTGGCGATAGATTTGCAGGCGTTTGGACAAACAACCGGTGTGCTGGAATCAGCTCGTAGTGGCTTGTGAGAGCCAATGTAGTTTCCCCCCTCATCTCTGAGTTCACCGTCGCCAGATTAAGTGACGTGAAACAAATCATAGTCACGGGTATTGGCAAACACTGAAAATCAGAGCGTTCTCCCTCTTCTCTCCACCCACCCCCCATTAGTGATCTAAAAATATTCACTAGCATACCAATGTTCTTACTTCATTAAAGAGTGAAGAAATCAGAAAGTATTATTATTATTATGAAAGCTAAAATGGGATCTATTGGATAAAAGATGTCCACCTCTTTTGCCCATAAAATGAAACATTTGCATCATTATCTCAGAATATATAAATAAAAGAGGGAAATTGGATTTCTGCCAAAGAAAGGGGCCTTTTTTTTTTTTTTTTAGCATTGTTAGGAGCAAAGCTATATTAAGATAATTCCTCTTTACCTGCTTTCTAATTAAACTAATTGAATTCAGAGTGTCTGAGGGAAGCACAAGAGACATTTATCTCAAGGGGATGATGGACTTGAAGCCCATCAATCCTCTTTAGAGTGCTAAGAAGGTAAATCCGAGGATGTCCATTCTGCTGTAGCCTGGACTCACCCCCCCGACTCGGAGTTTGGCCATCTCCAGCAGATGGCCTCCCCTCTTCTTTTTGAAAGAAGAGTTATTAGGGTATCAATTCTCATTTTATTTTCACAGCACCCTGTGAGGTCAAGATTTACCCCTTCCCCCACTTACGTGGCCTTCTTGAACACTTCTGGCCACTGTCCTATCTGCTCCAACTTGCTCACGGAGCTATAGCCCCACTGGACTTTTTCTCTTCTTGAAATCCTCCAAGCCCCTTCCTGCCTCAGGACTGTTGCACGGATTAGTCTCACTGCCTGAAATGCTCCCCACCGCCCATCCACATATTCACATAACCCTTTTCGTCGTTTTATTTTTCTCATAGCACCTTCCGCTCTCCGAAACAATCTTACTTATTGTTTGCGTAATTGTTTGTTACCTGTCTCCCCTCATTAGAACCTAAACTGTGTGAGAATAGGGACCTTGTCTATTGGATGCCTAGCATCGAGAACGTGTGCTATCCATAGTGGTGGTTGATTTAATGAATAACAGCGAGGAACTGTATTTTACAGATGAGGGAACAGGTTAAGAAACTTGTCTGATTTCACGGAGCTATTAATTAGCACAAGTACATATTTTTTCACATCCCTCCCATCAGTCATCTGAAGTTCTTCTAAATACTAGTTATTTCCCAGGTGTTCGGAAAATGTCAAACTGCTTGGCTTTCCTTTCCACGTAGTCGACAGAAACGATTTGATCACTTTCAGAAGTCAGTTCAGGCCACTCCAGTCTTGTTAGCCTCAGCGCTCTCTGGGGTTTCCTCTCTGGTCTTTGATGTGAGCACTCA
>CM052808.1:65753128-65795525 GCA_028533885.1 Nasua narica
AGGCAAAAAGCAAAGTCCTTCTTTTCAAAATTCTTAGGTCGCAATGAAAATGTTTAACCTCCACTGTGAGTTTTCCTCTCCTCTCTGAGCAGAACCTGGCTCCTGGGACACCTTAGGGGGCAGTCTCTCCCACAGGTGGGGGCTGTTGAACTCTTTGGCGACTTCAGCATTGACCTTTCAGGGACGGTGGGGCTGTCTCCCTTTGTTTAGGGCTGGTAGCTTCTGAAGTCCGCAGGGGACCCACAGGAAAAGAGTTTCTGAGCCCCCGTCACAGTCACCACCTCGTTTTCCCATCGGTAAACCAGTTGTCTGGCCAGAGCTACCAGGGGCTCGCTCTCTCCGCCAGCACCGAGATGGACCCACGGATGACACCAGGGGATGGCCATTGCCACAGCCGCGATGAAGGTCGCCATACTGAAGGAGCAGATTGCTCCTTTGAAATACCGGCAGAGTATGGTGGGAGTTAGGACCTTGGGCTCTGCCCTTCCTGGCCTTTGGCAGGAGGGACTTACTTTCTCTATGCTTCTGCTTCCTGTACTACCAAGCAGAGGTCTTGGTAGAATACCCGAGAGGACAGCTGGGAAGGATTCAACAGACTGCTATGTCCGAAACCCTCCGAACGGTGCCCGGTGCGTGCCACTAAATGCCAGCTCTGATGACTTCCTCCTTGTGTAGTTACACGTGGAAGTGCTATCGGCTTTGCAGAAACTTACATTAAACTGTCACTTAGAGTTATTAATTCCATTTTGTTGAGAGAAAATGGAAGTTCATAGAGGTTAAATGACTGGAATCTGGTTTTTGTGAACTAGTTCAATGTTCTTTCACTACATCAAATGCCTCAATTAAGATTAAGACAAATATGTGTGTCTACGTGTGTACGCGTGTTGTATGTGTGTACGTGTGTGTGCACGTGGGGCGTGTGTGTACTCGTGAGTGTGACCCTTTGCTGATCATCAAACATTCCCCGTTTTCTATTATTTAAGCAATTAAATAGGATGTTTACCGTGTTAAGAGCGTCTCACCTTCGGGAGTCTGTACTTTTCTCTGAGATGGACTCTGAGGCATGCCCTCTCTGCCTTTTTTTGTGTAAAGGCAGCATCTCTTTCCATCCTAAAAGTAAAAGAATAGAAAAAAGGATCAAAGGACTTAGAGGGCTAAGGACAGTCCAACCCCTGCACAGAAGAGACAGATGCCGGGATAAAACCTTCCTATGTCCCCAAACACTGGCCACTCTCTGTCGTTCTCTGCTCATAACTCAGGGCAGACCCCTGAATCCCAGAGACAGCTTGGTTCTGGGAAATCTCCTTAGGATGCAGCCCAGGGAGGGGCAGAGTGGCTTTTCCTAGTATCTCGCTGTCCTCGCAGGCTTGCTCTAAATAGAACTTGAGACTGCAAACATCAGAATCACCTGGGTGCTGGGTAAGAACGCAGCTTCCGGGGGCAATCTCAGACTGACTCATCGCAATCTCTGGGGGTGCAGGAACCAAAGCTCTGTTTTTAACAAGCTTCCTGAATGATTCGTAGTCAAGTGAAAACGGGGGTCACAGCATCCAGGGCTAGGGGGTCCTTTGGAGGCGCATGTTATTTAGGGATGTAGAGAAAGCTCTTTCCTTTCATTGTCACCCCCTCTGGGCCCCAACTTGGGTACAGTGTTCCGTTCCCTGTTGGGAAGGAGGCATCCCCAAACGAGGTAGGGTCGATTCCCGTAACGCTCTGGGGATGACCTAATCAGACTCAGGATTAGGCTGGGTTGAAATGGACTCCCTTGCCCACGCTGACCCAGGTGGGAGTGGACAACCTTTGGGGATGTCTTCGAAGCTCACGGAGACTGCCTCCCCTCCCAGCTGCCCACCCAGCTGCATTACGAGGGGCTATCCTTATACACAGGGCCCTGCCCTCTGGCTCTGTTGGACTGGCCCCAGCTGGGTAAGTGAACTTTCCTCTGGGAGGTTGGGACTGGGATGGAGAAAGACAGACATTCGCTGGAACAGGAGGACTTGGAGGCCTTGAGCTGCCATGTTCCCTGGGCCACGGGGTCTGGGTGGCACAGTGAGGAGAGGTGACAGCTGAGAGGCAGGAACAAAGCAGCCATACTGGGGACGGGAGCCATGGCAAGACCCAACAAAGAGCTCATGGCTGGCTTCCCACATTATTCTGGTTTCTAGGTTAGGCCCCTATGAGGCTTCATGGGGTTTCTTTACTTTTTTTTTTAATACTTAAATTATTTATATATTGAGAGAGAGTGCGAGCCAGCTGGAGGGGGAAGGGGCAGAGGGAGCGCGAGAGAGAATCTCAAGCCAGTGCTGAGCTGAGCGTGGAACCTGCCACAGGGCTCGATCTCGCGACCCTGAGATCAGGACCTGAGCACAAATCAAAAGCCGGAACCTTAACTGACTGAGCCACCCCCAGGCATCCGGCCTGGTGGGGTTTCTGCTGAGGGGTTTCATGAAGCATCGTTGCACAAAGCATTATTTGCATTAAAATAGGATTCCGTTTTCATGTTTAGGTGACTAAATTGGTTTCTATTTCTTCACTTCACGTTTTGAAATCCTCTTCCCCACCACACAGAAGGCTGCAGGAGGGGCTGATCTGAAGAGATCAGATTAAGCTACTGTCCACTGGGGGCCCTGAGCACAGGCCCCCCACCTCCTGAACATGCTGCCCCTCCCCCCCCCCAAAGGTCAGGGCCAGAATGGGCACCAGACAACGTTGGTCCATCTTCTGGCTTTGGAGAGCGAAACAAAATAAGCGACTTGCCTTAGACATCAGTGACCCAGGGCTTGGGTGGAAGAAGATCTAGTCTCCCCAATATTTTACTATGACAATTTTTTAACGTAGAGAAAAGTTGGAAGAAATTTACAGCAAAATCCACATACTCGCCATCTAGATTCTACAATCAGCATCCTACTATACATGTTTTATCACGTACCTGTCTTTCTATGCATTCATTTATCCATCTGATCTTTTGAAGTATTTCAAAGCTGTAGACACCAGTATTCGTTCCCCCAAAAAACACTTTGACATGAATGCCATTCGCTATAGCGACGTACTTGTTTGTGCAGTTTTGTTTTGTTTTGCCTTTTAGAGTAAAATCCTGTGTATAGTTCAGCGCACAGAGCTTCCAAGTAGTGCGCTGGCTAATTTTACGGGGCGACTTGACTGGGACGTGGGATGCCCAGATTTAAACATGATTTCTGGGTGTGTCTGGGAGGGTGTTTGCAAATGAGATTAGCACCTGAGGCAGATTGCCCTCCCTCCTCCGTGCGGGTGGGCAGCACCCAATCCGTTGAGGGCTTGACGAAAAAGAACAGGCCAAGAGGAAGGGGGAATTCTCGCTCTCCCTTTGTCTGTCTGCTGGAGCTGAGATCTCAGTCTTCTGCCCTCAGCTCAGACTTACACCATCAGCCTTGCAGCTCAGAAAGACATCAGCAGTAATTTTCCTGGGCCTCCAGCTTGTAGACAGCAGACGGCGGGACTTCTCGGCCCTCGTAATCACATGAGCCAATCCTCATACTCAATCTCTCACACACACATTACATATACACATATGATATGTCTGTTTCTCCTATTGATTCTGTTTCTGTGATTAACCCAATCCCCTACTGAGATATGAAAAACATTAGCCTCACCTGGGAAATTTCTATCATTTCCATGCCCAGTTAACACTTGCTTCCCAGTCATTGTCCTTTATCCACCATAGTTTGGTTGTGCCTGTTCTAGAACTTTCTATAAATGGAACCATATACTACGCATTCTTTTGTATAAGGCTTCTTTTACTCAGCATGAAAAACTTTTGAGATTTATCCAGGCGGTGTTACTCATCAATGGTTTGTTTCTTTTTATTACTGACTGAATTGTTCGGTATGAATATGTCACACTTGTTTAGTCCATCCTGTGGATGGACTTGGCCTGTTTCCCATTCAGGGCCACTGTCAATGAAGTTGCTGTGAACATTATTGTCCATGTCTTCTCGTGGACATACATGTTCTTTTCTCTGAGGTAAATATCTAGGCGTGGCACCACTGAATGGCAAGGTAATTTGGTTGATTGAGTTTAGTTTTATAAGAAACTCCCTGACTTTTCCCCCGTGGCTATACCATCTCATGTCTCATCAAATGGAATAAAAGTTTTAAGTTGTTCCACATTTCAGCCAACATTTGGTATTATGTCTTTTTAATTTTAGCCATTCTAGAGTGTATAGTGGTACCTTAGTGTGATTTTACTTTTCATTTCCATGATGACTAATGATATCAGATTTTTTTTTTTATGTACTAATTGGCCATTTGTGTATCTTTATGAAGTATCTGCTCAACTCTTTTTGCCCCTATATATATTTTTTGCTTTTATTATTGAGTTGTAGAAATTCTTTATATATTCTAGATCCCAGGTCTTTGTCAGGCATATTTTGCAAATATTTTCTCTCAGTCTGTGACTTGCCTATATACATTCTCATAAATAATGCTGTCTTTTGACGTACAAGAATTTTCAACTTTGATAAAGTCTACATTATTTTAAAATTTTATGGCTATTGCTTTCGGAGTCATGTTTAAGAAATCTTTGCCTGCTTTCAAGTTGCAAAGATATAGTTTTCTTCTAAATGCTTTATAATTTTAGCTTTTATGTTCAGTTCTCTGACGCATGTCCAAGTTCAAGTAACAAGTGGCACCCTAACAATTACTGCACTGTAACTAAGGTAAAGGGACATTTTACTATTATTGAGAGAAATAAGGGATAAACAGACTATTTTGTTGCTTTCTACGTGAAATTTTCTACTTGAAAATTCCAGCAACAGACTGGAAATCATGTCTCTTGCCAGAGGGAAGGAGCCTGACCCATGGCCCTGCTTACTATTTCTTAAACTGGGTGACTACATAAATTGAAAACATTCTCTCTCTCTCTCTCTCTCTCTCTCTCTCTCTCTCACACACACACACACACACACACACAGCCAAGTAGTTGGCAAATAACCTAATCCACAGACTTATCACACCATTTGGGCCTTCTGGCCTTTGATCGCTCCAGATATAAACTTAGGGAAAACTAGGACATTCGTTAATCAAACAGATGCCGTATCTGTGACTAGATTTTTTGCTTGGACCTCTCACGTGATATTTTACACAGTCAGATGTAGAGTCTAAATTTCCGGCCAGCTTCTTTTTCTTCTCTCACTTGAGCTGAGAACACTTGGTGCTATATCATTCTGCCTGTTTATTCAGTGTGCTTGTTTTTTTTTTGTTTACAAGCCGTAGGCGAAACTGGCCAAATGCAAAGGGTGTTGTTTCTTTTGCCTGAGCTTTATTTAAGCATCAACATCATCTTTGCAGCCGCATTTACTTTTTAAACTGACTTTAATTGCAGAGAGCAGCGTAATACGTTCTAGGTAGTTTATAAGCTACGATTTCTTTCAGAAAAAATACAATAGACAAAGTTTCCATTAAATGTAAGCCTTTGTACTTTCTTAGTTTCCTCCAGCTCATTAACCTTTCACCTATAATCATCTTAGCAATAGGACTTCGGTCACTCTTGTGTAATTGATCATTAGCAAAAAAGCCATGATGGCAAAAAGAAATACTCTTACTAAATGAGAAATACCAAGTGGCTCAGTCATTAAGCATCTGCCTTCGGCTCAGGTCATGATCCCAGGGTCCTGGGATCGAGTCCCACACCAGGATCCCCACTCTGCAGGAAACCCACTTCTCCCTCTTCCACTTCCCCTGCTGTGTTCCCTCTCTTGCTGTGTATCTCTGTCAAATAACTAAAATCTTTAAAAAAAAATGAGAAATACTTTTTTTTTTTTTTTAAAGTAGGCTCCATGCCCAAAGTGGGGCTTGAACTCAAAACCCTGAGATCAAGAGTCGCATGCTCTACCGACTGAGTCATCCAAGTGCCTGGAGAAATACTTTTAATTAATACTTAAAAAAAAATGATGGGGCCCCTGTGTGGCTCAGTGGGTTAAAGCCTCTGCCTTCGGCTCAGGTCATGATCTCAGGGTTCTGGGATCGAGCCCTGCCTCGGGCTCTCTGCTCAGCAGGGAGCCTGCTTCCCATCCGCGCCACCCCCCCCCCCCAGCCTTTCTGCCTACTTGTGATCTCTCTCTGTCAAATAAATAAATAAAATCTTTAAAAAAAATCTTAAAAAAATGATGAACATTTATCCTTAAGATTGAGGGGCGCCTGGGTGGCTCAGTGGGTTAAGGCCTCTGCTTTTGGCTCAGGTTATGATCTCAGAGTCCTGGGATCAAGCCCCGCATTGGGCTCTCTGCTCAGCGGGGATCCTGCTTCTCCCCCTCTCTCTGCCTGCCTCTCTGCCTACTTGTGTGATCTCTCTCCTCTCTGTCAAATAAATAAAATCTTTAAAAAAAATGTGTTTTTTATTTTCAAGACTGAGACTTCAATTCTTCATTGTTATTAAAAGACTCTTAAATTATTCTACCTTAAAATCTAAAAAATTATATACAGATTATACTTAACAATTGGTCTGCAGCAGTGAAAAATTGTGGGTTAAATTAACGTTCTATGATGCTCAATGAAAATGTCGCCTATGTTTTATTCTTATTTTACATGATCAGGAAAATGTCCTTATTTTTTGGAGGTACATGGCTTAAGTATTTAGGTGTGAAGTATCATGATGTCTTTACTTTTACTTTACAATTCACTTTAAAAATGCTTCTATCTATCTATCTATTCAACTACTCATCTACAAGCAATTATAACCAAATGTTGACTGTGACTTTCTTCATAGGTTTATACGGGTGTTCATTATACTCTTCTTTTCTATACCTTTAAAATTGCCACAATAAACAGCCCACACATTTATTGACAGTTTTTGTGAAGCTGCGTCTTATGACCTAATCCTCGTTGTGCTTTCTAGGGCTTTCGCACACATAAGAGAAAAAAGATTGCACGGTGTGCACTTCGAGGACCTCTTCCAGGTACAAAAATCTGAATTCTTCAATTTGAAAGCTTTCGATGTGCTAGGAGGGTGTTTGGGGAAGACCGGGGAGACGGGCTCACCACTGCCCGTCTGAACATTTCAACCAAGGTTAATTGAAATGAACCTAGACCAGAGGAAGTGCTAAGCGGCTTTCAGAACGACCCAGAGATTCGTGCGTTCTGTCTGACCGCCATCCCTACGCGCAGGACGTGGGACCTGCTGCAGCGAGGACAGGGTTCACGGAGCCGAACTCGCGTCCCTAAGGTCAGAGGCCAACAGCACATGGACACGCAACTAAAGAGCAAAAAGCCAAAGAGGTCGGGGAGCGGGAGAAGGTACGGCCTGAATCTGCTTCTTTTGGCTCTGAGAGGGAAAGGGAGCTGTGGGTACTCACTTCTCCTCGATCATTTGCTTCTGGTATTCCTCATACTCCTCTCGAGTCATCCCTTGAGCTGCGGCAGGATCCGACGTTCCTCCTTCTTCCTTTTTCTCTTCAGACCCACCACTGAATCCTAAGTTCTTTACCTGGCTACTGATCATAGTTTTCATAAAGAAAGCCATGGTTTCTGCCCCCAGAACAATAAAACCAAAACTCAGACGAAACGTGGAGAAAAAAAAAAAAAAAAGACGAAATCTCCCCAAATCCCCAACGACAGCAACGTGCTTAAGAGCAAAGGACTTTGCGTGGCCTCATCTGCTCAAGGGCATGACGAGAGAGTGGTTTGTGGGCTGTAAGCTGGATTAGAGGGACGAACTCCTTAATAAAGGGAGGCAGATGGTTCAGATTACTAAGGCATACAGTCAGATGCAAACAACTGCTTTCTGAATTAATACACTAAGCTAATTTCAGAGGCCAAAAAAAAAAAAAATCCCCTCACATTATCTACTCCTCTCCCTACCCATTTCTAAATTTGAAATTTTCAGCGCAGCAGGTCTCCGTCGAGAGTCCTGCTTCCATGAGCCGGAGCCGACTGAGTACACGTCAGTCCTGGAATGTCCGAAGGCCAGCCCTTGAGGACGACATCCCGTTGAAAGCGGAGTCCAGTGAGACTCAAAACCCAAAATGCTTTATTAAGCAAAAATAATCCTTCGATCCATCATTTTATCTCACCTTACTTAAGCGCTATGCGAGGGTTTGCCTTTTGGTGCGCTGGGGTTCTGCCCGCTTCCATGGCTCCCGTGGCCCACACATTAGCCCTCAACCAAGGCCAAGTGTAAAGGGCGAGGCAGCGGGCCCCTCGCTTGGATCCGGAAGATCACCTTGGCCTTCTCCCGCACTGACGGGTCGCATCTCCGCCTGGGAGCGAAGCACTAGACAACTTCCGGTGCTCGAACCCACGAGGTGAGCACAACGTGAGCTAAATCACCCACGTGGAGCGGGGTCACCTTTCCCCCCTGCATGGGCCCACTTCCTGGGAGCTCTGTCCAGGCTCCCTGGTGTGCTCCCGTGAAACTTCGACGAGGTTCTCGAACACGCAGCACATTTTCAATGGCGGCTGTGGTTTTCTTTAGGTGAAGGGAGGAACTGAGTCCGGCTAAGACTTTAATCTGTTAGTGATTTTCTAATTAAAGCACTCCGAGAGGGGGTGGGGCGGAGAAAGACCTAGGCTCTTTGCAGCCTGTGCTTGTTGTTTTGCCTGTAGGCATGAGCCCTGTCAGGAAACGGGTCCCTCAGATCGTACAGAACTGTGTAATGGCTAATAATTCTCTTTATTGGGGCGCCTGCGTGGCTTAGTCATTAAAGCGTCTGCCTTGGGCTCAGCTCATGATCCCGGGGTCCTGAGATCGAGTCCCACATCGGGCTCCCTGTTCAGCGGGAAGCCTACTTCTCCCTCTCGCACTCCCCCTGCTTGTGCTCCCTCTCTCGCTGTGTCTCTCTCTGTCAAATAAATAAAAATCTTAAAAAACCCCCAAAGCCCCAAATCTTTACTATGGCAAGGCAGGCAAGGCATATCCGCAGTGCCCCAAGTGAACTGCACAAACTTGGACCAGTGTCTCGGGTTTACCTGTGCCCAGTCTAGTCTCCACCACCCCTCGCTTTCCCACCAGGCTCGCTCATCAGGCATTATGTCATTTCCCGATTTCTTCCAAACCCATGTAATTTATTTAAATCTTTTATTTTATTCTATCCAGTCGTTCACTGTGTTACCGCAGGAGAGAGTCCATTACCATTTTCTGAAACTTTAAAAGACTCTTTTACAATGCTACCAAGCCTGTAAGAGAAATATAAGGAAACTGAAGGTCATGTTTAGCAAGTGGTAGATCCAAGATTAAAACCCACTTATGTCTGACACGAAAACTCCCTTCTTTCCTTTTGATACTGCACGGACTCTTGAAACTGGAATTACTTGGTTAAATAAACGGTGCCTGCCAAGAAGATTAAAATACTTTTTAAAACTGCCATTAGTAGTGATGAAGAGTTCCAGCTGAACTGCGCTTTGACCAGTATTTGGTTTATCAGAGGTGAAAACACCAATTACACCGTCTTCATTAGTTGGTGTCTGTCGCCACCAGCAAGGGTAGCTGCGCCCATTACCATCCCTGCTTCCCCGCGCCGGTGTCGCGCGTGCGGCTGCCCGGGACACAGCAAATGACAAACTAGACGGGACCACAGCCCAGGCCTACCTGGAAAATAAATGACTACTTAATTACCCGAGATCAATGAAGGAAAAAGGAAATTTACTAAAATATTTCTTTATTTGAATAAGGTCAATGTCATTTCTTGAATTCCAGCTAGCATCAAATAACAATCAGAAAAAAAAGAACACTTGACAAAATGTTATCCAATTGAAATTAACAGTGGATAGAAAATCCTTTTAAACTTTAAAAGAAATATTTTAAATAGGCAACATACAGATCTAAAAAGTTGCAAGTGGTGATTTGACATTAGCTCTTATAAATAAAAAAATCCTCCATATAATTGTTATTGTTTATTCACTATCTCCCTGCAAATAAGCACACAGACAGGAAAGGATAATCACATCTTAATATCCACAACTGTTATTTAAGTTCTTTACAAAGATCGTATCTCTGCAACTTATCGGGTCAGGCGATCCCTTATTCAAGTAATTTGTTTTCCGTAAGTTATCAAAAATGTACAATTGTCTGAGATAAAATGTCACAGAAATTGCAATCAGGAAAGCAAAAACCTTTAGCACGCAGACTTTGAGATGGGAGTTTTCATGGCTTGATCAAGATCTGATGATAATTCTGTAAATTTAAAAGCCATCAACCAAAGTACCAAGAGCTACCAGCAACAATCTGGGTTTAGTTTGTGGTTGTTAATAAACCAAGAATTTTAGTAAGAAGAACATTAATTATAAGAATAAAAGAATCAGTGCACATTTGCCAATGTCACTGACAATGAAAATGGTATATTATGCTCTCTGCTCAGCTTTAAACCAACAAAACAAAACACTTTTCTTCCAGTCCCCATCTTAGTGGTTCTCAGACACTAGTGCTCAGAATCACCTGAGGCGCTGGTTGAAAAGTGGTATCAAAGCCTCGCCCCTGAATTTTGGTTCAGGTGGTTCGGCACAGAGGCCTGGAATCTCCACGCTTCACAAGCAAACATGACCCGCACGGTGCACGGTGTGCAAACACTCTGAGAAACACTGATGTCCCTTTAACACAGAACAAAACATTGTTTATGGTTCGTGGCTTCTTAGTAAAGTTTCAAGCTGAATAAAACACTAAAGCAATTAGAACACAAATAGGTACATTAAAAAAAAAAGGATTAGCCATTCTGTCATTGGACTCCTTTTTAAAAGTGGCATTGCAGGCACGATGACTTACACTAAAATTTTAAAATCAATTTTGTTTTAATCCAAGGCACCTGTAAAATACTTGCTGGTGTGAGAGAAGGTAACAAATTTAATTATACAAAATAGTACAGAAAGGAAAGGATCCTGGCAGTGATTGATTTTTCCACAGAGCAAACATATTTCTTCAGAAATGAGCTACTTAGAGCGAATGATTTTGAGGAAAATAAACTGAATTTCAAACAATATGATGAACAGCCTGTGCGAACTGCTTCAGTGAGTGATTTTCAAGTAAATTAAATTATGAAGTAAAAAAGAAAACGATTCCTGCATTTTCCTAAGAGCTCTCTCCGCTTGAATTAGTAACGGTCAGCACAGTTCCTCTCCAATGGTGGCCTGAGCAACGTCCACCGCACATACGCGTCTGGCGGCCCCTTAGTGTTCAGGCACACATGACAATGGATTTTCTAACACTGGATATTTTGCAGCCTTTTATCTCAAGAGGATTTCCCAACTTTCACAGCCCACAACTTAAATATTCTTCTGAAGGTTTTTTTTTTTTCCCCATAGATTAAGAGCAAATTCTGTGATGATGTCTCTGGAACATGAGTTTCAAAATGTGAATAGCACAAATGAGAGAAACACCAGAGAAGTCATTTTCTCTGTTAAAGTGACTGAAGTAGAGCGAGTAGTCATTAGGATCTTCTCACTCGGCATTCCAGGATAGACACTAATATAAAAGCAAAGCTAGGACTGTCTGCGTTCATAGTACGAGGCAGAGTTCCTCGGAGTCTCTGTCTAGGCATTGGGCTAGCCCAATCTGTAAATGACATTTGAGAACAACTTTATGAAGGTTTAGAAGAACAAAATGGTGTTTTATACAACACTGTAACTTCTTACTTTGGATTCCATGACAAATGAAAGATAACTACTTTGCTCAAATAGGTAAAGGAGTATTTTGAAGTCAGCAGAAACACAGGTCTACGTCAGCTGTGAAAACAACATGAAGTCTGCATTTTGAAATGTCCTTTGCAGACTGATTCTGTAACACGGGGACAACTAAGTACAAAGACTATAACAACCCCTTGCAGTCTGGCGTTTCAAGGGTAAGCTTCCTAACAAGTGCTTCACAACATCCTTAGTTCTGGTGTTAAAAAAAAAAAAAAGATCAGAAGTATTAATTCTGTTTTTCAAATTTTGTCTTCAAATGTCTACACTGCTTGTCCTCCAACCTCCTTGATTTAAACGACACCAGATTGTACAGAGTGATGTAACTAAAACGCAGTGGTAGGTTTTTTTTGGTGACCTTAAAATCTCCTTGGGACATGCAATCTGAGCTGAATTTACATACTACACAAAATGAGAGAAGTTCCTTAAATTACAAACATAAATCCAAAAATTATTTTCATACCATTGACCTGAGGCCAGCGGCATGGAGACACCCATGAACATGAGCAGTCATGAGCTGAGCACGTTACCAGGCAGAACCATAAAAACCATGATCAGAGGACGTTTTCACCTAAATGGGTTTTCGGGCAAAGAGCAGCTATTAATTTTCCCCCAAAATTCCTTTAAGAGTGAAATGTATCATTGATCATCTGAAGGAAAGATACTTCAACATTCTGAAGCCTATTATCTAGATCCTAAAGCTCTTAGACAAAATATTCTTTGATTTCAAAGGGAATTGTTATTAGAGAAAAGGACTGCTGGGCTGGGTCTTAGAGTTGGAAACTCTGACCTCGAAAAAAAGACTCTGTTTATAAAATAAACATGATGAGGAGCTCTAAGTTAGACCAGATAGTTTGGGGGTTAGAAAGGCAAGTGTATTTATGTTAAATAAAGAAACCTCCAACACTGGAGACTTAGGGGTAACTTTCACATCTTGGGGTTGCCCCTAGTTTCTATTATTTACCATCTTATTTATCAATATTCTGTTCAGTGGCTGTATTCTACTGGCCAGAAATTCACTGAAATTTAAATAGATTTATGTACTATGCACAAATTTACATGTGGTTGTCTTTAAGGTTTATTCTTACTGCAAATCAATGTTTAAACAGTCATTTTATACAAAATTTAATAATTTAGACTATGAAGCAATTTAAATACTTAAATTCCCTCAAAAAGACAACATTTTGTATATACATACATGATGTACACATATGAAAAAGGTGGTCAAAAGAATTTTTTGGCAGCTGCTTCTTGCTGAGTCCTAAGGAAAAAAGAGAAAAAAACCCTGAAAATTCTATATATTTTACTTCTGAAACAATCAGGATTGCTTAGAATCGACATATACATTGCCTTTTGAAGATCAAAGTATCAAGATAAGCATACTTTCTATACATGCACTCCCATGTGACTGAAACAGACTAGAAATAGTATCTGCTTTGTGTTAAACCGAATTTTACAAGTAGTGAAAGTTGTTACACACATAGGTTACTTTAAGTATTTAAAATCAAATACAGAAAGATGTTGAGTCAAATTTCAGAGACTTACCTATACATGATGTAACCAACGAATAACGTCGTTTGTGCCGCTACAAATATAACGAAGTGCATCGTAGACAAACATGGCGGAAACGGCGGCAGTTCTGGGCATTTTGGTCTGTCATTTGATGGCTATAAGGCAAAGAACTATTACAATTAGTCAAAGTGGTATTTTAGAAAAAGAGATAAAGGTGAAACCCTCATAAAATTCATGGTGGACTACATAAACTCAAGATTTTCATTTATTTGTCCCCTAAATATCTTTCCCCCCTTAACTTTTACCACTTTTTTCTTAAAATAAAGTTTATTTACTTTGTAGTATCGGTACCCACCATGGGACTCAAACCCACGACCCTGAGATCAAGAGATGCAGGTTGTGCTGCCTGAGGCCGCCAGGCGCTCCTACCACTGCACTTTCTTTTTTTCCCACCGAACTTTCTGCAAGAGTAGCTGACCCTGGCGGGCCTCCACCTTCACGGTCCGGTCACTAACACACTGCCATCTGACTCGAATCTGCAGCACAGTGATGACGACTTTTTGTGTTCTGGATGGTCACAGACCACCAATTCCCTGGACACACCCAGTTTATCCTTGCTGTACTACAGTGATTACTATTATTAATTATTATTATTATTGTTAGTAGTAGCCCCTTTATTCTCAAGGAACTGCCTGACAAATATAATGGCTTTTTCTTTGCTCCCATCCTCCCCAACCTCCTAGCAGTCAACATTACCAACCAGTATTTTGAAAAATATTTTTCTTTTTTTTAAAAGAATTTATTTATTTGACAGAGAGAGAGATCACAAGTAGGCAGAGAGGCAGGCAGAGGGAGAGGGGGAAGCAGGCTCCTTGCTGAACAGAGAGCCTGCGGGGCTCGATCCCAGGACCCTGAGATTATGACCTGAGCCGAAGGCAGAGTCTTAACCCACTGAGCCACCCAGGCGCCCCCTGAAAAACGTTTCTTTTGGAGTGCCTGGGTGGTGGCCCAGTCGGTTAAGCGTCTGCCTTCGGCTCAGGTCCTGCTTCTTCCTTTCCCTCTGCCTGCTACGCCCCCTGCTTATGCTCACTGTCAAATACAAAAAACTTAAAAAAAAAAGTTTCTTTTCCTATTTCCATGCGTATTCTATTTTAATGGGACAATTAAACACCGGGACCAAGATTCAATCACGGTCGGGACAGAATGGCTTGTCGGGTCAGGCGTTCGCGGGACGCTCACACCCGCGGGCCGGCACTCTGGCCCTGCTCCGCAGCCTACAGCCGGGGGGACTCAGACAGAACTCGGGGACAGACCACGACGCTCTGGATGAGAGGTAATGGTCGTTAAGGAAACTCTCAACTCCTATTTGAAAAATAGGAATATCCAAGACATACATAAAAATATAGGCAAGAAAGGCAGTATCCAAAAATGTACAGAGACAAGATGACACGTTAAAGACCTAAGTTCTTCCCACTTAGTAGTTAACGACAGCAGCAAAGTGATTTAACGACATATTAACTTTCTTCCTAAAGGATAATAGATATTTTTAAAAAACTTTTAAAGATATAAAGCTCCAAAATAACATATAAGGTATCAGGACTTGTGTGGGAAGGTAGACTGGGTAATACGGACCAACCGCCTAGCAGAAGGCAACGAGCAGAGCTAGAAACAAATCCAACCTAAAACAAACCACACCTGTCTGAAGGCAATGGCAAGAAATGGTGGGGTCAGCATTTTTGGAGGGGAGGGAATGGCCAAAGAAAGACAACTTCAAACCCATGGATCAGAGAGGAAACTGAAATGGAAATTAGAAAGGACGCCTGAGTGCTTCAGTCAGTTGAGCGTGGGACTCTTGGTTTCGGCTCGGGTCATGATCTCAGGGTTGCGGGATCGAGCCCTGCGGCAGGCTGCGCTCAGCCTGGCTAAGGATTTTCCAAATTCAGTGACAACTATAAGCTCACAGAACCAAGATATTAAACCCCAAGCAGAGGAAAAAGAAAACAAAAAGCATATCATAAACTGTTTAAAATCAGTATCAGAAAATTTTAAAAGCAGAGAAAAAAGACACATTAGGTACAGAGAAACAAAAGACTGACTTCTCATGAGAAATAATAAAACTATGATACAGTCACAGAATGGGGTTCATGCGGCTGTAAGAGGAATAGGGGGCATTTGCACCCCGCTACGACCACCCTGGTAAGTGAAAGAAAGCAGGGAGAGGATAACTATGTCTAGTCTATTACCTGTAAGAAAGGGGAAGATTTCATCCCAGTTTCTGCTTATATTAAGAAAAGCAAGAAACAGTGGGCTGAGAAACTACAGTCCCCCCAAACTGCTCCTTAATAAGGAAGAAATAAAAAGCACAAGTATAAAAGTTAGCTGCCTTTGAATTATCTGAGCTTTAATCTAAATACAAATTTATAGGAAATTTACATTGAGTACAATTATCGGCTGGGCTCATAATTACCATCTTGTTACTTGTTTCCCATTTCCTTAATCTGTCCCTAGTCTTTTAGAGCTATTCAATATAGTCCTGCAAAAACAGCCTTAAGCATACCAGGTATGTATGGTTTTTGGTTTTTTTTAAAGATTTCTTTACTTGAGAGGGAGAAAGAGAGAGAGAGAGGGAGGGAGAGAGCACAAGTGAGAGTCAGGAGAGGAACAGAGGGAGAGGATCCTCAAGCAGACTCCCCGCTGAGCACGGAGCCCGATGAGGGGCTCCATCCCACAACCCCGAGATCATGACCTGAGCTGAAACCAAGAGTCGGATGCTCAACCAACTGAACCACACAGGTGCCCCTAGGTATCTGGGGGTTTTTTGGCCAATGTATCTGTGAAAAATGCTAGGTTAGATAGGCAAACGAATGTGTATTTTTACTCTACATTGTTAAATTCTCCTTCCTAAGGGTTATGCCATCTTGTGCTCCCCCTAGCAACGTGCTTACGGTGTTCTCCTCGAGCCTTGGCACTGGAGTGTGTTGTCAGACTTTGGCTTTTTGTCAAACAGGCGTGGTTATCACAGGAGGGTTTTATTTTTCATTTATTTTACTATTTAAGTAGCTTCAGCATCTTTTCATATATGGTACAAGCTTTTCTCATGATCATTCTGTTCATTTCTCTAGCACATTTTTGATCGGGTTGTTCCACATCAAATTTTTTAGTGTTGGTCATTTCAAGGATTTGTGACTTTTATAAGGTTTTGGAAGCCAGTAAGTTAAGGAAAAGCCTAAAACTGAAAAACTTACAAGTACCACAAGTCTATTGTCTAATATTGTCTCTTATGCATATTAAACTTTGAAAACATGCTACCTATCTTTATATTTATGGCCAATCTCTAAAAATGTAGATGGGGCTTTTACTTAAAAAAAAAAAAAAAAGCCTGATAAAGTAAACCAAAACCAAAACCAACCAAACAAAAAAACTTTAAAAAAGTGAACTAAGAGAGGAAGAGTTGCTGAAAAAAAGAGGTTCTTTACTTAAGAGGCTACCAGCCAGCGGCACACCTGCGCTTCCTCACAGCGCCTGTCTCGTAAAGGGTCAAGAGATGTTCACCTTTTTAAAGCCATTTAAAGATATCATTACTAAAAAATATCGTTACTGATAACAAGAGCCATTTTTTAAAAAAGAAAATTTATAGAAAGAATCTAGAAAACAAAAGTCTGACTCGCAGCTCCAATGACAGGAATAGCAAAGTATTTTTTAAAAATTCTATCCGACAGGGTACGGGAGGGGCACCTGGGTGGCTCAGTCGGTTAGGCTTCTGCCTTCTTCAGCTCAGGTCATGATTCCACAGTCCTGGGATCGAGCCCCACATCAGGCTCCCTGCTCAGCAGGGAGTCGGCTTCTCCCTCTCCCTCTGCCCCTCCCTCCGCTCACTCACTCACTCTCTCAAATAAATAAAATCCTTTAAAAAATTCTATTCAATAGGGTGTGGAAACATGGAACATAAAGACATCTGGATCACATGGAATAATTCTGCCTCGAATACGAAAAATGAACATTAGTATTAGGTAAAAAGTTAAAGTATTTTCAGTCGAATATGTGTTCAATCTTT
Source organism: Nasua narica (assembly GCA_028533885.1). Taxonomy (NCBI): domain Eukaryota; kingdom Metazoa; phylum Chordata; class Mammalia; order Carnivora; family Procyonidae; genus Nasua; species Nasua narica. Next base: position 65,770,337 of record CM052808.1, read on the forward strand.
CCTAACTAGGGGAGACTGATAAAAGTAGAAGGCAAGAGCTTACCATGTTTCGCTGCACTAAGGTGTCTATGTCCCGCTTCACGATGTGAAGGTGCTCTTTGATGTCGTTGAAGTGCTGGGTTGACTCATAAACTCCCCCTGCAGACCCAGGATGCTGTATGCCGCTGACCAGTCTGACCGTTTCACTCATGGAATTCCTGAAAACAGAAAATCCCTTTAGACAAGGGAGTTGCTAGAAAAATGATTTTTTTTTCAGTCACGTATTTCAAAAGGTTAACTATACTTCAAAGCCCAATATGTTAGATTATTTTTTAAAAATCAACATCTAGAAATATTGAATCGTATTCAGGAGTGGAAAATAATTGTTAAAAAATATTTTATTTATTTATTTGAGAGAGAGCAAGAGAGAGAGAGAGAGCAGCGAGCACAAGTTGGGGGGAGGGGCAGAGGGAGAAGCAGACCCCCCCCTCCACTGAGCAGAAGAGGGACTTGATCCTGGGACTCCAGGATCACAACTTGATCCAAAGGCAGACACTCAACTGACTGAGTCACCCAGGTGCCTCTGGAAAATAATTTATAAAACTACAGCTCACAGGGCACCTGGGTGGTTCAGTCGGTTAAGCATCTGTCTTCAGCTGAGATCATGATCCCAGGGTCTCGGCATCGAGCCCCACATCAGGCTCCTTACTCAGTGGGGAGCCTGCTTTTCCCTCTGCCCATTACCCTGCTTGTGCTTTCTCTCTCAAATAAATAAAATCTTCAAAAAAAAAAACCCACCACACACACAAAAAACAGAGATGGAAGTTTAGAGCGAGAGTACCACCCTTTACTCTCTCAGGAAATGAGGGATTCAGGCTACGGCCACGACCGCCACTAAAGTTTGGAAGGCTGATGGGGGTACTTCATCATGAACAGCGCAGGCCGACAACATCCAGTTACTAATAACTGTTGCAACTGGGGGACGGGGTATGAGGGATGGCTTTGATGCTCAACTTCTTTGTATGTTTGAAAATGTCTAAGATGAAAAGAAAACCCGCCAAGACGTTCTTTCTGGTCTGCTACAAACAGCAGCTGAAAGTGAGGAGATAATGAAACTACTTCTGACTGTTTTTATTTGGGGACCTTTTACCAGTCAGGGCCTTTTTTTCTTTCTCTGTCAACGGAAGGGGATTGTACTACGTGCTTCTGCTTAAAAAAACTATGATTCTCGAAGAATATGGAAATCCACAGACACAAACCACCCGCTCCACAAAACGCAAATATTTCCTTTCTCTTTACAGTTTTTTCTGAAGCCTAACCCAGAAGGAGAAAAGCTCTAGAAGACAAATTTAGAAATCAGGAGTTCAGTTTTTACCTTAACTTACAGTACGCATGGCATTCGTTCTCAATTAGCAAGTGGGAGTTTATGAGGATTGCTAACTACTCTAAATAAGTGCTTTCACGGATAACAGAGCCAGACGGCTAGGATTAACTAATCACTAGTTGAATCTTAAGACGTTCTAGTACCACTGTTAATGTGAAATAAGCAAAGAACAAAGGAGTATCTAGAACATACTACCAATCCTGAAAGAAAGAAGGGGATCTAAGAAAATCCACATGCGCAGATAAAGTACAGGAAGAACAAACCAGAAGTGAATGGGCTGGGTTAGCAATGGGAGGGTGGGAACAGGCCAGTACAGGGGGAGATGGGAATGGGGTGGCAGTGATGAAAGGGGAGTGACAGGACACTTCAGTGAATACATACATTTCAACTTAGAACTTCTCCGAACCATCCTATTCACATAACCTTCACATACCACAAACATGCACAGCTAAAATCAGCCAGGATGTAGGAAGAACACAAACGCTAACGAAGAACTTAACTCTACTATAAATGTCTATCATAACCATACCGAAGAGTAGGGAGAGAAGCGAACTAAGTAACTGCCTGGAAAATAGCATCTGCGTTACAAACTGTAAGGTTAGATGCAAAAGGACCTTTACATAAGTCCATCAGTAAATCTGTTTCTCATGGGGATATGAGTTAACAATTTGAAGCCACTTTATGCGTACATTATGTGCACACTAAAATAAGTAAACGGGGGTGCCTGGATGGCTTAGTCGGTTATGCGTCTGCCTTGGGCTCCGGTCACGATCCGGAGTGCTGGGATTGAGCCCCACACTGGGCTTCCTGCTCGGCGGGGGGCCTGCTTCTCCCTCTCCCTCTGCCTGCTGCTCCCCCTGCTTATACTCTGTCAAATAAATAAATAAAATCTTAATAAAATAAAATAAGTAAATACATTTTAGATAATAAAAAATAGGTTTCTCCCTTCTGGAGAAAGAATTTTCAAAGAAGGGAAGAAGGAGAAAAGCAACCCTGTAATGTTCAGCCTAGTCTAGTCCAACCAGAATCCAAAGTGTCTGGATAATCTCAGGGTCTTTTTAACACAGGTAAGAGTGCTGGGCACAAAACTAAAGATACGTGCATCTGAGTGGGTTAGTAGACATTCATGTGTCCCTAGCTCTGTCCCCTGAGAGGGCCTAGGAGCAGTGGCACCACAGGGGTAGTGAGCACGCCTACTGTCCAGATCTTGGGTTTCTAAATACTTTCCTCTAATAAAAGGAACCAGGGCTCACCAGAGAAGTGGTTGATTCCAGAGCCGGGGCAGAGAAAATACAAAATGAGCCTGAAACGTGGTGTAGCGCCAGAAAGTAAAGAAATGCTTTAAAAAAAAGTCGGGAGCTTTTTGAAAGAACACAGAAGCTTTGGTTTTTAATTACCAAAGTGGAACCATCTGCACAGTAAATAATGACAGTATGGGATTGTAACCCACAGAATATGTATCCATGAGCCCGTATGACATAAATAATTGATTAAATAAATAAATGGGGCAGAAGAGTCCTTACAGAATGCCAATAAACACATGGGAAGGAGCGATGAAAATAGGGGAGAAAAATCAGCATTTAGGAAACACCTCATTCTTGTTTCAGGCAAAACGTCAATGGATGTCACAATTAGCAAGCAAAAGTTTAAACTGGAACAGGATATTTATATATTTACATAGTCTCAAAGTAACTTTTCCAAAATATACTTTTTTTTTAATAAAGATTTTTATTTATTTATTAGAGAGCGAGAGACTGAGAATGAGAGGGGAGAAGGTCAGAGGGAGAAGCAGACTTCCCGCAGAGCTGGGAGTCCGATATGGGACTCGATCCCGGGACTCCGGGATCATGACCTGAGCCGAAGGCAGTTGCTCAACCAACTGAGCCACCCAGGCGCCCTCCAAAATATACTTAAGACCAAGGGGAAGAGAGTAACTTTTTTTTAAAGATTTTATTTACTTATTTGACAGAGAGCACAAGGAGGCAAGAGAGGCAGGCAGTGGGAGAGGGAGAAGCAGGCTCCTCACTGAGCAGAGAGCCCGACGTGGGACTCGATTCCAGGACCCAGGGATCAGGACCTGAGCCGAAGGCAGCTGCTTAACCCACTGAGACACCCAGGCGCCCCAAGATAGTAACTTTACAGTACAGAAAGCAGAAAGAAACCACCGTAACCGAGGGACCCCAGCCAATGTCAACAGCAAAAAGTCATACTGACATCATGAACATGCTAGAGTGTTGTATTCTCGTCAAGAATGCAGAACGTCCATCCAGTCATGAGTCAACACGAGACAGACCCAAATCTGGAGACAATGGACCAAAGAACTGCTCAATGCAGAAACTGTCACGGTCATGAAAGACAAGAGAAGGGGCGCCTGGGTGGCTCAGTCGTTAAGCAGCTGTCTTCAGCGGAGGTCAGGATCCCGGGGTCCTGGGATCCAGCCCTGCGTGGGGCTCCCTGCTCAGCGAGAAGTCTGCTTCTCCCTCTCCCATTCCCCCTGCTTGTGTTCCTTCTCTATCAAATAAATAAATAAAATCTTAAAAAAAAAAAAAGAAAGACAAGAGAAGATGAACTATTTCAGACTGCAGAAGTCTAAAGAGACAGAACTAGATGCAATGTGCGCTGCCGGACACGATCCTGGAACAGAAAAAAGGGCAAGCATGGAAAACGGGTGAAATTTGAGTAAGAGCATTAGTTGAGCTAATAGTACTGTACCGCTGTTCACTTCCTGGCTCTGACAACTTGTGCTATGGTTATGTAAGTTGTGAACATTAGGGGAAGATGGTGAAGAATATATGGAAATTGTACTATTTTTGCAATGTCTGAAGTCTAAAATTAGATCAAAATATTTTAAAAAATGTCACATGATCCAGTGTATTTCTGAAAGAATTTTTTTTTTAAGACTTTATTTAGTTATTTGACAGAGCAAGAGAGCACAAGCAGGGGAGCAGCAGGGAGAGGGAGAGGGAGAGGGAGATGCAGGCTCCCTGGTGAGCAGGGAGCCCGATGCGGGGCTCAATCCTAGGACCCTGTGATCATGACCTGAGCCAAAGGCAGACGCTTAACTGACTGAACCACCCAGGTGCCCCTATTGCTGAAAGAATTTCACTATTCATTTAGGATCATAAATATTTTAAACATGAGTTTACAACTTAAAGCTTTTTAAAAATGCCACACAGTACAAGTGAAAAGAAGTTCAGATTTGCTGTTACAAGTGGGGCTGCCTTTAATCTCTAGGTGTGGCAATTATCATTTTCTGTTTAACCCAATACTGTTTAATTTTCCAGTGCTCAAGAACTCACCTTGACGTTCTTGTTTGTCGAGGGTTGTTCTGGTTGGTGCAATGCTCTAAAAAGTTAGCTCATGAAACCTGACACTTTGGCTGTTTCTCTACTCTAGGCATTGAAAGCTGTTAATTATCTGTATAAGTGATACTTTTCAGAAACTTATCATTCAAAGTTCCAAGGACACGGTAACTCCTCCCTGTTCTGACACTCTTCAGTCTCTCCTAGGGTACGAGATGGAATGGAAGAGCGGTAGGTATTCACACATAGCGCATGTCCTTGAAAACGGTTTCATTCCATCACAAAGAAGTTCCCGCATCAGGCAAGCTTGTATCGCAGTTCTACAAAGCTACGCCTGCTTACCCGTCTAGGATTTTTCACAGAATTGTTAAATATTACACAAATTCTTTTTATTTTAGAAATACATGAATACTCCTGTCGGAGGTAGCTATGACAAATGAATTGCTTTAAAGATGCTAAAGCATTTTTTCTCTTGGCTTAGAACAACTCAAACATTTAGGCCTATTGGCAGTTTTTGAATATCAAAGGTTCCTGTACTTTCCACTCCCTGATTTATAAAAAGAATCTAGAATGTGATTCTTACCCTCATGTGGAATTCTTACAGTAATAACGTGCTTGCACAGAGGGAGAGAGAAGTCATGCATTTTGGATAAATGTATCACCTAACACTCAGACATGACATCTGCAGACTTACTTCATTTCATTTACTTGTCTCAGGATCTCGTGCTGAGCGTTCACAACAGTATCCAGCTCTTGTTGGGAGATCTGGAGGGAAGACAGAAGAAGAACCCAGTTCTGTAGGAGCACACGGCAGAGGAGCCTTCCTTTCCCCCGTGCCTCCCCTTGCATCAGAGGCTGCCTAAGGCACACACGCGTATTTGGACAGCTTACCTGCCCCTGCTGCCCTGGGATTCCTGCTCCTCTTTTAGCGATCTCCTCTGTCAAGGAAGAGACGTATCTTCTCTGTTCATCAAGAATCATATCTAACTGTCGGTTCAGCTGCTTGATTTCAAGATGGATACGATTCTGTCCTTCGAAGATTTGTCTCAGCTCACGGTCTCCTACACTCTCAAATATTTCCTCCGCTGAAATGGAAATTGCAAATTAAAATGATCAAATGCAAATGCAAAAACAACATACGTAGTTTTTGCAATACCGTGACTGAAGTGTCAATATATACTAAAATTAGGACATCACCAATATGATCTATTCCAGTGGTGTGACCTCCTCCATAGTAAACATGCAGATAATCAATTCAATCACGACAAAATCACTATGTTTTTGCCATGTCTGCTGGCTGAACACCTATTATAAATTAGTTCTGAACCTCTTTCACCTAAAAATAATTTCCTTTCAAATATATCGTATGATTCTATTTATATGAAAAGGCAAAACTAATCTATGTTACTAGAAATCAGGAAGAGCGGTTGCCTCTGTGGAGGGGAGCTGACTTGGAAGACGCACGAGCCAATATCTTGGGGTGATAAAAATATTCTACGTGTTGACCTGAGTGATGATTAAGGGAGCATACAAATTTGTCAGAATTCATCAAACTACACTTTTAAAATGCGTGCCTTCCACTTGGAAGGAATGGAATTGAGAACAGGTGACTTTCCTTTTAAAGCTGACTGTGCTGAAAATTATTTCATTCAAACATTTACTACAATAAGCTTCAGGATATACTCACAAATCATAGGTGAGATTTAAAGCAAATCCAAGAAGAGAATTAAATTCAGTTTTCATTTTTATCTTCATTAAGTCTGATTTATATTATTGATCATTTAGAGAATCACATACTGCAGGGAATACCAAAGCTAGCTATATGGCTTTATTACATACAACTCTGATCATCTGTGCTGGTGGGAACACTCCAGATAAAAACAGATAATATAAAGCCACTCTACTTGGACTTCTCGTGTTTCTTTGTTTTTGGCACATAGCGCACTTAAGTTCAACACTGGCTTAGACTAATTATCTTAAAATTTGCAAATCTTCAAGTCCAGAGTTCTGTCAAGCAGTAAGGGAAGGAGAACTAGAGATCATTTCATATTATATTCGCAAGCATTTTGGTATTTTTCCAGTATTATCTCTATATTAATAAGGTAATGTGCCACTCAAAGACATAAACTTTAGATGACATCATTCCAAAATATTTACTCAGTCTTAACTACTAGCTCACATTGGGGTTTTGGTGTTTTTTAGGTTTGGGGGGCAGGGCAGTCAACAGAGAAACAATCCCTGTTCTCACAGAGCCTGCACTTCGGGGAATCACTGTTCTCCACTTCACCCAGTGTCGCCCGCCACATGCTTTCCTAAGCCACACCCTTACTGGTGGAAACATCAACCTCCAAGCCCTGTGATGGCAGATTTGCTCAGATTGCTTCTGGAAACCATTTGGATGTACCAGAAAACAGCTCAAGGATGGGATGAATGCACATGCCACAACCCCCGTGCGGCTTTGAGCACTGCTTCCTCCAACTCACCAGGATGTCCCTGAAGGTCAGGGTGGCCCTTCTGGAATTCTTCCTTTTTTTTATCCAATTCTTGTTGAAAGTGCTCAAATTCCTCCTGATACTTTTCTTTTTCTTTTTCTGAAATTTCTTTATCTGGTGTAGGCTTTTTTTGGAATTTAGGAATAGATCATTAAAAAAAAATTTTAAAGATAAGAAAATAATAAACCTCAATATACTTTTTTTTCCTCCATTTTAACTACTCAACCATAAGTTGAAAGGTTAAAATAAAAATGTTATTTCTTATTAAAATCAAAACCATTTTATTCTTGCTGCTAATAATTATAACAAAACAGTAACACTAGCCACTACCATTTATTGGGTGCGCGGTCTTACTTAATGCTCACACCACCACGAGGTGGCCAGTACCGATGTCTCAGTTTTACCAGCGAAGAAATGGAGAGGTACAAAGGTTAAGTCACTTTTACAAGATTAAACAGCCATAACAGGCAGAAACAAAACCCAAATCTAAGTTGGGCCTCCCAAGTTTTCAACTACAGGGAGATATCAATAAACTGAAAATAAACTTTTTGGAAAAAAAAATGTGTATACTTACTAGCTCTTTCCCAGGCTCAGTCAACTGGAAGGTCAGAAAAGAAAGGACATCATGGTCATCTACAAATTAAAAAAAAAAAAAAATCTGAAAAAACTCCACAATAGATTATTTTTACAGTTGTGAAGTTACTTTTGAGAGATCTTTAAAAATAATCAATATGGGGCACCTGGGTGGCTCAGTGGGTTAAAGCCTATGACTTTGGCTCAGGTCATGATCTCGGGGTCCTGGGATCCAGCCCCGTGACGGGCTCTCTGCTCAGCAGGGAGGCTGCTTCCCGCCCCCACTTCCCCCTTAATCTGCCTACCTCCCTGCCTACTTGTGATCTCTCTCTGTCAAATAAATAAATAAAATCTTAATAAAATAAAGTAAAATAAAATAAAAATAATCAATATGAAAAATAACAAAAATCAGCTCTCCTTTGATAAAGGCAATGGTGCTCTGGGAGCTTAGAGATACAAATGCACCAGAAAGATTTACATCAGAAATAAACTAAAATTCACTTTCTTTTGTCCTAAACCAGAATATTTAACAGTGTTTAATATATAACAGATGATTAAGAAGTAGGAGTATAAAGGATAATAATAAATAAGGGATAAGGGAATAAACAAACAAATGAGGGGTCAAAACAAAGCCCAAACCTCCAAACCTGACATGAAGATCTTCCCATATTTTCCCACAAATCTCCTTCACAGGCAGTGTGCCAGCCAAACAAGACAAAATCCTGTCCTTCATGTATATCTGGACTTCTCAACCTTTCTTACAGTACTTACCACTACTTGCCTTACTTCCTTGTTTTAAACTTGACATTGCTTTTCCTGGCTTACTGGGACAGTCCTCATTTATCCATGTTGTCCTGGCATTACTACTAGCAGCTTCCTTTATTCTCCAAGCATTCCAATTAGATAATACGATCACTCTATCTATACATCATTCATCTTTGTTTCCCTCACGCAGCAGGTATTAACAATTTTACTTTGTCTAAAATCATATGTTAAAAATCAAATTAATTTCGGGCTGCTTAAGCTGGAAACACACTTTGCAGACCACACACTTGCAGACCAAACCTCACAATGCTGACCTAAAATACCAATCCTGGCTAGTCATGTGGGCAAAGCAAGAGCAATTAATTCCAACCGGCAATCTCTATGCTTTCTGCCAATATTATGGAGATCGAGAAATGCAACCAGATGAAAGAGAAAACTCTAACACTCTAGGTGTGTAAGTCACCCAAGTTCAGGAGAAGATGTACAGTGTGATAGAGCACTGAACCCGGGAGTCAGAAATCCAAACCAAGTCCTGCTCTGGTTTGGCCATTACTGGCTATGTAATATTTATAATGTACTTTAATATAAGATTTGGCAAACTTAACTAAACATAGGGTAAATACAATCTATCCTCTCTCTCCCTCCTTGTGATGTTGTGAGGAATAATTATATATTTGAAAATAATAAAAAATTATACCACATACCATGTAAACACATGACACATATGCTTTTTAAACACAAGATGGTATTCATGTGAGAAGTTCATTTACTACCAAATGTGGGGCAAAAATGGTAAATATATCTTGTTTAAGCTTTAGTCCCCAATAATTTTTCCTCAGGCTACCAAATTCACTTAAATGTGCTGTGACAACTTTCAGGACCCTAAACCACTTGGCAATTAACCTATTCTAGCCTTGACTTTAAGTATCACCCCTCAGTTGAAGGCAACCCCAGCCAACTGTATACCTCCAGCGTATCAGCAGAAAACGAGCAGATTCAAGATACCAAAAGACTGGCTGCGTTACAGCTCATCTTAAAAGGCTAAAAGTAGACAAGTCCACAAATCTCCAAATAGACCGTTCCCACTGAAACTCAATTCACAAACTTTTAACATTAAAAGCCAGCAAGATTTACCTGCAAGACCTCCGGTTGCAGCAGAGATTCCAAAATGCCCCTGAGAAGGGATAACCACATTGTCCACTCTGGCGCAAAATTCATAGTCATTTTTATCTGGTGTGAAGCCATTATTGATCATTACCTAAAAAAGACGTATTACAGCTATACTTTACAACAGACATTGTAAAATAAATTTCAAATAGTCAATTTGTGGTACTAACTGGTACTAACCAACCGCCAAAAAGCCATCAGTTTTCTCTCACTATTTTAAAGGGTAATCCCGTGTCCATGAATAACTTCACTTATTTAGCATCATTATATAAGATATTTCACTTTAAAGTTTTTATCCTACAATGCGTCAAAGGCTTAAAGAGAAATATTTGATAATGTTCCATGAAACTCTTTCTAAAATAGAAGACTCAGGGAACCATGATGACTTCCTTTGAATGGTTCATACAGAAGAGGGACCAGACTTGGTCGAAAACCCCAGGGTCAGAGCTCAAACAAACAGGATGCATTTATAATTTTTACCACAGCTAGTTGAGAATTAAATATAATTATTTTAAATTAAATAGACTGCCGTGCAAGGAGTGAGCTTCTCTTCATTCGGTTGGGGAGGGGGTGTGACTGGGCAGTGGGAGTTAGCAGGGAGACAACAGAAATGACAGAAGTCATACTGACAAAAAGGCAGAAAATGAAACAACTAAAAGGACACCTAAGTTTCTCCTCTGCAGAATGTATTTTTGAAGTAATAAACCCAAAATGTCTTGAAAAGAATCTTGGAATCCCAAGGAAGCCCAGGTGCCCAGGAGGCACACAGCTACTCTTCTGCCCCCAGTTAAGCAGGGGCCCAGCCTTTTCCTTCCAGAAACCCAACGTTAACAGTGGCTGAGCCAGAGGGGAAGCCAGAGGAGGGACTGGCACCAGAGCAGGGCACTTCTGTTATCACTTCCAGACGCAACTATCACTTAGGGACAGGATTCAGTCACGCAGGTAAATTGATATAGTACCCTGTCCACATTTTTGGCAAGAGAGTAAGTAAGATTGCGGTCAATATAAAGGGTAAATCTCTATGTAATATGGGATGGAAACATGTGAACTCCCACTGATCTTTTAAAATTCTTTTTTTTTTTTTTTTAAATGTGTCCATGTCCAGAGTAGAGCCCAACGCAGGGCTTGAACTCACGACTCTGAGATTGAGACCTGAGCTGAGATCAAGAATTGGCTGCTTCACTGAGGCACCTATACACCCCTACGACCAAGTTTTTCAAACCACCTGGCATTTCGTTAGCTGACATTAACCTTTGGTTCCCTCTGATCAGTAATGCTCCGGTTTCAGTTTACATCATTTACGAATGGTTCTCCTCTATAGTGTTTTCAATCAGAATCAACAATCGACAAGACATTTGTCTTTTGGGAGAGAAAAAAATAAAAGGCGTTAAGTTAATCGCACCCTAATTCTAACACTAAAAATTTTCAACTATGCCAATGCTTTTTCCTCGAACCTGAAAAAAGTGAAAATCCACTAGGAGTCTTTACTGTCCATTAGTAATTTTTTTTTAAGATTTTATTTATTTATTTGAGAGAGAGCAAGCAAGCAGGCACAAGCAAGGGGAGCAGCAGGCAGAGGAAGAAGGAAGCAGCAGACCCCCTGCTGAGCCGGGAAGCTGGATGCGGGGCTCGATCCCAGGACCACGGGATCATGACCTGAGCTGAAGGCAGCCGCTAAACTGACTGAGCCACCCAGGAACCCCTCTAGTATTAATTCTTAAAAAAAAAAAAAAAAAAATGGAAAAAATGTACTCATCATACCATGAGTTTGGAGGAACGTTCGGCGTGTGACTGTACAGGTAGCACACGCCCACTGATTAGTAGCAGTAACGCTTCTCAATATTCACCTTATGTAATATCCCTTACTCATCTCACAGTCTCAATTCATTGCTAACTACTCGAGCAGTGTTTAAAAAGTCTCTTGTTTCAACTAAGCTTCTCCACTCGCAGCATTTCTTGCTCCCCTTACATTGTTTTTCCCTTTAAAGTTCAAACTGGGACAATATAAATGTGTAAGTACTAGGTCAGTAAACATTTCCTGAGTTACTAAAATGAGCACAGTATTAGGCACTATTAGGACTGACAAGTTTATGATCATATTGATGAGAACAAACAAGCCAACCATAGTTAACTAGTAACTCAAGACAACGTATTTTAAAGGCCAAATATGCCTTAGAGGAAACAAATCAGAGTTTCAGAGAGACAGATGATGAGCCGATGTTTGGGAAATCTGGTGGAACAGGGATCTGAACTAGTGCGTTCAAGAATAAGCAGGACCCTGCCACGGAGAGAGAAAGGGGAGAGTGTTACAGGAAGAGCTGACTGAGAAGGCACATGAAGGCTAGAACCATTCAGTCACGTGTCCCGCCACGTCTCTCTCAAAGGCATCCTTCAGAACACCAGCTCTACGGACATTCACAGATACTAGGTAAAAAATGTAATTCCATGACTTCCTAGAATCTTCAGTGTGCTAATTTGCATAGCCGCGCCCAATCTCTTTGGAATATGGAACTCTTTTGGGAGTGTATTTTGTAGGACGATTGTTTTGGGTATTGTTCGTACAGTTCACCGCTCTGGGTCGTGCAGGCAGCCTCTCTGCAATGTGTGAACTAGAGTGTGTGTCTCCACTCCCCAGCGTTGGTGCCTGAGTTCTGCCACGTGGAGGTGAGCGTGATTTCCTGATGACCCTGATGAACCAGCACAGGATGTGTAATAATTACAGTGCAACCAAGTCCAAGTCAGTCAGAATAGACTGGACACCTCCTCTGAGACCTCTAAATTAGTCTGGAATTTAAGACTGAGCCAATAAAGGGGCACCTGGGGGGCTCAGTCGTTAAGCGTCTGCCTTCGGCTCAGGTCCTGATCCTGGAGTTCTGGGATCGAACCCCACATTGGGCTCCCTGCTTGGCGGGAAACCTGCTTCTCCCTCTCCCACTCCCCGTGCTTGTGTTCCCGCTCCCCCTGTGTCTCTCTCTGTCAAATAAATAAATAAAATCTTAAAAAAAAAAAAGACTGAGCCAATATAAAGTTTTTCAAAGAACTGCCTGTGCAAGGCTAGCTCATGATTTAGGAGAAAGAAAAATTTAAACAATGTTTTTTATTTATAAGTAGTATGATAGCATTGATGGCACTTTTAACAAGCAAAGTTCCCATGATATTAGTAGAACTGCTAGCTGGATATATCCACTTTATTTTTTTTTCTTAAAGATTTTATTTACATATTTGAGAGAGAGTGAGAGAGCACAAGCAGGGGAAGTAGCAGAAGGAGGAGAGGCAGGCTCTCCGCTGAGCAGGGAGCCCAGTGCGGGGCTCGATCCCAGGCCCCTGGGATCAGGACCTGAGACAAAGACAGACAGAAAGACACTTCACCGACTGAGCCACCAGGTGCCTCAGGATATACTCACTTTACATAAATATTACCCTGAACTCAATCTGTCTACAACGAAACTCACTCCCAGCCCTTGGCCTTCCCCCTCTTCATTCAAACTCAAATGTGCTCCTCTTGGCTCAGTTGTACGACTGGCCAGAAATCCAGGAACTATCTTGGACCCCCCACTGCCCCACTGCACACACCCTCCCACCCCCCAGACCAGTCTCCCCCTCCTAATTGCCTCTCCGGTCTTCTTCCTGTTGCCCTGGCTCACACCCCGAGTGGAGTCTTGCAGAGAAGACAGCACTCGGTTCAGATCACAGTTGTGTTACTTATGTGGTGTGACACTAAGTTACTTAAAATGCCCCATCTCCCGTTTCCCCATGTATAAGAGGGGGATGCCTGCCCCATAGGGCTATTGGAAAAAATAAGTGAGAAACTGCACTTAAAGAGCACCAGGCATGGCCCATTGAACGGAGAGCCTCCCTTCACGAATACCATAATAAGAACACGGCTGCCTAAGTCATCTGCCCAAACCGCAAATCGGATCATTTCACTTTCCCGCTTAAAACTTTCAACAGTTCCTTATAGGATAAACTACCCAAGGCCCGCATGACTTCCCACCATGGACCCTTCAACCCCATTCCCCACAGTCTCCTCTATCCCCGCTGTTCCAAATCCTGTGCCTTTCCCAAATCTTGCAGCAGTCCTGTGTCAGTTTTCTCTGCCTGGAATATGCACCCCATCTCGGAAATTTCCCCTTCTCCTTCCCAGTGCAGTTCAGCTCTGAGATACTGTTCCTGACCTTCCCCGCTGCCAGCTGCAGTTCCGAGATTCTAACCCCGGATTCCTTACTGGTACGCGTGCTGTGACCTAACTCCCACCTAGCACAGCAATGTCACACAAGTGGCCTCCACTAGACTACAAGCTCTTTGGAGAAAATGACCTTTCTCTTTCTCAGATTTGTATCTGGATGGCTCGGATACGTACGTAATGTGCAGCATCTAGCAAGTAGGATGCTTAAATAGGTACTGACTGAATGCAAACCTACAGGCAAGTTTTAACTCCACATGACTACTTAGGCCAAGCTCTGAAGGCACTTCTGTTCTCTCATGGTGTTGTCAAGTACATAAACCAATACTCAAACTTACATGCCTTTAGTTTTATCAAAGATTCAGAATGAGAAGTCCTACTAGAATATCGTTCATTTGAGTATCTTTAAGTCCATGTTACTTACCATCAGTGTTTTCTGGTAATATGTAATCTTGGCCCGGACAGGATAGGGTTTATTACGAAAGTCCCTCTGGCAACTTGCTAAAGCTTGATTAATGCCATCACTGCAGCATGAAGAAAGGGAAAACAAACAAACAACGTCAGAAAGCTTCTCAGTATTTAAAAACTCACTATTTAAAATAAGCAGCGTCCAGAAAGATAATATCTAAGTTATGACAGTCTTGGGATATATGAAGTTACTTACTCAGAAGACACAAAGTTAATGCACAAGTTTTCCCTGTGATCCCTGTCAGAACTATGGATAAAGTCAGAAGCCAATGCTACCATGTGCTGACAGCAAGAAGAAAGTTCTACTCTTCTACCGGAGACGAGGGCAAAATTGTCCTTTACGTCAAGGCAGAATCGAAATACATATGGAGCTTTTAAAAATGCAGATGCCTAGATTCCAACCCAAGTCAAGAGAAGCAGACTCAAGAGGAGTTAGCCTTGGCACCTCTGGTTTAAATAGCTCCACAGATGGTCATGATTAAAAATCATGAAGGTAGGAAACAGTAAATGAAGTGCAGATGAATAACTTTTCTTACAGTTCACCGATTGGCTCAAAGGTAATTCCTCCCAAAACAACATGCAAAAATAAAAAATGTACACACCTAATTCACACACATTATAAATATACCAAATACTTAGAAACTTTGTAGCCTACTGAGAATCTTTAAATAAATCAACATGAAGGATGAGTAAGGCAGTATAAACTACTCAGCCATTAGTTTGGTCAAGGGTTTGTTTCAACTTTACTTTTGAAAGATAAAGATGAAAGGAACGTGACTAATGGCATCACTGAGAACCAGGAACATTTTATAAAGCTTTCAAAATATCACATAGTTTTAGGTTCAATGAAACAACTCCTTTTTATGGTTGAAATCTGAGGTGGTCCACAGAATGAACTTTAAAGCTGGACCAAATTAAAATAAGACCTTTCCACCAAGTTACAAAATATATCTCAAGAAAAAGAATGACATTATTTCATCTGAAAAATATTCAAATTTGAAACAATATAATATACAAGGTTTCCAAGAAGTTGTTGCAATCAGATAATATAAAAAGCACACACTTACTTTTGATGGTCATAATGGATTTGTCCATTGTTGCCTATAATTACTATAGCAGGATTGTTTTTCTAAAAGTAAAAAGAATGTATTTATTTTAAAGTCCTTAGGTCAAAGAATTCTAGATCATTCTAGAAGTGCTATAAAGTGTCTTATATCTCTAAGATTCTAGGACTCAAAATTTTAAAATAATGAATAGAAAAGATTTCTACTTATTTAGAAAAAATTTAGTAAACTCTTTTAATCATTCAAAAACAGTCTCTAAACACCTCAATAAAGACTGGTGTGTGTGTGTGTGTGAATTATCAACTACAACACATATTTGAGGACTCACTATGTGGTATAAGTGTGAGACCCAAGGGCGCTTAGTAACAGGAGGACTAATATGTCCCAGCATTCAAGGAGTTATTAAAGTTCCCCTTTAAATTGCTAATAACGACCTCTGACAATCAGCAGAGAAACCACCAGCTAAAACAAAGATCATCAACCTTCAGGCTAACACAGAACAAGTTAATGTCTTTAAATCACAGGTACATTTTGTTCTGAACTGTTTTAGGAACTCCTAAAGACATCGTCAGGGAAACTGGAGGATCAAATAAGAGTGATTAACATACAAAAAGGTATTAATATGTGAGCTAGTAGTAATAATGCACAGGGTATTTTCATGAAAACAGACTATAATCCTAGACACTGCTGGTTTCACTGCCTACCTCTAAATGACTCAGGCTTATGCATCAAAATTACCACACACACACAGGGTGCTGGGGAGGGAGGTCATTGCAAAGTTCTCCGAGTTAGAACCGCACTGCGACCTCAAGTTGGTGTATGGCAAATCAGGAGCCAAAAGCTTTAAATTTCTAAAGTCCCAGTTACATAAAGACTAATCATCGTACTTAAAATAGAGTTTGGGGATTTCTCAAACTAACCTGACGGAAGTGTTAAATAAGCTGTATTTCTCACAGCCTAACTTTGTTAGCAGATCTATTCAAGTAGGTAATAGTTCTGACAACAAACATACCTTTCCATCATTGTCGAAAGAATCAAAAAATATTCCAACACCATTCCACATATCAGCTGACCCAAACACAGGACCGTCCAAGCCTTGATTTTCTGTATACCAAACTGCCTGTAAATATATAGCGAGGGACGTTGAGAGGCTAGTGGTGTATGTACGCACTGATACTCATTTTCTAAGGTACAGAAATGATCGTACCAGGCCATCAGCTCCAATTCGACCTCTTCCGGTCACTCGAAATGTCACCTCAACTTCCCAGTTCTCAAAGGCTGCTTTTGTCTTTGTCCACACTGATCCCCTTTGGCTTTTTAAAGATGGTGCTATTCGAATTTGATCTGAACTTGGAATAGCATCTAGAACAAAAATCAGGGAAGAAGAGCTTTAAGTTATAATTAGGTAAAACTCAACAAACCATCACCAATCCGTTCCATATGCCTATAGAGATCTAATTTTAACTTGGTAACCTGTATAGTAATTTTGTTAGGAAAAAATGACACGTTGACAGTTTTGACTTTAAAACTTTAGAGCTTTTGGGGCACCTGGATGGCTCAGTCGGTTAAGCATCTGCTTTTGGCTCAGGTCATAATCCCAGAGTCCTGGGATCGAGTCCTGTGGCCGGCTCCCTGCTCAGCAGAGGGGCCGCTTCTCCCTCTGCCCCTCACCCTGCTTGTGCTCTCTCTCTCTCTCTCTCGCTCTCTTCTCTCTCTCAAATAAATAAAATATTTTTAAAAATAAATAAAATATTTTAAAAATAATAAAATAAAATTTTAGAGCTTTCTAACAGCTTTTCTGCCCTCATCTTTCGAATAGTGAAATACTTTTGAGGGAAAAAAATTAATGGTGCAATACATTAAAGATTCAAGGGGCAAAAAGGAAGAATTTATGCTTATAAAGCAAATCAACTATTTGATTCCCATTATACACTTTTTCAAGTACCTCAAAAACTTGCATATTATTTTTTTTTTAAACTGTGAACTATCTTAGCAGTTTACAAATGTTAGAAAGCTCAAACAGTGTGAAAAGAACATACCACTAGGAATCAAGAGACTTATTCCTAGTCTCAGTTCAGCTGTGTGACTTTGAGCAAAGAATTCTTACTGTCTTGGGTTCACCATATGTTCACCTGTAAAATGAAGGGGCTGGGCTCAATCACTTCCATAAACACCCTAAAAGTTATATGCAAAATTTTGTGTATATATACACTCTTCTAGGGAGAGGGTCAACTCAATTTCAAGTCAATAAACAGTTCTTTAGTGCCAGCAGATTCTCAAAGAGAATTGTGACTCCCCAAAATGGTGGTTTGCATCTCCAAGCTAGGTTCAAATCCCAGCTCCACCACTTACTAGCTATTTGATTATAGGTAAGTTATTCCATTTCTCTAATAATCTTACAGGCATATAATGTGCAAAAGTATTTCAATAAATGTTAGCTAGTCCTGTTAAAGCACCTATCAGGCCTAAGTATGAACAATTGTAACACATCCTCTCAGATATTAATGGGTTCTGATATCCATTCTGGGAAATAACTGTATTAGGTCTTTACAGCTAGGAAAAACTGACAAAAGACAAGCTGAGGTACTTTAGTAAGATCAGTCACTGTCACCATCACTTTCAAGCACTTAAAGGTTGGGGCAAGCCTCATGGAAAGAGTAGTAGACACAGAATCAGAAGACCTAGATATGAGTCCTAGTCTACTGACACTAGTCACGTAACTTCCAAGAACCTTAACTTTTCTGAGCAGCAGTTTTTTCTTTTCTAAGACAGGGAACACCTGCCTTGCCTACAAATGATCAAATCAGAAAACGGAGGTGAAAGAGCTCTGAGAGCTACAAAGGGTTACAAATTGCTGTGATCAATTTTGTGCCCTTATGAACCCAGGATGTGTACTAACAGTACAAAAGGCCATTAGAGTTAAGAAAAGAAACACCATCGATTTGGTCTTCATTTGGGGATGAATGTAATGGGCCAAGTTTAAATCTCAAATTTCTCTATTTAAAAAAATTGTAGTAAGTAATGGATTTCAGGGTAAAGTGAGAAGGGGAAAAATGATCAATGGAGTTAAGAAAACAGTGAGATTGTAAAAGTTACAGCGATAAAGAAAGCAAAGAGTACTCACAGCGGGGATTCCCAGGGTCAGTATGCAGAAAAGTTATGACTAAAACACTAATCCCTTTATTTCAAATTCAGTCTAGTCATACAACTTTAACTCACCCAGCGACACTACCTGACATTTTTGCAGCATACAAGCTTAGTTGGGTATAGGCTCTGTATAGAGAGTCAAGGTAGCTAATTTGAGTAGTTGATTAACATCCTTAATTGGCTGGTGTATATGGCCTAAGTGTGAAAGGCAGAAGAACAAGCAGGCAAGGGAGAGATGGAGAAGTGAAAAAAAGTGTGAGCAAATTCATCACCACTACTGAAAACTTCAGCATCATTTCAAAACAAAAACCCCAAACCCCCAAAACTTGTGTTTGCTACACCTGCAGGATATTTGTGTATTAGGAACAATGTTACCTTGATAACAAAAGCCCGGCAATATATCCTTGATGAACAAGTACATAGAAAATGCCTGCTGAGTAACAAAATAATTGTACTCTACTTCAAATACTTAATGACTTGGTCATTAAGTCAAATTGAAATTTCATACCTTCAAATTACACATTAATTTCAGTGAAATGGTCCTTCCTTAAAGTGTGTTTCCTACTTAGTAATTACTTTCTGGCAATGGAATATTTTGTTTCAAGCACTTGACATTCTGAAACGATGTATACAGACCTTATATAAATAATTGTTTAATTACACATAATGATGGAACTCAAAATGACAGAACTTCTCACCCCATAAGAAGGAATTTAACACTTGTTTCAAAGGGTGCATCTGATGGTCACTGAACAGAGCTTATAGCATGCCTAGTGTTAGGGCTGATTCCTTAGTCAGCAGTGACACATCAGCACTAGAAAGTACAGATACATTTTCTTTCACATATGTAAATGTCTAGCAAGTCTCTCTTATCTACTAACAGTGACAGACACACAAAGTGAATAAAACATGGAGCACAGATTACTTTCAATTTTCAAAAAAACCTATAACTTTGAAGAGGCTGTATACGTAATGTTATTTTCATGTATTTAGTGCAGAAACAATACCAAAAAGTATATCCCTTCTACTAAATAAAAGAATGAGGGCGACTCTTGTTACATAATGTGTAAATACAATTGAAAAGATCAAAGATCACACCAAGTCGTGGAAAGAGGCAAATTCAAGGTGTAGTAGTTCCAATAGCAGAACAATGTCCTCGGACATAAGAAGGCTTAAAAACTACTTTAAAACCAACATATGCCATCTCCAGAGTCATCGGGGGTACAAACTGGAGCATTAACCATAGCTAGCACCGGAGAAAAGACAGCGGGGGTTGGACCTAGGAGCAGCGGGAAAGGATGTAGGGGAGCTCCTTTGAACAGGTCTCAGGTTGGGATGGCCGGGGGTGGGGCTGCGGGACATTCGCGTTGAGACGTGGCGTTAGGGTGAAACGTGATGCTTAGAAGAGAGTCTGGATGTTTGAAGTGTAGGAAAGTAACAAAACACCTCTAGACCGAACGGAAAGAATGGACGAGATCAACGAAAGGAGGACAGGAGGACTAGGGGTGGGCAGAACCGGGTGAAGAGTCGGGCGCAGGCGGAGAGCCCTGCGGACCAGAGCCGACCTGCAGGAGGGGCTGCTGAGAAGGGTCCACCGCGCGAGAGATGTGCAGCAGGGAGAGGGTAGAAAGGAGGAGACCCAAGGCGGGGAGGGGACCCTGGCCCCCCGCCCTCTTCCCCGGCTTACTCCCCGCGTGGGCCCAGAAGGGCACTGTCCCGTCGCTCTGCACCAGGTGCGGTCCCTTGAAGCTGTATTTGTACTCGAAACGGCGGTGTGGCGACGCGGCTGCAGTGCCCGCGGCACCAGGAGCCGCAGGGTCGCCTCCCATGCCGTCGCTCCCGGCGAAGCGACTAAGCGACAGCAATAGGGCGCAGAAAAGAGGCCGAATTCTGGCCTGAGGACCCCTTTGCCTGGATCCCGCCATCTTGGATTCTAGGAAGCGGAGGCCGGCGGGAGGAGGAGGGGCGCGGGAGCTGCGGACGGCCAACAGGGCGCTCGCTGATTGGCGGAGCCCGAGAGACCCCGAGGGCAAGGGTGAGCCCCGCCCCCGGACTCGGCTGGCCCAAGGCGGACTCGGAGCATCAGTGGGCGGGGTCCCAGGGAGGGGGCGGGGCCTGGAGGCGGTGCTGCGCGCGAGCTCCTCCCCGTCCTCTTTGGGGCGGGAAAGGGTCTCCAACATTCCAACATTCCCTTTCTACGTGACTGGGAGTGTTGGAGGAGTGGACCACATTCCTACCTGCAAGAATCTTTTTCCTATAAAAATAAGAATAACAGTAATAACAATCTTTTTCCTGCCTCATAACATGCATTAGAGGTGGAATTTTGGAGGGTGCCTGGGTGGTTCAGTGGGTTAAGTATCTGCTTTCAGGGTCCTGGCATCGAGTCCCACATGGGATCTCCTTGATCCTTTTGGAGCCTGCTTCTCTCTCTCTTTCTCTATCTATTTCTCTGTCGCTCATGAATTATGAAAAAAAAAAAAAGGTAGACTTTCTGAGCCCTAACACCTGTGGGCCGTGATCTGTCCTGTCTGGCTATAATAAACCATTCCAGTACTTATTAGAAGAAAGTCATTTCTTTGGATGTGATACCGATTGTTCAGTAGCTGGTTTTCACTGTAGGAACAAGTCCTTCCAGAATAAGGCATAGTTTGGTGGTATGATGGTCCCAGCCCACTGAGCTCCATCAACCTGTGTTAGGGCATTTCAAACAGAGAGCCAAGAATATTAAGCTAGGGAGTTTGGATATTGCCCTTGAAAATAGGAAGTGTTTGTAATGGTCTTAAAGGAGAAAAAAAATGGGACAGGTTCTTGTTGAGAGAGAACCCTTCGAGGTGACTAGTGTCTGGAGACCAGAGTAGGGCAGTGGAAACAAAAGAGACAAGAGAACTTGACACAGTGAATAAATTCAAAACCTAAGGCTTTACCTATTTCTCTCCTAATCTCACCTCATCACACCCGCCCCCTTGTATTTCTTTAGGTTTGCTTTTCAGTTGAAGTAATGATTGCCCAGGCGGATATTACTAAATACCTGCACACTATCCGTTTCTCCTTCTGTTCTGCTAAGAACACCATTTTCTTCAGGGTGGCAATATGTACAGCTGAAATACTCATTTCTCCAGGCCGCAGGACATTTAATGAGAGGTAGGCAGAAATGCCTGCGGAGAGAGTCAGGTACCAAATAGAAAGGTAAAACCTCACTAGGTGAAGACTTTCCTTTTCCCTGTTTGTACTGCTTTCTGCCTGAAATGTGTATGCTATGCCTAGAGAGCAGCAGCCATCTTGTGACCACTAAAAATGCTGGCCCAAGAAGCCAGAGGAGCCCCTATCCTTAATGATTCCCTTCAGCTCTCTGGCAGGCCAAGTCTGCCTATCTCCAGACTTCTGTTTTCCGAGATAAGACCCTCACTCATTTAAGCTATTATTTCCAGGTTTTGTTACCTGCAATCCTAACTGATATCATAGCTCACCTGTATTGACTGGTACTATATATCAGGCCCTATTCAGGGTGATACACATACATTTATTCATTTAGGAGGAAATTAACCCAATATTTTTATTTAACATCAAGGCTTTGCCCTAGCTATTTCATTTGTAAGGAACAGTTCTCTTTCTCAAACTATATGTCTATCTTCCCTAAAATAACACATTGAACATCTTAAAAGCCCTTCTTCAAGTTTTTCCCAATTATAGATCAGTCATGAAATGTGAAGGTTTCTTTACAATAGGATGATGTTTTACCTTTGGGTCAATAGCATAAGGCTGTTTTTTTCTTTGTTTGTCTTTTGTTTTTAATATATAAGTTTTGTAATATACAGTGAGAAGGAATTTTCTACCACTCTCTAATGCCTGAGTCAATTTTCAAAAAATTAAGCTCCAATTTTTAAGCCGCAATGGGGCTATAAATTATGGAAGTCTCTCTCCATCCACAGAAATGAGAAACGAAGTAGCAGTCCTGCAGTTCACTTTGGTAACCGATTCCTTGTAACTCCTTCCTGGTAAGAGCAGTGACTCATTGTATGCCTGTCCTGGGCCAGAAAGTGTTTTAGATGCCAGAAGACTGACTGGACTGTCCCTTTGGTGTCCTATGTCCTATGGTGTCGCTTTGCTTTTAAATGAGTGAAAAGACCAGGAGCAGAGTGGGAGGCATCTTTTCTTCCTGGTCTTCCCACTCATTGAAGTAGTCTGTGGATCACTGTGTTGTTTTTACATAATTGGTGATCAATTTAAAAAAAAATTTTTTTTTTGAACCCATCTACATTACCTTTACCAGTGGTACTCATTCTTGTTGGCTAGAGTCAGGGATAAAAATCCGTGATCCATGAGACACTTCAGTAACCTTATAATAAACCCCCATTTTCATTTAAACTGGCTGGAAAAAATTTCACTTAGTTGCAGCAAATATTGCATTAAAACTAAGGTTACAGGGGCTCCTGGGTGGCTCAGTCATTAACCATTTGCCTTCGGCTCGGGTCATGATCCCAGGGTCCGGGATCCAGGCCCACATTGGACTCCCTGTTCGGCGGGAAGCCTGCTTCTCCTTCTCTCACTCTCCCTGCTTGTGTTCCCTCTCTCTGTCAGATAAGTAAATAAAATCTTTAAACTAAGGCTACATGAAAATTTGTTATTTGCATTAATGGATTAACTATTTCAGGGACCTCATCATGACTGTAAATCAATCATATTTGATAAGAGAAATGACAATGATGATGTTATCTGCTTGATCCTTCAGTTTGTGGTCATTCATTCATGCGTGCGTTCATTTGTATCACTCATTAAGCATAACTGAATACTCCACTTGCCAATTACTAGAGGCAAGGCAGTAAGAATATAACCTGTATAGTGTTAGGGTCCGTAATCAAAGGAAGGAGACTGATACAAAGCGAAGGTCAAACAGAGCTTTATTTCACGCCAAGCATCGAGAATCATACTGGCCGGTCAGGGTCGTCTCTATGCAGAGAGCGACCCTGCCTAGTCTTACAGGCCATCTTTTATAGGGCAAAATCGCAAACCGACTGTGAGCTTATCCTTATTGGTCAGAAGCAGTGGGGTCAGGGGGGGTTACATGTGTGTTCTTTACTGGTTGGGCGTCTCCACCTGACCTGACTTCAGGAGCAGTGGGGTTGAGGGAGGGGGCATATGTGTCCTTTACTGATTGGACACCCCCACCTGGCCTGACTCGACCTTGTTCTTCTGGGGGACTGATATCAGGAGCCAACAGACCACATTCCATGGGTGTCCTGGGCTTATCTTTCTAAGTAAGTTCCTCCAGGCTGACTTTGTTCCCTTAGGGCAAGGTCAGCTTGTGTTCACAACAAAATGGCTGCTTAGACAAGATGGAATCACTTAGGCTAAACAGGTTCTAACATTCCCCCCTTTTCTTTGGATATTAGTCAATTCTTTGACTAAGGCATGGCGTATGTCCTGAACTGCAAGCAAACCAGGTTCCGGTGGGGGCCTGCCAGGGGTAATAGCCAAGATGTCCATGACTGTGGGTTAAAACCCCAAGATGTGAGTTCCTCTCGACGATGTTGGATGCATTTTGGAGTTCGCGAACCTTGGAAGCGACAATCCCAGACTTGTTGATATAGTAGCAGCATTCTTCCTGTAGGAAGAAACAGGTTCCTCCCTTTTCAGCAGCGAGGTGGTCCAGGGCTCAGCGATTCTGGAGGGCTACTGCCGCCAGACTGGAGAGTTATGCCCATGGGGTTCTGTTATTACTCTTACAAAATAACAAGCTAGAAGATTTTCTATATATATGAGTTACTGTGGTAGTTCCTCTGAAATTTCCCTCAAGTTGTCTAACTTAGGTAAACAACAAACATTTACAGATAATCAGAACTAGAATTTAACATCCACAAAGGAGTGTTATTGAAACATAATTTTTGTCTCTAAAATAACCTGCATTTCTGGAGTTAGCCAAATCAGGACTAATTTATATGAGAAACAAGTCCAGTTTTAACAAACCTGACCTAATTATTTACATAAGCTCAGCAAGAACAGTAGGTGATCATACAGATCTTTTAGAATCTGCTTTGCTGGAACTTTATAAGGAATCTCTAGGTTGAACTTTCGGTAGCCTTTCCAGGCCAGAAGCCAAGCCAAGTACTTGCCATCAGACATGCCTGTAATACCTGTAGATTAGGGCGAATTCCTCTTCCTGAGGTCCCTGAAGTATCCTGAGTTTCCTGCACCTGCCAGGGAGTGACATTCTTTACTCACCTGATGAGGCTGCCAGAACTCTGTAAGCAAGGTAAGAGGCCAACAGTTCCAAGAGCTTTATGGCTCCAGGTTTCATGGTCAACCTTAGCTCCTTAAAGCTGTCTGGTCATATCTGAGTTTATGCATGTTTTTCTCAAATATGACATTCCAGTCAAAGCTTTGGTAAAATAACCAATGTTTCCAATGGTGTCCTATTACAAGGAGAACAGATTTTTCACTGAACTTATGCAAATGACCTGGATTGCCATGGAAGGAAGAATACTTACTGAGACCTTTTGAATTTGAGGGTTCAGGTAGAGAGAAAAGTTGAATGTTTCTATTTGTTCACAACTGATTATTTTATCATGTTTCTGTAAGTCACAGAAATCTTAATATTCACCATGATACTATAGACCAGGAAACTCAATTATTCTGTGACACACTGCCAGAACCAGAAGTTAACATAC
>CM052808.1:65795625-65899360 GCA_028533885.1 Nasua narica
GTTGCTCAGAATCCACAGTCTCTCCTGGTTCATCACCCCCCCCCCGATTTCCTCCCATTCACCCTTCCCTTCCTTCTCACAATGCCCTCCATGATTTTCTTTATACTCCACACGTAAGTGAGACCATAAGATAATTGACTCTCTCCACTTGACTTATTTCACTCTGCATAATCTCTTCTAGTCCTGTCCATGTTGATACAAAAGTTGGATATTCATCCTTTCTGATGGAGGCATAACATTCCATTGTATAGATGTACCACATCTTCCTTATCCACTCATCTGTTGAAGGGCATTTTGGTTTTTTCCACAGTTTGGCTATTATGGCCATTGCGGCTATGAACATTGGGGTACTTGTGGCCCTTCTTTGTACTGCATCTGCTTCTTTGGGGTAAACACCGAGTAGTGCAATTGCAGGGTCATAGGGTAGGTCCATTTTTAATTTCCTGAGGAATCTCCATACTGTTTTCCAAAGTGACTGCACCAACTTACATCCCCACCAACAGTGGAGAAGGGTTCCCCTTTCTCCACATCCTCTCCAGCATTTGTTGTTTACTGTTGTTGATTTTGGCCATTCTAACTGGTGTAAGGTAAAACCTTAGAAAGTTTTAAAGCACACACCTAAATAGGATCAGGGATATTAGAGACCCAGTAAAGGCAAGACTTAGAAACTGTTTTTTCTAGGCAGGTGGAGAGAAACAACTATTTGCATTTTCTTATCAAGAACAGACCAGCAATTGGAGAATACTTTGTCTTTTTGAACAGAGAGAAAGCCGACTTACAATCTTATACCACTGTGTTTCAAATTCATTCATTTCAACCTTAGTCCATCCTGACCACACCTAAAATTTGTTTCCAAAGATTTCCCTTCACAAACCTTTTATAACTTTCCTTTACATTTAGATTTTGTCCCAAGCCATTTCTTTCCAAACAACCATCTCATTTAAAACAAAATTACCTTCTTTTGCCTTTAATAAAATGCATTCCCATTTCTTATCTTTCTTACATATCACATATAGAGTTATTTCCCTCATTTCCATCAGTATTAATTACATTTAGCAGAATTTTGCACTCTTAGAAACCTTATCTCCAGTGTAGACTAAGTAGTAACCAATCGTGAACTGTTATGCCAGAATTCTTTAGGTGGCAGATTTGTGAATCAGTTAAGCACAAAACATGTTTACCAACAGATTTCAATATCCTTAGTTTCTTTGCATTAAGAAGTCAAAAGCACAAACCTATGTTTAGTCATTAATGACTTAGCACTCTATCCTATTTGTAAAAGATCTAGATATCCAATGACTGTAGTTCCAATTATTATTCAAGCAAAACTTGAAGTTTTTGGTTTCCCAAAGACTTTGAAAGCTATCTTAATTACTCAAGAAAACTTCGAGACAATTAACCATCATTGTAACCATTATAACCATCTTTTGCTAACAACTTGCAACAGCGATGATGCGAGGTTATCTGACCTTCAGTAAACCTTGATTGAACAAAAGTTTCATGTTTACTGCTGATAATTTAAAAGACACATCTACCTTAATGAAACCAACACACAGCCTTGTTTGGATCCTTCTGGATCCTCCCCATGGTCAATTTTCACCTGAGACAGTGGGGAAATCTGGAGTGGATGGTGTTAGGTCTAGAGGGTGCTCTTCTTGCTCCTTGATAGCGAAGGGAGAAGCCATGGTGCCTGGGGCAGAGGACAGTCTAAAGGCTAGCAATGCCGGTCACACCCAGGGTAGTCCAGAAATGAGATTGGGGGCGGGGAGGCAGAAGAGAGTAAGTGCTGCTGGAGGGCACAGTTTCCCCAAAGCAAAGAGTTTTGACAGCTGCTTCACAATATTCCTTAAAGTCCCCATCCTGAAGGACACCTGGGATTATGACCTGAGCAGAAGGCAGGTGCCTGACCGACCAAGCACCCCGGATGCATCTCCCCCTTAGACATAAGTATTAGAGCTCCTATTATTTCACACCCTGTTTCTGTCTGGATCAAGTTTCCTGTGGGCTGTCAGAGCTGCTAAATCAGATATCTCTCCACAGGCCACTTAGAAGAAGCAGGAGCACTGTCTTCCTGCAGCTCAGCTTTAGGCCCCAAGTCAGAGGAGGACCATGGTCCCCACATTTCCTGACAGGTTCATCCTTGTCCAGAGCTCATCCCCATTGCTGTCCCTAATGCCTCCGAACAGGGCCTCCCTGATAGGCTTTCCTTTCTTACAGCCTTTGGGCTCTTTTAACCTTCGGCTACAAATATCCTACTTTAGTCCTTCCTATTAGCACAGAATTGGACCCATGGGGGCAGTTTGGGCTACCCAGAAACAATATATGGGAAGTGGCCAGGGTGTCCGGGAGTCCTGACCATAACTTTGTAAATGACCTGGACAGTGGGTAGGTCTTAAGTCACCCTCGGAGGGCCAGTCAACCCCAAAGGTGGCCCATTCCTGTTCACATAATGTGCCTGATTTTCCAGATGTCTTGGTCCCATAGTCTCCTGAGAATCCCTTCTTAAATTTTTGAGCATACAGTCTAAGACCGTAGGTTTGAAGAGCTTCCGCCCTCGATGAGCAGGGGCTCCCTTATCCACCCTGTGTGTTCCCTCCCTGTGTCATTGGTGCAAAGACAGACAAAGGGTGGGTGTCCCTCCAGAAGAGAGACCAGTCAGATACCCGCCTGTCCGCCCTCCCGGAGGAGACTTGGGTGCCTCTTGGCCATAGCGAGTTTGTATAAAACCCAGACTGGTGCCCCGAAGGGGCTCGCCCTAGACCTTATGAGGTCACCACGGAAACAGGTTAGGACCCACTCAGCCTCCATAGGCTTCCAGGGACCAAAAGGGTGCCCGCCCGTGGAGCCACAGAATCAATCTGCCTGACAAGCCAGGGCAAACTGCACATTCACTCACGCACTCACTCCAGAAGCTATTACATTGCCTCCCTCCCCCGGGAGACCCTACCTGTGAGACCTCTAAGAGATCTCTGGGAGATGATCAGTCTCCCCTTCCACCCTGATGGGTGGGCCTGACTGGGTCTTGGGGCCCCAGGCCTTACCGGAATCCGATGTCGGGACCAGGAACTCACCTGCTGAGTCTCCCTTGAGTCCGGGTGGCAACAGCGGGGCAGGGCCGGCCCGAGGCGACCAGTTGGGAGACTGCCAAATATTAGGCAGGGCGCCTTCTCCCTTAAGATCCCTCGTTCCATCACCGCCCCGTCGCTGCCCCAAACCGGTGGCAACAATGGACCAGCGCCATTGGGTTTCCCGATCAGGGAACTGTATGTTGTGGAAAACTGAAGCGACCAAGGGTGACTAGGAGGAGTAGTCTGAGTCCGTCCCATGATGTCCGTCCAGTACGTCCACAGAATGAAACAAAAAGAACACAAAAACAGACAAAGAGAGGGCACCCAAGAACAGTCTTCCAGAAGTGAGCTCACACAAGAGAGACAAAGGGACCGAGAGACAGGGGTGCCACAGGTCCCTTACCCCCTGTCTGCCCCATCTCCTCCCACACAACAAACAACACAAGACAGAGACAACCACAAACACAGCGGCCCTTCTCAGACAACGTGTTAAGTCTAAGAGCACACAAAATATATTCCCAACTCAAAACACAACCTGCCTCTGATGGGGATCTTCTCGGTCCCCTGACTGCTCAGGGGGACCCGAACCCCCTGGCGACCCATGGAGGGAAGGGGCGTCCCCACATCCACTCCGGCCCTGGGGAGCTGTACTGCGTCCAGCTTCTCCCCGGTGGGACCCTCCCCCGGCCAGCCCCTCCCCTGGAGCTCCGCAACCAGAACAGAATCTCGAGATCTCACCTCCGGACGGTTTCCCTATAATTCTGATGCTGGCTCAGTCCTCGTCATTTGATCCCGGACGAGCCCCCACATGTTAGGGCCCGTGATCAAAGGAACGAGACTGATACAAAGCGAAGGTCAAGCAGAGCTTTATTTCACGCCAAGCATCGAGAATCATACTGGCCGGTCAGGGTCGTCTCTATGCAGAGAGCGACCCCCCTAGTCTTACAGGCCGTCTTTTATAGGGCAAAACCGCAAACTGACCGTGAGCTTGTCCTTATTGGTCAGAAGCAGTGGGGTCAGGAGGGGTTACATGTGTGTTCTTTACTGGTTGGGAGTCTCCACCTGACCTGACTTCAGGAGCAGTGGGGTTGAGGGAGGGGGCATATGTGTCCTTTACTGATTGGACACCCCCACCTGGCCTGACTCGACCTTGTTCTTCTGGGGGACTGACATCAGGAGCCAGCAGACCACATTCCACGGGTGTCCTGGGCTTATCTTTCTAAGTAAGTTCCTCCAGGCTGACTTTGTTCCCTTAGGGCAAGGTCAGCTTGTGTTCACAACAAAATGGCTGCTTAGACAAGATGGAATCACTTAGGCTAAGCAGGTCCTAACATATAGAGAATTCAGATTTAATCTTAAACAATGAGAAAATTAGTATACATACTTTAATAAATGGGATGTTTGGGGCTACAAAAACAAAACAAAAACTAACTCAATTTAAAGTGACTGAAACAATAACATAAACTGTAAGCTTTCCCCAAAACTGTAAGCTAGAGGTAGGACTGGGAATGGGAAGGTACAAGGTTCTGCTGTGCATCTTTGAAATTTCCTTGGCTCTATCTTGTATTCACTTTGTCCTCAGGCTTCTGTCCAACTTCTAAGATGGCAGTTCCTTCTTCATATTCCATGGGAGAGAGAAAAAAAATATCTCTTCCAACCTTAGAATTTGTTCTTCTATTCTTTTGGGGGGGGGTGAAAATTTATTTATTTGAGAGAGAGAGAGAGAGAGAGAGCTTGCGCAGCAGGAGGAGGGGCAGAGGGGGAGGGAGAGGGAGAGAATCTCAAGCAGATGCTGCACTGAGCGTGGCATCTGACGCTGTGAGATCATGACCTGAGCTGAAACCAAGAGTCGGACACTTAAACAACGGAGCCACTCAGGTGCCCCAAAACTTCTGTTCTTTATTCAACTTAGGTTACAGGCCCATCTTTGGAACATTAACAGACCACACACTGAATCAATTACTGATGAGAGTATGGGATTACTAGATGTGGTTAAGAATAGTGGTCCTCAGATCTTACTATGATTCAGAATTACCCATGGAACTCCCCCTGCAACATTCCTAATTTAGTAGGTGGAGGATGGGGCCCACGAATTTGCATTGCTAACAAATTGCTAACAAGTTCCAGTGATGCTAATGCTGCTTGTTTGGGGGCCACACTTTGAGAATCACTGGCTTCTACTGCAGGATCTACCGCAGAGCTGGGGATAGAGTTGGCTCTTTTGAGCCACATGGGCTATGCGTGGGAGGCATGAGTATCTGACCAAAGTTGAGGTCCAGTTTAGAAAGAAGAGGGTTGAAATGAAAGATCAGAAGACAACCAACAGTGTCTCCTAAATGTGTTTAAGCAAGAACATGATAATGTCATAGATTTTATACCTTATTAAGGATGCAAGATTGAAGAGTGATCTAAATTAGGAGGACATCATAACATCTTATAAGAACAAAGAATTTTCAGTTCAAGATTACACCGTAGTTCAAATAATCAGTTTTTTTAATCAACAGGGATGCAAGATGTAAGATTTCTAAGGCAGGTGAGCACAGAATTGGACCAAGTCTCTAGACAGAGCAGTCGCATCCCTTCTCTGGATCGCCTTCCCTGGCTTTTGGAGTCGTTATTGTCCACAAGGAGTCATTATTGTCCATTATTAACTCCACAAGTTACACACAAGGCTGGTGTGTAACTGCGAGGGCAGAGCCGTAAGCAATTTGCTTAAATCCTTCTCAGGATGGTTTTTAATTAGGGTACCTTTTATAGGTGAGGGTGTAATAATGGAATGTTTGATTGGTCAATCTTTGTACCATTTGTATCTGCCCCCATTTGTCAAATCACAGTAAGAGAAACAAGGAAGTATTTCCCAGAGTGTGCCGCTTAAAACTCCCTAGTGCCTAGACATGCTGAGATAAATTACGAGGATAAAAGTTTTATAAGCAAATGAGTGTAGGAGACTTGAGCTTCCCCATGCATATTAAAGTGTTAAAAGCTCATAGAAATTATATAGTGGTGAAGCCCAACTGATTTTGTTTTGATACATTTCCCAAAGCTATTCGGTCACAGGAGCCTTTTTGCACAAGCCTGTTAACTACAGCAGGACTCTTGTCTTGTGCAACACGCTTTGGGAAATGGTGAATGAAGCTACTTTAAAACACTATCGAAGAAATTCTGTTTCCATTAGGAACCACTCCAAGACTTGCCAAGCTTCTCTCTAAAAGCAAATTCACTGATGCCTAATCTGAGTGTACCATAGTCAATTTCTGGGTGTTTCACACATGCCTTGATCAAGCTATGATCAAATCTAATAAAATGATTTTCATAGGACTTCTCTGCTAATTCCTCCTTTGACCATTACATACAGACAAAATGAGGGCTGCTGATGCTGATTTAAGTATACACAACAGATACTTAAATATTTTTAAAGGTGGTATACCACTGAAGAATGTAATTATGAACACACAAAGCCTTATATGTCATCAGTGAACATTCGGGTTGAATAGGATTTTAGCAATTTGACAACAACTCCTTCAAAAGTCTGCATGAATAATATGAGGTGTCCAATCACCAATAGTCTTTCTTTTTTTCTTATGTGTTTATTTCTAACACATTCAATTCAGTTGTTTCCTAAACACTTCCTGGATGGACACCTATGAGATTCCAGGGTCTCTGCTATTTCTAGTTTGTTACTTTTATGTGAGAACTACTCGTAATATTTTAAATGTTAAGACAGTTTCTTTTTTTAACTTCTAGAACTACACTCAATGGTTTCAGTATAGAATAAACAACTAGTAATGCTAAATGGCATGATGTCATGATATTCTCATTCAAAACCTGCATTTACTCATATTTTACTTTAAAAACCATCAGAAAAGGCATCTTATTAGGTGCGTTCTGAGGGTCTCTCCTTCCACTAATCTCCCACTAATCTAATGTAAGGCAGGGCACACTAGTGCCCAAACTTTTTTCCCCAAAGTGTTTACTTCTGTTTTTAAAAATAGTTTCTTCTGTTCTCTTGCTTGTCCCATATTGGTACATGAAGCTTGATGATTGCACAGATGAAATGCATAGAGTAAAACCCTGCAATCATGGTAAAAATACATACTTAAATTTAAAGCAGTTAGTTATCAAAGACAAATGGAGGCAGGATCCTGCACCGGAATGAATCTGCTCAATATTGACATAGTGAATTGTCCCAAGAAGATTAAACCACAGCTAGAAAAGCAGGCGGAGGAACAGTGAGTGACAGGGGCTTTATGGGGGGGCAATGCCTCCCAGGGGGAGAGTTCATCTTCTTACTCAAAGAGACGCCTTCAGGGATCATGTAACTTGAATTCCCTGTGAATTCAGTGTCATTTTAGCTTGACCAGCTCTGGAAGAACATATTAACCTCCGCTTGTGATTTTCAGAAAACCATTCTAATTTAGCAAGTAATTAAGGGTCACATGCAGGATAAAGAGCTAGATAATCTTGGATTACCCACAGGAAGCTTTGTCTCCAAGGCAACCCCCGGTGGAGGGGCTGTTAATGCAAAGGCCAGTCGGTTAATGAACTGGGAATGGTAACTGGCTCCCAGACCCGTTAGAGCCAGGGAAATAGAAATAACAATTATATTGCTATTGAATGATTCAGTGATAGAAAATAAATGCTTCAAAAGCCATGGCAGGCTAAACATTTAGAGAAAGGATGTAATTGTCACTATTCTGCCAGATCGAGGCTGCAGATCTAAAAGTAGCTTTCCCGGAACTCAGGCTACGCCAATCTTTATTTATGAATTTTAGACTTGTCTCCAGCTGAATCCTCTGGGTTCAGGGCTTCCTATGACCTAATTACCCCACAGTCTAGTTTCTCCAGAGGGGCAGCCTCCGTAACTCCACCAGGCTGGGAGATCGGCCCAAGGGACCTTTGGAAGAGGAGACAAAGGTGGCATTGTGCATCAGAGGCTTTGATATCTCACGCTGCGCTAAAAAATAAGATAAGGTTGCACAGATAAGCACCATAAGAGGATTTCTGACCAGGTTGGTAAAGGTGGAAGGGGAGGGTTCCTAGGACCTAATGAGGAAGTGCTGTGAGAACGTGGGGTCGCAAAGGCAGCCCCACGAGGAAACCCAAGTGGGACAGGGTGGAGACCTCCGGCACCTCACTGACTCGTTAAGGGGCCTCGTTTTCCCCAGTAGCCGAGGTTGGGTCTTACATTACTTCCACAAAGCTTTCTACAATTCCATGAGCCCTGTTCACTTCCCTCCTTCAAAAGCTTACTCAACGGTATGTTCGTCTTGCCTGCCTTGGTTTGGGGCTTCTTTGCTTGTGAGTCATGTGTATTTTGTCAATATTCTATAAACAGTTACTAGGAACCAGTCACAAGGTGGGCACTGTTGGATGCTGGAGACACCAAGATAAATGAGATATGGTGTCTGACAGCAGGAGTCCCCACGCTAGTGAAGGAGACCGGTGAGCAAGCAGAAACATACTGTAAACCCCGAGAGAGAGAAAAGCAGCCGGACTTACGTGGGATGCTGTACATTCTTGGATATTCAGTTATAAGAAAAAGAGCTAGTAACACGAAAGACGATTTATCATGAAGGCCAATGGCATGGGAGACTAAAACACAAGGAAACCTTGGTATTGAAAATTTCGGCTCTTAATCCCCAAATCATGAGACAGATGAAAAGCAGAGGGTGAAAAAAAAAAAGAAAAGAAAAGAAAAGCAGAGGGTGATGAACTTCTGAGTTAAGGTAGGAAAGACTAAAGAGCAAGGAAGATATTTTGGCAAAGATTTACCACAAACTCCTTCCCAGGAAAATCAGCCCAGCATGCTGTGTTTTCAGCATCCACCGAGGTAGACGACCACATTTATGAGCATTTCAGGACCGATTTGAGTATGTGAGAGATGAAAATGATCCGAAAATGATCCAAAACTTATCAGGTTTCCATGATAGGAACTGGAAAGAGACAATTCACTTTGAGGTGACACCCAACTGGAAAAGGACAGATTTCACTGTTTTGGGGGAACCAGTCTTAAGATCCCACAAAACAGAGATATACAGACTGATGGGATTTATGAACATTGTGTGTTTATTTAGGAAGCTGTTTTCATGATAAAGGAATGAATGCCCAGTGTTGGCAAAAGAGAAAGAAAGAGAGAGAGAGAGAAAGACGAAAGGAAATCTGATAGAACAAAGCTCACAAGGCTCTAGGGAGTTGAGACCCAAATAAGATTGCTGAGTGAGAAGCAGGGCCCCAAAGAAGAGCCAAAGCAATTCAGTCTTTCGGCCCAAAGGCAAAGAAGAAAGAGATACCAGCTCCACGGAGGGAAATTGAAAACACTTCATTGTAAAGTGGAGACACTCAAGTGGGGAAAACATGCTGCTTTGTCAGATAGGGCCGGGGAAGGCTCCTAGTGGAGGGAGAGGTTGCTCAGCTGAGATGTTCACCCCGCCCGCGTGCACTGATAAAGGGAAATGGGATGGGCGGAGGTAAGGGGGCCTCATATTTTCCTTTCTGTATTTGTAAACAGCTATAAAAAGCACTGGGGTAGGGAGGGAAGTAGATGCAGGAGCAGATACAACACACAAACCAGTTGGGAGGTAGAAATAAACTGAAACCCGTTGTCTGATGACTATTTAAATGGTCTGGACATATGCAGGAAGGTGCTCGGTGCAGCCACTGGTGATTCCTTTCTCCATCCATTATGTCATTGAATTTGACAAGATGACGACATTCCTTTTTTCGGCATATAAAACACGTTTAATAAATATTTGGATCAAAAACTAAGGAAAAAACCAAATACATGGCAAGTAAATGCTACCAAAATAATCTCGAAGTAAAATAAAATACGACAAACCAACATCAAGAACATTAAAACCATGTCTAGGTAAGACAGCCAGGTCTTGGAGGCCCCTCTGTCTATCCAAACCTCCGACTAACCTTTCGAACTCGGTCGAGTCCTATCTTCTCCAGGAAGCTGTCCCCATCACTCCTGTTGTGCACTAGGATCACCTCTGACCCCCAAATTCTGCCCTTAAAGCTTCTCTTCTCCAGAACGGCTTTAGTCCCTTCTGCCGTTGCCCACAGGTCATCCTGTAGAGCCTTTGGCATTATGGTCCTCCTCCTTCAGCTAAATTCCCATAGAGCGCTAGAATCTTTTTGGCAGAAAGCACCCCCCCAGCCATTCCAGACGGGACTCCTCATGCTCCTGCCTCCTTTCCATTCCTGCTGGTGCGTTACCTCTAGGCTGTCATTGCCTCTCCCATACCTGCCACCTGCCAGACTTTGCCCTTCAAACGTGCCCTCCCCCAACCCCTTTCAGAACCTGCTTACCATGAGCATGGTCAGATCACATCTTTCCCCTCCTCCGACATCACAGAGCTCAGCCCACACTCCAAAGAGCATTGAAATGCAGGGACAATAGAGTTAAACGGTTCCAAGCCGAAGAGGTAGTTCCCAGGCATCATCCAGAAGTGACTTCTATGTTTTTGTTGTTTTTCTGTTTGGTGGTATCGTTTTGAACTCATGGCTTTTGATGTATTTGATGCATTTGAATCCATTTCATTGATGATCCAGGAGCCCCGTTCTCTAATCTTATCATTGGCACGGAGGAAGTCACTTACCTTTCCGGATCTTCCTCTCCTCCTTGTCCTATTAGGAGATGTGTCTTTGTGATCTTCAAATTCCCCTCCCGTGCTAAAATGCTGAGATCTTGAGGGCTCCTGGGTGGCTCAGTTGGTTAGGCATCTGCCTTAGCTCAGATCATGATCCCAGGGGCCTGGGATCGAGCCCCACATTGGAATTCCTGCTCAGTGGGGAGCCTGCTTCTCCCTCTGCCTCTGCCTGCCGCTCCTTGTGCTCTCTCTCTGCTTGTGCTCTCTCTCTCTCTCTCTCAAATTAAAAAGAAAACAAATCTTAAAAAATGCTGAGATCTTAATTTCTGGCTCTCATGTGTCTCAGAGCTCATATAAAGGTAATTCTATGAAGTCAGTTGAATCATTGTATAACTGAAGTCAATTTACTCTTTGTGCAAATAATTTTTATCAAAGTAATTTGGAAAACAAAAACATTGTCAGATGACTCATTCTCATTTTTTTTTTAATATTAAAAAATCCAGCCATGGAACCGATAGAAGCACAGTGATTGACCCCGCTGCTGGCGCTTTCAGAAGCTGCAGGCAGCTGGCAAACAGCTTTCCAGCCTCCTGCCCAAGCATCTGCTGAGGATCTGCAGACCGTGGTGTGTCCTCCCCCCTCCCTCCCCCTGCCCCCCTCTTCTGCCTAGTTGCCCCCCATCCTCAGGCTGCTCATTAACTCATTAGAAGCTGCTTTAATAGCAGCTGAGGGGAGGCTTTGCTGTCTGCTGCCTGCAGCTCAAGGCACCTGCCTTGAGTCACCTGGAGACCTTGGGGAACGTGTCCTCCAACACCCAGACTCCGGCATCACACGCTGCTTTTCTCCCCGTAGTATTTACGACAGCATCAGGCATCAGAGTATCTCTTGTGTAAATCTTCATGGAACGCCTGCCTTCCGCCCTGGACAAGAAGTTCCACGAGGGCAGCTTGTGCGAGGTTTTGCATGTCCCCCACTCTCAGCTCAGGTGGCCCTGGGCAGGCATCCCAGGATTTGTTGACTGCTGAACGCATGTCTGCATGAGCGACTGAGTGCCTCCGTCTGATGGGGAGCCACCTGGCCACACAGAGACCTTCCTCTTGATTTTCAAATTGTCCACATAAGATTAAAGAAAGATGTCTCTCCAACTGGGGCTGACATCGTAGGTCTAGGTGTCAGAATACGCGTGCAAATACATGCGTGTGTATTCAACGGACAGTGGGGCTCTCCTATTCTAATCCAAGGTACTCAGGGACTTCAGAGGAGGAGACTGGCCAGTTTCTGGTCCTGTGGGGCTGCATGGTATTAGGGGAAAAAAGCATTGACCTGCTAGGTTGAAGATCTAGAGTCTGGTGCGGACTCAGCCCCTCTTGGTGACCTGGGTCATTGTGAGCTCCTCACTTTTTCCTCTGCAAAGCAGTGGCGTCTGTAGGGATCTTTCTAGTGTTGCAATCCTAAGGTTCTCCAGGTGGAGAGTGTGGTCTCACCGATCTAGAGCCAGGGTACTGGCCAGCTGCCTTCTCAGCCCACAAATGACATAGATGATATTCATTCTAAATATCTCCCCCTAAATCAAACTCTTCCTTCGAATTACAATTTTCAGACCAGAGGCTGCACAATCATTGTTGACTTTTACGACTCTGTCTGCTTCCCGGGTTTCTGTCTTTCACTGAGTGTCCTTGTGTTGGCTTTAAGTTATTGACACATAACTGCATGCCAGGCTCTGTTCCAAGCACTTGATGTGTATCAGCTCATTTCAACAAGGATAAACTGCGGTTGCCCTAGGGTTTGCTCACGTCACGTGCTCACAGTGGCAGGCTGACCTGTGACATGTCAGTTTCCTATTTCTTTGACCCATGCCTATGGCATGGCCGGATTTTACACTGAGGCAGCATGGAAAGGTAACTTAAGCACTTGGATACTTAGGAGGGAGTGGAAGACAAACCGCAGGGCTAATGCCCCAAGTAAGTTACAGTGTGTCAGGAAATTAACCAGCAAGGAGGGTTTGACAACAGTAGGAGATAATATATAAAGAGCTAAATCCTTTGGCATACTGTCTAAATCCTCCAAGAATTCAGGGAAGGAAGCATCAAAGGGCAACCCCGGAGAGCCCATGTTCTTGATGCTTATCTCCGAGTCCCCCTGGCATCTGTCCTTTCACGGGGTCCTGTTCCCTAGCAAGCACAGACAAGCCAGCCACCCTGCCTGCCAGAAGGTGATTCTGGAAGCCCACGGTTCCACAGCACGCCTCTCCTCCCTGCAACACACTTGGCTCTCATTTCTTTGCTACTTAAAAAGGTGAACAGTCCCCTTGACTGAAGATACTAAGATGCCATTTTTCTGATGATGAAAGTTAACACAGGTTCATTCTAAAGATTTGGGAAAGCATAGAAAAGTGTAAAGAAGAAGCAAAAAAGAAAGAGAGAGAGAGAGAGAAAGAAAGAAAGAAAGAGAAAGAAAGAAAGAAAGAAAGAAAGAAAGAAAGAAAGAAAGAAAGAAAGAAAACACGTTCAACTCTCAGAGGCACTCTTGGTTAAGTCAATGCTACCTTCTTTTCTTTAATTCCTATTCCTTGAAGGCAAATAAATGTTCATGACCACGTTTCACCCCATGCCTGGGACCCAGGGGCAGGTCTGTTGGCAAATCACATCCAGCTGGCAGGAGAACTTTTTTTCCTCTGAGAAGGGGGACAAAGGTCGGGATGACGCAGGCTTGTCTCCGTCCAGTCTCCCCAGCATTCTGAAAGGCAGCCAGGGAGTTGGAACATAAAGGTTTTAGCCTGAATTCAGCCCCATATGGGAACGAAGGACAGGCACAGCTGGACTCACCCGGTGATTGCTGTTCTGGCTAACCTCAGAAGATGCTCTGGAAAGATCTGAAATTCAAATCTCTCGATCGATCGACCGAGCCCCTTCCTCCCCCACCAAACCTTTCCCTTTTACTCCTCCTGGACACACACAGATGACAGCTTTATTTGTGGTCCGGCTACACTTCATAGTCCTCTCTCCTTTTTTTTTTTTTTCTTTTTTGGTCTCATTAACTCCACTCCCTCAGTCTCCCCAGATTTTCCAATGATTAAAGTAGTGGGCTTTTAAAAAAGGCCTCCAATTAGCACCTCATCAGCTCCAATTAGAGGAGACAAAGGCAGTGTAAAGATAACTCAATGAGAGAGGCCGGCACAACCTCATGTAATCACTTAAGACAAGCATTGAGCATTCTCTTTGCTAACCACGCTGGGCCTATTCACCTTTCTTTCTTCCTTTTGGATGCATTTAAGACTGTTTTGCTGGGAAGACAGGCCTCCCGGGAGTCTCATAATTCCTTATTCAGAGGCTACCTGTTTACAGCTCCCGGAGCCCAAGGACCTAAACAATCCTATATTGTCTGCCCAGCGCTTCCCTAAACTTCAGCCTCCCTAATGGCCAGTGCCCTGGGAGCAGCCCAATCAGTTAAAGCTGGGCTTTATGCTCATAGAGGGTTCTTCTTGGAGTATCTTCTAATTACACAGGAGGGCAACAATGTATTTTTTTTCAATGAGAGTTCTTTGGAGCAGTTAATTTGGTGCCTGTACTAAATGCCCCCAAACATTAATTAGGGTGGAAGGAACCCTAATTTCCTCTGCAGCTTTCCCCTCCACTTACTTCCCTCGCTTTCACATAGGCCTGGGTGAGTCTCCATAATGAAATTACCTCATTAATGCCTTTATTCTTCACAGTAACTCATTCAAAACCGACCATTTAGCTTTAATTTAATGCTGTCAAAAGGAAAAAGGTGCATTCATGGCTTTGATTAGCAAAAAAATTCCCCCCCCTAAGGGGCGGACAGATTTAAATTATGAAGATGGTAAGTAGTGAGTTATAATTGGGCACAAGCAGCACTTCGGGAAAGCGTAAATGCTTTCAAAGCCGGGCCAGGCTGGTCTGCGGGCTATTAACTGTGTCCAGTGCCTTGTTCTCTCTATTTGAATTGATGGCAAGTTAACTATAAAAAAGAAAATGGGGTTTAATTTTTGTTTAATACACAGTGGGGTTGTATTTACCCACAGAGCAATAGCTTTTCGATGAGCTCAGTCTTTGTTCTCTTAATAATTTATTATCCGTGCTTTCTAGCATGAGTCTTGAAGGGCGCCGTGCGTGCCTCTGTTTCTAGGGGAAAACAAACCCTTAAGGGCGCAGACTGAGTCGGGGGCAGGGGTTTTGACCCAACACCCCGACTGGGGCGGCACCAGATATGTGAGCTCGAACAACATGTTTCATAAGGATTTTTAGAGTTATAGCACTGTGGGGATTTAACCTTTAAACACCTCTTTCCTTGATGTTTTCTCAGTTGATACAATAATCCTAGGAGGGAAGGCTTTGATGGGACATGCCCAGTGAAAAAACAGACATTCAGGGAGCCTAAGGGATTTACTAAAAAAAAAAAAAATCATGGTTAGTGGCAAACGCAGGCCTAGAAGCCACTACCCCACAGGCGTGGGGAGTGCACCATACACAATACTCCAATTTTGAGGACAGAACTGCCATTTGGTAACATCCAGAGTTTCAGGTATGTTTACATTGGCTCCATCTCAATTCGTACATAAAGAAAAGCTTCCATACTAGGAAATACTAGCCTATCTGAAATACATTGCCTGGTGATGCAGATTTATATATGTATAATCATATAGCACCTGGTTTATTACACGGCCACGAATCACAAATGGATGGAGTGGGTCGTTTGGAAGCACAGAGGTGTTCAGTCACTAAGCAATGAGAGAGAGATCCAAACGAGATCAAATAGCTTCTCTTAAAACCTGAACTTATGAGACATAACCATTAAAACAATATAGAGGCTCCATAGAAAGAGTAACGGACCTGGGGTCAGAGAGATCTGCTTTAAAAATCCCACCTTGACCACGAACAGGGGCCTTCTGTTTTCTCGGTCTGAGTCATCTCATTCATGCAATCACAAAACCAATTTGGGAGGATGAGATAACACATGAAACGAGTGAATATGTAAACAGTGCCTTGCGAGTTTCAGAGAGTAAGTTGTTGGGGAGGAGCTACTACTCTCTTAGCTGCTATTCTGGAGGCCTGCAAATAAAAAGGACAAAAGATAGACTAGCAAGAGAAAAGACAGATTTTTATTGATTTAATGACGAATCTGGGATGTACATACCATTTTAACAGGAGATGGGGAAGAGCAGCGGAGCACTTCTGGAACAAATGACTTCTTAGAAACAGGGTGAGGAAGCAAGAGAAAAAGACATTTAGAAACAAATGGTTTGGGCCCCTGGGTGGCGCAGTTGGTTGAGCGACTGCCTTCGGCTCAGGTCATGATCCCGGAGTCCCGGGATCGAGTCCCACATCGGGCTCCCGGCTCCATGGCGAGTCCGTTTCTCACTCTGACCTGCTCTCTCTCACTCTCTCTCTTTCCTAATAAATAAATAAATAAAATCTTTAAAAAAAAAAAAAAAAAAGAAACAAATGGTTTTTCGGAACAATGAATGGGTCCTCGGGAGAACAGATGGGAGTTTTGTGGTAGTGTATGTTTGGGTGTGGCAGAGACTCCCTCTCCAAGAAGAGATTAGACTTGCTTGAGGGGAAAGGATTTATGACAACTGAATTCTTTCAGGAGACCCTG
Organism: Nasua narica; assembly: GCA_028533885.1. Classification (NCBI taxonomy): domain Eukaryota; kingdom Metazoa; phylum Chordata; class Mammalia; order Carnivora; family Procyonidae; genus Nasua; species Nasua narica. Next base: position 65,811,905 of record CM052808.1, read on the forward strand.
CTTTTAGGGAAATAAGGGGTTGCAGGAACTTAAATACCTTCAGCTTAAAATGTTTTTTATGCCACAGTGGCTTATTCTGGACCCCTTCATAAGGAAAACATGGTACCAAGCTAAATGCCCTATATTTTGGAAAAGGCCCATGTTGTATCAATACATATATTTTTGTATTAAATTCATATACTTAATATTTATGGCTTAGAATATAACATTTTAAGTAATAACTATTTTAAAAGTACCTATTAAGCATGCCATTATAATACTTTATACTTTTCTGAGCACTTGAGATTACAAAATATTTTGGCAACAAATGTCAAATACAAATAGCTCTGCCCAAATAGAAAATATCGGTGGGGTGCCTGGGTGGCTCAGTGGGTTAAAGCCTCTACCTTCAGCTCAGGTCATGGTCTCAGAGTCCTGGGATCAAGCCCCGCATGCTGAGCAGGGAGCCTGCTTCCCCCCACTCCTGCCTGCCTCTCTGCCTACTTGTGATCTTTCTCTCTCTCTCTCTCTTTATGTCAAACAGATAAATAAAATCTTAAAAAAAAAAGAAAATATCGGCAATTGGGAAAATGTATTTTTTACATCAAATCCATGTAACTCCATCAGATAGTTGACAAATAGTTAACCTCCTCTTGGTTGTCACAGTCAAGCATATTATTTGTAAAAAAAAAAAAAAAATTATCCATTAGCAAAACAAAATATCTCCCTTAATTAATGTAGTATCAGTTGTTTCAGCCAGTAACCCATCACACCAATGTGAGAACTGATATTTTTCTGGCCTTTGGTCATAATTTACTGGGTTTGATCATTATTGAAATGGCCACGGGGTGTTTTGGGTCAAGATCCTTATTTTCTTGCCTTGGAAACGTGAAACACACTCAGGTTTGGAATAGCAGGGAATGCCAGATCTTCTCAGGGAAAGCTTCATGTTGGCTGTTGTTTTACTTATCACGGCTCCCCATTCCTTCCCTATTGATGGTTGCTGTGTGTGTGTGTGAGATACTGGAAAAGATTAAAACCTCAGCTGGCTTGGGCTGTGAGCTTCCCTACTTTCCTGATATGTCAGGCACAGTGATGTGAACAACACACCGCATTAAATGCAGTGTTATACACAATGGCATGTATGGGACTGGGCTCCCCTCTCCCGTACCCCATTAGTGCAATTTTCAGACATGACCTCAGACTTTTTATACTAAAAGAGAAGGATTTGCAAAGCATCTTTTTGTGCACTTCCTCTTCATTTAGGACTTTCTGTGGGCACATCATTAATATCAGTAAATAATTACATCAGTGTGATTTAGTTCTAGAATTAGAATAACATATTGCGTTATACTGGCAATGCATTCCACATAAGATACTGAATTGCTTACAGGCCATTGGAAAATCGGTGCCGTTAGGGGCAGGAAGATTGCTGGTCACACTTGAAGCAAGGACAGACTCCTGGGGCAGATCTTCCCCCCAGAGCCTTCCGAGGGAGCTTGGCGCTGCCAACACCTTAATTTTGCACTTCTAGCCTCTAGGACTGTGAGATAACGAGTTTCTGCATTTTAAGCCACCCATTTTACGGTACTCTGTTTTGGCAGCCTTAAGAAATGAACACAGGTGCAATACAAATGTTCTTAGAAATGATTATTTAACCTCATTCTAAATAATGACCCTTATTCTTCTGTCATCATGATTGGGACTAATACAGTGATTTATTATAGAAATAAGGTTCATATGCTCTTATTAGGACAATATTTATGGGTTTTTTTTGTTCATATAATCCTTTTCTTCCAAAGATCTTCGAGCAGTAACAGTTCGATCACTGCTGGATATTTATCAGAAAAAATTTTCTGAGGCACTTCTCTGACATTCTCCCTTTCCCCACTCCCTCAAATATGAAACCCTATGTATGAGCCTCTTTGCTGTCTTGCCTTTACTCTGTGGTGTTCTTGATCATAAGGAAACACCAGATGTCAAGGTGACTTTCTCATTAAGGGAAGTCATTTTCATCTTTCATTGTTAAAATGAAGATAATATGCACATTTCAAAAATTTTAGGAGAAATTACACACTTAGAGCATGGACAGACTCAAGAACCATGGAGTAAGTGAAAATCTTTTCCACAAATAAATGAGAAACAAAGTTGAAAGTGTCTAGTTCAAGGGCTGGTACATAGTAAGTACTTAATAGCTACCCATTTCTGTCCTCCCACTCCTCTTTCATTTAACAGAGCGTTCGTGTCATAGAGACAGGGAAGTCAGGCAGCACATCCTGCCTTAAAATTTAAAGATTTTTAAAATCTTTTTTAAAAAGATTTATTTATTTATTTTGGAGAGAGTGCGCGCATGTGCGCACGCTCCTGGGTGGGGGGAGGGGCAGAGGGCGAGAACCCCAAGCAGAGTCCGTGCTGAGTGTGGATCCTGATGTGGGGCCCGGTCTCATGACCCATGAGATCATAACCTGAGCCAGAACCAAGAGTGGGACGTTTAACCGACTGAGCCTCCCAAGTGCCCCAGGAAATCCACTTTTAGTCAAAGAGCTGTGTGGGAGATACTCTAAGGATTTTGTAAACTGTTAAGACAAATTTAAAATATGCATAGTGTGAACTCACAGATGCCTCAGAAGCATGAGCTTCAAGCAAGGCTTTAAAAACACAGGTTAGGAGGGACAGGGTGGGCTGGGTGATGGACACTGGGGAGGGGATGTGCTCTGGTGAGTGCTGTGAAATGTGTAAGCCTGATGATTCACAGACACGTACCCTGGGGCAAATAATACATTATATGTTAATAAAAAGACAAACAAAGAAACAAAACCTAGGTTAGACATACCCAGCGCCCTTGGATATGACCTCTCCCAGCCCTGAACATCCATGTGGTCTTGTTTTGCTAAATGCAGTCTGCCTTGGAAGCCGTTTGTTTGTATCTGTGAATGCTCTTCTCTAACAGATCCCTGGAGGAAAGGAGCCCTTTCATTCAGTGTTTGGTTTTGGCCTACAATTACCTCACTTTGTATGTTGCCCCAAGTATCGTCCATCATCGCTATATTTTCTACACTGCTTACGTGTCTGCCTTCTCCCATAAGCTATGAACTCCTCAAGGGCAAGTGCAAACACACAGGTACATTCCCACTCCCACTTCCTGCTCCAGGGTGCTGGCCAAATTCACGTCTATTTCAAAGCCACTCTTGTTTCTGGCAAAATCCTCTTGGACCTGAGCTGGTTTCCTCCCTTGCATCCGGACCAAGAATTTTAACTCTGTGATCTTACTCTACGCAACGTGTTTCTACAACATAACTCAGTATGGGGGCACATTGTAGGTTGATACTTAACTGTAAGAAGAATGCTTTAGCATGTTATTGTTACACATTGTGCGGTCCTGTGACATCGGATTTTCATATGAGGTCAGCTCATAGATGCAGAAAAATGCCATACTTGTAAGGCAGTATCGAGACCAGTAGTAATTGAGGGCAAGTGATGTGTAAAGCTTTATTTCACTCTTTGTGTCCTCATCCGAACAATGGAAAAACGAACGCCAGCCACCGTTAAAAATACCATATTCATTTTACAGGGGGTAATTTTCCAATGAGCATATAAAAGTGTGAGCCTTCGGGAATATTCATCTCCTTGGATTGCTGGCTCATTTGATTCATGCTAGACTAAGAGTGTGTTCCGAAGAACACCGACGTAGTTTGTAATTATGCCCCGGAAAGTACACGATCTCATTTTCTTCACCGTGGCCGTGCTGGAAGGAAAACTGAACACAAATCCCTTCTTCTCTCTCCCTCTTCCCTTGTTGCATCTGGTCAATTCTAACAAACACGACTAATGACCAGGCTGTGTCGGCATCACCTAGTCAAGTAGTCCATTCAGCCTGCTCAAAAGAGCACGCACGTCATCAAGCATTTGGCTGAATGCACAATTCACACTGAATAGGGCAAATATTTGGATTCAAGTATAGGTCAGCAGCAACCAATTGAAATATTGATAAAGGAAGCCTGTGGGAACTAAATGTACATAAAAGAAGGAAAGAAGGAAAGGGAAAAAAGGAGGTTCTCGAGGGGTGAGCCAGGGCACCGAGACCCCGGGGCTGATTTGTCTCTCCCACACCGGGGCTGATTTGTCTCTCCCACAAGCCGGTGGGTGGCTTAGCTGGGGGCGGGGGGCGGGGGGGGGCAGGGGGGGGCGAGTGGAGCCAGCACCAGCTGCCTGTTTTCCTAGTTCCAGAAAGCGCTATGTTCAAACTGTGCCATTTGGTTCTGATGTGGAGTTCATAATTTACTATGAAAGTACTGTGAAACTTTGCAATAGGACCCCCTTGCGCCTGCTCACTCAATTTTATTTAAAAAAAGAATGAGACCGGAGTCTCTTGTGTGTGTGTGTGTGTGTGTGTGTGTGTGTGTGTGTGTGTGTTTAATTGTCCTATTTGGCCCCCAGATCACACCGGGGTAGGTTTTATTGACTTGAGAACACTCCAGAGCACGGAGGAGTCCCTGGTCAACTCCTCCTGGCTCTGAGCCCCCCTCCGTGCACTCACCCGCGACGCTTAGCAAATCCAAACCTCTGTGGCTCAAAGTCAGTGTTTGCCGCCGTCACAGCCCATTTATAACGCCTCGCTTTATGGGTGGTTTAATTCTCAAACATCCACTCTGCATGTGGGCATTAACGTGTCCCCGTGGCACACTCAGCCGCATCCTCTTCTTCTTACAACGGTCAGAAATCCCAGACTCCGGCTTCACCAGAACACTCAGCCTTCTTGCATTCTCCGACCTGCGAGCACCAGACTCCTCTGCGGGGCTAGCCTAACTCCCCCCAGAGCTCTGAAACCCCCCAGTGAGCGGTGACTGGGACAAGAGCTCCCAATTCCTTTGGTCCGTGGGTGGTTCCCAGCCTGCTCCCCCGCCCTTGTATTGCGGCCACCACGAGGACCAGGCAGCAGCTTGCCCCCCAGCACCGGCAGCTTGGCTGAATTTGGGGGGGCAGGGGTTGTAGATAATTGTTAGGTATCCAGGGGTCACTCCTTGGAAATGAAGACTCTGCCTGCAGCCTGCACCCCTGGAGACGACAATGCGCTTCAGAGAGGAAGAGATTGGGAGGAGATGTCAAACTTGAAACCGAAGAAAGGCACACCGAATACGCAATTAACTTCTCAGAAATGTCTTCCAAAACCCAGATAGGGAATGTTGGTTTATTTAGCCTTCTATGAATCAGGCTTCTTTCTCAAGCCTGGAGATCCAACCCTCTAAGATACAAACCATTGATAGTTATCCCAAAGAACCAAAACATCTTTCAATGTTAAACTGTGCTCAGAATAAAGTGTTCTCTCATAGTTCTTTGTGTTCTTATTTGTTTATGGAGCATGTGACATTTATCTAATAATCAGAATGTTTACCTAAATAGACTGCGCCCTCAGTCACTTTTTTTAATAAGATTTTATTTATTTATTTGACAGAGAGAAAGAGAGAGAGAGATCACAAGTAGGCAGAGAGGCAGGCAGAGAGAGAAAGGGGGAAGCAGGCTCCCCACTGAGCAGAGAGCCCGATACAGGGCTCGATCCCAGGACCCTGAGATCATGACCTGAGCTGAAGGCAGAGGCTTTAACCCACTGAGCCACTCAGGCGCCCCATTCAGTCACTTTTGATAACTTTTTTTTTTGCCTTATATTAAAAGGTTATTTAAATGCTAAATGGAACTGTCTTATCCTGAAGCATAGACCAATGCATGGAGAGGGTCCGAGGGATTGCGGTAGCTTGCACACACTGATCTCTCATTCAGAAATTCTCACTCCCTCTGGACCACCACCTGCATCTCTTGGGCTTGGACAAGGAAGTGGGTGAGCCAGTAAAACTCACGATCACTCTTTAAGATTAGAGGCCAAGTCTGACTGGAGAAACAGACTAATGGGTGAGAATGCATAGGCAGCACTGGTGCCTCAATAGGATTTTACGATCCTAAGAGCAGAACCCAATCAACGAAGAGAGTAAAAAAAAGTAGGGTGAGTTATACAGGTTGAAAGGGTGCCTCAGGGCTGGACGGGCAGCAGACCTTGCAAGCAGGAGGAGTCCTGAAAGGCAAAGTCATCAGCAGGGAAGGCAGAGGTCCCTCCCCCACCCCCTCTCCTGGGCAGCTGGTCTACCACTTTGCCTCTCACGTGATCTCTGGAAATCAGGGCAACTTCAGAATAGAGACAAGACTCACATTATGCTGATTTCGCTCGCTTTCTTTAAAAAAAGAGAAAAAACCCTGCCTTACCAATTCTAAGATGCCTTAGATTATAAGACCCATCATTAGCTGAAGTATCTCTAAAAAAGAAAAACCACCGCCCATTAAACCCTGTCTCCATCTTAACAATAGTCCTTTGCAATGCACAAATTGATGTCACTGGTCTCTCATTGGTTTGACATTTCTTTCATCCATTCTGAGGGATTTGGTCCTTTCTTCTGCCTTCTGCTGCGTTTCTTGGTAAGCAATCCTCCTCTCAGTAAACAAAAGGTGACACAGCTTCACTTGCTCTGGGTAAATACGTTTCTTAGCTCTTTTGAAGTGATTTGCATGAAAATGAAGAACATTTGCTTTACTAACAGCAAATTCACACCCCGTTGTCCTAGCTCAGTGCGTCTTGGTAGGCACAATAACATTTGGTTTCAATGTTGAATCAGAGTGGAATTTTCCTGAAGCCATCTTAAAGGCCGCGCAAGTACCCAAAATGCACCTAACTCAATGGAAGGGATGATAATATGCACAGCTGCGGGTAATCGGAAGACATACATGAAGACTGTCGCCTGGTTGATAGCAATTATAAAATGCCTTTGATTTGTAAGAGGTCTTCGATTTTGTAGATGTTAAAGTGGGAAATCATATGCGTGTCATTAATGAGGTCGTTGAATTTGGTGTTTGCGGGATGAGTGTTGAGAAGAGAGGTCCTCCAAGGAAGCAATGACCAAGGTTCTTCTAGAGTAGAACTTTCTGGTGCTGGGAGGGTGAACATTGCCACTCCTGGTGTCCACGTAACTCGGGAGCTCTCACAACCTGTGTCCTGTGAGCCTCCTGATAAGACCTGGGAGTAGGCATTAGATCTTTACGTAGTGGCGCCCCAGGGAGGCAAAAGGCCTGCTCCCATCACACTGTCAGTGGGCGGCAGGGACAGGTGAGGTGGGGATCTGTGAGGCTCAGAGCGGGGCTCCTCCCATACCATGGGGAGGGGCTGGGGCCATTAAGGGTTTGCAGCAATTCTGCCTGGATGGATGAACCACAGGGGGCAGCCTGTGCCCAGTACCCTAACAGGGCCTCGGCGTGCCTTGCATTGTGGCCTGGCTCCTTCTACACTGTCGGGCACAGGCCTTTCCTCTAACGGAACCCGCGCACCTGGGAGTCCTTCTGCAGCTGCTTCTCGGAAGACCCCCAGTGGCCAAAGCACCCACTACATTTGTTGCAGAACAATTTTACTGTAGTAGAAAAATAGATAACAACTGAAAGAAAAAAAATCAATTAAGCTTTCAGATTTCCTGAGATCTGAATCCACATGAAACCCGATCTTTGATGCTGGCCTAGGCACCATCAGTGATGAGAAGAGAGGGGTCCCAAATGATGCAGTAATCTCAAACAAAAGCTCAGTCCTCTAGTATGCACGTTTATTAAGCTAGGAAACCGGACGTGTGTGTTTACTGAATGCAGTTCTACTGATACAGAAATATTATAATTCTATTACGGGAAATTGGAAGAGTTATGGAAGATGAAGGAATCTCGCCCACTGCCCAAGCCATTGCTGTTTTGGTGAAGGGCAGATTCATGAATTTTAGGACATTTTCACAAGCATCAAAGCAAACAGGATTGTGAATAAGCTATCAAGTAACCACAACATTCAATTAACTAGAGCCCGAACCAGGAGCTTCTCGACACCCCAGATTGGCAGATAATCCCAGAGGCTGGTACAGAGCGGGGCCAGCCTTGTTCTGTGAGGATCTGCTGCGGGCTTAGCTCCCAGGCTTTTCCTCAGCAGCCTGGCAAGGTGGGTGTGTGGGGGGGGCGTTGGCTCAGGAGAATGAACCAGGTGTTCCTTTTCACCGGCATCTCTCAGGCTGATTGTGGGGGGTCGCACTGTTGTTCCATCAGAGGTCAGAACTAGCAGTCACGCTGCCACGCAGGAACCTAGGGCGGAGCCACACGCTGCAAGTGTGATCAAATCTTGTGATCAAATCTGCCACCAGGTGTGCAAGTCTTAGATTTTACAGTTGAGAAAGGCGTTAGGTAATCACCTGGAGGACCCGATGCTTTCTAGGAGGGCTGGAAGGCAGCTAAAGGCACTCGCCCTGCTTTGGGGGCCCTCCCTGGCGGTCAGCAGATAGTTCTCAACAGTGGCAATACTGCCTCCTAGGGGTTGTTTAGGAAATGATGTGCGGTGTATGGAGTGTATGTGTATGTATGGAGTGTATGTGCGGTGTATGGAGTGTAGTGTGCAGGAGGGATTGCGGGGGGGTCACAATGAGTGACCAGCCTACAGCTTCATTCTGCTTTCCACATAAACACAATTTATCTTTTGAAACGTTATAATTCTACATAAATTAAGGAAAGATTATACTTACACTTGGTTGGAATTTTACTGAGAGTTATTCACCCGCACAATGCAGCTCAGGGTCACCGACACTCGTTCTACTTTGCAGCTGTGTAATTGGGCGAGTGTGTGCCCAGGTGCAAGCATTACTCCCTTGTGTCTTCTAGCTGCTGGAAAACATAGTCTAACAATTTCTCTTTGATTTATTCTTTATATATTGTCAGGACATTAGAATGACGAACGTGATATCTCCGTAGATAACTGTGCATTTCATTTTAGGAAACTATTGGCCAGAGTTGAACAATATTTGCTATAAAAGGGGAGGGTGTTGGGTCTGATTGGATTGGAAAGTGCCGCTCAATTGTACCTACAACCCCCAGCAATTCTGCCGCGCAGCACTATTATGGAAATCAATTGTGTTCTGGAAGATTGCTGCTGTGGGCTCAGCCCTGACACTGCAGTGACTGTTCACGGGCTCGACATGCTGCTGCTGAAACACGGGTGCCCCGACTGTCTCCCACACGTCGTGTTGGTTCAGTGCTAACCCAGCCTCTTGGAGCTAGGGCAGACCAGCGATGGGTGTCCGATCCTGGAAAGTCAGGTGCTGGAGAGGAAGCATGAACTTCTGAGCACGGCCTCTGCATGGCCTATTCCAGTCTCGTATCCAACCTAGAACATCGGCTTCCCTTCACCCACGCAGACAAAACGATCGAGCGCCCTCACATTCTCCTTGATTCCAAAAAAAATCCTTCCTTATATCCAGGCAATTAACAGTCTTCCTTACAGACAGAATACTAATGTGATAAGGAGCTGGCCCCTAGCGAAGCGCTCGGGAGCATGCCTGCAGAAAACACACGTCTGCTTAACAGCCCTTGGCATGAAAACCAAGAGTTTTCATCTGGTGGGGGCGGGGGCTCCAGGCAGCTCGGCTGGGTGTTTAAGTGAAACCTCAGACCGTGTAGCGACACTGCTGTTGCAGCCTCCCCCCAGGACCGCTGCCGTCCTCCGAGGAACGTTCTAGAAGGAATGTAGGTTTCTCCCCAATGAAAGCCCCACTGGGGCAGGGTCTTGGGGGGTGGGGGTGGGGGGCGGCGTGACTCGGACTCACTGTGCGATTCAACTGCTCCACCTGGTGACCGAGCTAGGAAATGCAGGAGGGGGTGCAGAGGGCGCTCGGGGGAGAGGAGGGAAACGGAGGCTGACTTGACAGCTCTGTGGTCCCCAGACTGAGCGGTAGGGAGAGCTAACTGCACGTTTGATGCTTATAGTCTCCGTGCCCCTGCTAATTTCCCAAGTGCTGCATGTGACAGAGGATTTGTATCTGCTTCAGCTAAAACATAGTTTCACAACTCTGTTCTTAAAAAAAAACAACCCACTGATTTCTTTCTTTCCTACCCACTCGTTCATAGCAGCAGAGCTAAACCTTAGCATTGTCCCCAAATTCCTCCTTCCCCTCCCAACCCCGCTGCCCAGCTTCCACCAGGACCGCCTGGGCTCTTGGGCGAGGCCTCTGCAGAGCCTCCTCCAGCTGACCCTTTGCCTCCCGCTCCCCTCACTTTTAAAGAGATGCGTTCTGAAGGAGTCTTTCTCTTTCCATTCATCCCTCTCTTCTTCAGTTCTGCTTTTGGGTGGAGTACCTTGACACCTGTTGATTATTTTTGTCTGGGTACACTTCCCTTGGTCAAAGAGCAGACCAGTATCGAAAGGCTATTCTATATATTTCTATATATAATCTAATGTAGGGGCTTCTGAAAGTGTGGTTCACGGAACTGGTCAGAAATGCAGGTGTTCTGCCCCCCGCCCCCCCGCCCCACGGCTGGCTGAATGGCCAACTCTGGGCATGGGGGCAGCAAGCTGCTTTCGCCAGCCCTCCAGTGATCTGGGGGCCCGCGCAGGCTTGAGAATCACAGGGCTAATGTCTTTCTTTTCTAGTTCCCTTCTCTTGCTTGCGCAGGTGCCCCCCCCCCCAAATGCCCCTGGAGGTGCTGACAAGCACTGGGGTCTCTTCTAACAACTGCTGGGGCTGGGAAAGCAGATTGCCAAAGAGCAAGCATGCAAACACTTACATTCTCATTCCTGGTGGGATTCGCCAAGAGCAAGAAATCATACAGGGGCCTTTTGAGTAGTGAGGAAATTCCAAATTGCTTATTTACTCTTTACATTGTTTCCAGAAACTCACTTTGGAGACTTCCGAGGCCGCAAGAATCCTTCCGTGATTCTCTGGAAAAGAGCACAGCATCGTGGTTCTTTCTGTGAGAACATAGAACAGAGCAGTCTTTGCCTCTAGGTCCCAGGTTGTGGATTTGGCCTGGGTTCCGGCCCCTGTCAGGTGTGTTCTAGGGAACTGAGGCGGTCCTGCCCAGAACCTTCCATCTTTGTGCCCGAAGCCCCCAAACGACTCCTAATGCTGAGGCCTCGAGAACTCTCCTGCATGTGGCTTAGCCTCCTCCCGGCCCCTAAGCCTTTCCGTTCTTGCCTTTGGGGTGTCGTCTAACCACTACTTAACGCCTTTTTTCCCTGGGACCATTATACCTCACAAGTATTGTGTCTCACGTTTCTGAAATTTCCGGTGGCCGTTGGCTCCTAGCGGAGGCTTTGGAAACCGCCTCTCTGTATTTCCGCAGCCAGACGGACGTGTTGTCACTGAGCACGGGACCTGTGACAAAGAGCACAGTGAGGACTCAGGGTCCACGGCCTTGGCTCTGCTGTCCCAGGCCACAACTCCGACAGAAATCCAACTTAGAAGAGGCTCACATACTGAAAAATGCTGCAGTAGATCTCACGTGGCACATGTTCCGAGTGTTCCAGTCACGTTGTCTGGGTTCTTTTGTCCTCAGCCTCTCGTTCTGCTTTCCTCTCTGCTGACTTCGTCCCCAGGCGGGCTTTCTGCACACGGCAGGCAAGATGACTCGCTGCCCCGAAGGGTCCTCGACACGATGTGAAGGTACAAACAGGCACCGGGAGAGGCACGTTGGAGAACGGCTGGACACACGCTGTGTTCTGGGCTTTGGTTGGCGGCAGGAATCACATGCAGACGGGCCTGGGTCATGGCTGTGGCCACCTCTGTCGGGGAGGTGGGGTCGGCCGCGCCCCAGCCATACCGACAGGTTCACCAACGGAGGGCAGATTTTTGTTCCCAGAAGAGGAAAAACTGCTGGATAATGGACGACAGAGATACCCCTTTGCCACCACAGAGGCTGTGTTTGTTTACAGAAAACCAAAGTTTCACATTCATTTATTTAGATTTATTTTTTATTTATATTTATTTATTTTTAAAGATTTTAATTATTTATTTGAGAGAGAGAAAGACAGAAATAGTGAGCGAGAGAGACAGAGAGAGCGAGCACAAAGAAGGGGGAGGGGCAGAAGGAGAGGGAGAAGCAGGCTCCCCAACAAGCAGGGAGCCCCATGCGGGATTTGATCCCAGGACCCTGGGATCATGACCTGAGCCGAAGGCAGACTCTTAAGCGACTAACCCACCCAGGCACCCCCACATTCATTTAGAATTAGAACTTGCTGAGTTGTCCAATGGGGCAGAAAGGGAAAAAAAAAGAAGGAAAATCTTTTTGGCGTCTTATCCCAGGAGACCCGGAGTCCCATTCCACTCATGTCCCTACTGTCCAGGGCCAGAGGAAGTGGAGAGAAGCTCGTACAAACTTGTGGGGTCTGGTGGTATGGAAGGAGGCCTCTGGCAAATTCCACATAAAGATTTTTAGCTTGTTGGGGCTTGAAGAACCCTTTTCCCTGGGGACCAAACCTAATCCTAGCGCTTTTGCCTGTGGCCATGGGGATGGTCAGGAAAGGACGGTGACAAATCCCCAAATCGATGAGCCCACTAGAACCTTTTAGAGGAAAAACCCTGCTCAGAAATGACCATGGAGAGTGTATGACTCAGCTTCCTCCACGGACAGCGGCCCCCCTCTGTCGGGAAAGAACACGAAGAGTGAGAAACAGAGAAATGGGATTTCATTTCCCCCGAAGGGCACGGCTATGATTTCTCTGGGCCAGAGTCAGTTCCGAACAACGGGGACTGCTCTAGAGAGGGAGGCTCCAGCTTCCCCTCAAAGGACAGGCTCCGGCAGCCCACGTGGGCACGGGACCGTGACCTCGACCTTAGGAGAGTCATGCTTCCATTTGATAACACGCCAACTATTTTTCCAAGCTACTCAATCTTCACGCAATGTTGGAAGGCTTATTTTAAAAGCCATTGTCATGAGATCATTATAATGAACATCCACGTACCCACCAGTCAGCTTTCAGTTATCAACCCAAGAACATCTTGTTTTATCTTCTGAAAAATTTTTTAAAAAATATTTTATTGGGGGCACCTGGGTGGCTCAGTGGGTTAAGCAGCTGCCTTCGGCTCAGGTCATGATCTCAGGGTCCCTCTCTCTCTGCCTGCTACTCCCCCTGCTTGTATTCTCTCTCTGTCAAATAAATAAAAATTAAAAAAACTCATATTTTATTTATTCTTTTGTCAGAGAGAGAGAGAGAGAGAGCACAAGCAGGGGGAGTGGCAGGCAGAGGGAGAAGCAGGCTCTCTTCTGAGCAAGGAGCCTGATGCGGGGCTCGATCCCAGGACCCTAGGATCATGACCGGAGCCAAAGGCTGATGGTTAACCAACTGAGCCACCCAGACGCCCCTTTCTTGTTTTATCTATACTCCCATCCACTCCGTCTACCCCATGGGATTATTTTAAAGCTATCTCCCTATAAAAAGCTATACATCATAATATTTTAGGTAACTTTTTTTTTAGATTTTATTTATTTATTTGGGGTAATTATTTTTTAAAAGATTTTCAAAAATCATAAAACGCATATAAAATGTTTTAACAGTGTCTCGGACTGACTTCCACAAACTCAAAAATCAAAATGAGATAAACAAGTCCCCCCGCCCCACCCTCCATTCTGTTTTTATCCTTCCCACCCATCCATCTGCCTTCCCCCAAGTGAGTTACTGCAGTCAAGACTAATTATGGAGCTATTCGGACATTCCCTATGCCGATAGCCTCGTCTCAATTTTGCACCCCAGGTCCAAGAACTGGGGATCTTTGCAGGCGAATCTGCACATGCTTGCGTTTCTCCCTCCCATTTGGAACCCAAATGACCTCGATGTTTGGTTTGCCAAGCACGGGCCTGGATTTCCTCACATGCATCCCCGAGGCAGCGGGAGTTGGGAAACACCAGGACGCCCACAGCGGAGAGGTCTCCCTTCTGAAAGCAGACGGCGGAGTTCTGCAGGTGGCTCTGGTGGAGGCAGGATGCTCTATCTCCCCAAACGAAGGGACGTGCCTACGTTTTCAGACCCACGGCTCCTTGGGCACTTGCCTTAGATTGGGATCGGACCGACCCAGCTTAAAAGATTGAAAGAATAGACAGATAGATGCTCGCTTTGGGGGGCACCTGGGGGGCTCAGGCAGTTAAGCATCTGACGTTAGATTTTGGCTCAGGTCATGATCTCAGGGGCGTGGGACCGAGCCCTGTGTCAGGCTCCAAGCTCAGCGCAGAATCTGCTTGTCCCTCTCCCTCTGCTTCTCTCCCCGCCCCCCGCCCCCTCCCCTGCTCTCTCTCTCCCTCTATTTCTAAAATAAATAAATAAAATCTTTTAAAAAAAAAAGATGCTCGCTTTAGAATGTGGGGGTTCCTGACGCATTCCGTCTTCAGCTTTGGGCCAAAACACAATTTTGGCTCAACAGAAAAATTCCATTTCCCGGGCAGGCCTTGCAGCTTGCGAAAGCCACGGGTAAATACATACTTCGCGCAGAAGAGGCAGCAGAAAGTCTGTAAGAGGCCTTGCTCTCATGGCTTGTGTGGGGGTGGTTGCTTTTCCTTGAAAGGGGTGAGCGTCAAAATAAATGGGCAGTGTTATCCAGCATGAACCCAGTTTTGAATTGTGAAACAAAGACCCTTGGGGGAATTCTGTACAGGAAAAAATTTAAAAGGGGCTGGGGCTTCGGTGTGTATGGACACGGGCCCGGGATCTCATTCCCTAGACTATAATCCCAGACACCGGGGCCCAGGACCGTCTTGAGATCTTCTATACTTGCAGTGCTCACCACAGTGCATGTCACATAGAGGGCGGTCGATGTATATATTTTTGAAGAATTGAATGAACGGAAGTAACTGGGGACCCCCAGTGGCTGTATCCTTAGCGGCTGGTTGCTTCCTGCAAACGTTTTCTGAACTCTGACGGGGTCCCGGCACTGTTGCAGGCTCCCCAGGAGCTATGAAGGGGGTTAAAATTCCTGTCCTCGAGAAGTTTGTGACTGAGGGTGGGAGACAGAGGGGCACCACTCCCTATCTAGAAAGCCTCCGGATTCTATCAGGGAGAAAGCGACGACCCTGCCTTTGAAGCCAGTGAGGAGTAGGGGGCAGGAAAGCCCTTGGCATGAGTCCCATGACCCATCATGTTCCCCCCAGTATGACATGGGGGTCACCCAGCTGGTAATGGCAGTGACTCAGAAACCGTCACCTTCACGATGATGGTTAGCGGAGACCATATTCACTGACCTGGAAGAGATGGTGCATTTGAGATCACGAAGTTCATGGGTTGTCCTGCCTTCTCATAACCTGCCCTCCTTCCCGGGCACTCCCGTCATGCCTGCCTCGAGCTCTCAGGTTAGATTTGTTTTTTGTTTTTTCCCCTCATTATATCTCATCAATTCCCCCAGTTTGTTTTCTGTTGGGTCTTCACAAGGAATCAGGTGACTAATTTCTCCGTGTCCCCGCCGGTTAATGAAGACTCGCTCTCACAAGCGAAAGCGGTAGCCTGAGCGAATGGTCCTTAGGAAAGGAAATGAGTGGTGGGGATTTCAGACTTGAGGCAGACCCATGGGGGTGGGCGGCTTGGTATTGTGGGTTGTCGGTGGCTTATTCCCCATTCCCTCAGAGGGGGGCCCTTCACTCCTCTGAGGTCCCTTCCATGCACCCGGATCCCCCCCACCCCACCCCCACTACCCCTTAGCCTTGAGTGAGCCTGGGGCAAATCTCCCTGGAGAACAGTAACCAGATTCCTTGGTCTCATGGGGGACCTTTGGGAATCAAGTAAAAGGCATGAAAGGGCCTGAACTGCCTGAAGAAGGGGTTCCTGGGAGTTGCCTCTTCATCCCTCCGGTCCCTCCAGACCACGGACGGGCCACTGAATGGAACTTCGTCCCGCAGTCAGGGAACAGAGCCGAGGAAGACCCAGGTGCCACCCAGTGGGTTGGTTCCCCAAGAAGGCCTCACCAAGACAAAATGCTCCTTTACTCCACGCCCGGATTTTATCTTTGGTGGTAGGGTGCGGCTCCGAAAGCCAATCCCCTGGGGCTACTTCTGTTTCCTTGGAACAACCAAACCAAATTGTATCAATTCCAATGGCTTTCTTCCCGCCTCGCATGACTATTTATAGGTAAAGCGCGTACCTATCAGGCGAGTGGCACAGGATCCCAGCAGCCGAACGCGCCACAGAACTCAGCCCTGGAAGAAAACATGTACTTGGCTGCTGTCCTAGGAGGGCTGTTTTGAAGGGACCTCTTTTTGAAATGTTTTCTGTTATTTCCTTTCGGAATAATCTGAGCCTAATTCAATTTGTGGCACCTTTCTCTTTTCCAGATTTTTGCAGAAGGCAAGTTACCCACATCTGGCTCTCCATAATCCTGTACATGTTCTGCGGAGACTTTTGGCCGAGACTTTCACGGAGCTGTAAGTCAATGACCTCGCTGGAACCCTGGCGAAGTGTTCCACGTTACACGGTCTTTCGGTTACACGGCGTGACGGCAACCTCGCAGGATGCCACGCGTTATCTCCGGAATGCTGGGGGTGGAAAGGTCGACAGCGCTCTCCGAGCTGACTCAGGGCAGAAGAGCTCACTGCTGTGTTACCGTGGGGGAGAAGGCAAAGCACACAGAGCCAAGAACGCCCATGCATTCTAGTTAAAAACAAAACAAAACAAAAAACACCCCAACAACAAAACTTGACTTTGGAAACAGTCCCCGTCCTCCTATATCATAAAAACTATTTGTAAAGCCAACTATGACTCTATAGATAGGATTTCCCTTCTGGTTTAATAATTTCCCCACCCAGTTCCCATTCCCAGTGTGGTTGGCAGGGATGTTCAAGACAGATGCTAATGTAAAGCCATGGGAAAACAGACTGGAGGAGAAGTGAGAATTGAAAACATCGTCCCCGTGCTGGAAATGGATGAGAATCGGAGTCCCTGAATCATCTGGGGATGCTGGTGAAGACTGCCCCGTGGGGAACAGAAGCCAAATCACATTTAAGTGCAAGGGCGAGCTAAACGGACTTCATTATTTCCCTCTCGTGTCTGAGAACCAGCTTACCAAATATTAGCAACCTGTGCCAAGGCCAGGGCCTGCAGAGGGAGGGAGGCAATAAAATGGGCAAAGCTTTTGTCTGCTACCCTCCCACATTCTCTGCCAGGGGCGCCTCATTCCTCCCTCCAGATGTTTTCTTTCCCCCTCACCTGGACATCGACTTGATTCCTCATACAGTGTCAATGCAGAGATAAGTTTTACTTGATACTATCTCGGGCTATGCCAGTTTCTGGGGAAACCACATATATATGTGTGTGTGTGTTTGTTTATTTTTAAATAGCAGAGAGGCAGAGGCAGAGAGAGAGGGGAAAGCAGGCTCCCCGCTGAGCAGAGAGCAATGATGCGGGGCTCGATCCCAGGACCCCGAGATCGTGACCTGAGCCGAAGGCAGAGGCTTTAACCCACCGAGCCACCCAGGTGCCCCCGTATGTGTATTTAAAATGTACCAGGCACAAAGGATTGGATAATTGAACTACAAGAGCCCTATCTGCATTCCTGCTTCTTGCTGGAGTTCTCAGTGAATCTGATTCTCTCCTGCTCCCATCCGAAGTCCAGAGCAGATACTCCCGCCTGACAAAGGAGAGTTTCTGCTAATCCCGGTGTGGTTCCGGGAGCAGCAGGAGTGACCCCCCGGCCCGGGAGTGTGTGTCAGAGTGCAGGTTCAGACTCCACATCGCCCACGGGTGCCGAAAGAGAACCCTCATTTTCATAAAGTCCCCAGACGATTCTTATGCAAAGTTTGAGAAGCCCTGGTTAAGGAAGTGGGTTTCCAACTGTGGGCGGCCACCTATTAATAAGTCACGGGATCAACTTGGTAATTGTGACCAGGATTAAAAAGAAAAACAAGACATCCTGTAAGAGAACATACAAGAGTGCATCGTACATGGGAAGGGTAAGCCTCGTGAAACTTGTCTCAATTGTAAATATTGGGCCATTGTGTAAAATGTGTGGTGCCTCCCCGCCCTCACCCCCGTGGGTCATCGCCCAAAGCACGTGGAAACCCCTGGTCTCACGGTCCGGCTGGTACCCGTGCATCTAAGCTTTACCTTTCCATCAAGTTCATACGCCAGACAGATATCTGCAGCTCTTTAACTGCAGAGACCCCTGAAAGGAAACATGCTTTCATATGTTCCCTTTTACCATGAGCTTCTGTAAGAAGTGGTTATGTGTGTTGATCGGTGACTATTAAATAAGGACTCATTGGATATATTCCTTCTAGGAAAAAAAATCTCTCCTGAATGACAGCGTGTTTCCTTTTATTAATGTATTATTTAATCTATTATATATAACTTCTGAGTCTTAACTCCTAGTTTCCTTTGGGCCGTTTCTAGTGCTAACTATAGTAACTTCGTTCTCTCATTATTTCCTTGAATATGTATCTATATCTCACGTATATAGTCTCACTGTGTGCATTTGCCAGTCACCTTGTATTGGAAGGTCAGAAAGGTCGTCAGTCCAGTATAGACTAATATGCAGCCCCCCACCCTCTGTACCACGGAGACCTACTCTGTGAAGCCGTGTGTGATTCCAACGTGGGGGGAAGGTGGGGCTGGACGGCTAAGCCGTGTGTATCCGACACGGTTAATCTGACAGTGAACTGAGGTTTGCTATGGTTGTTTTAGCTTTGTGACCTTGGGCAAGCTATTTGACCTCCCAGTGGATGCATACAATAGGGATAATGAAAGTACCCACCCTGTAGGGTTTAAATGTGTGAATTCTATCAAACTCACTATAAAAAATATTGCCTGGACTCCCATCATATACGGGGAATGGTTGGAGATGCTGGGAATACAGTCCTGAGAGAAAGAGACAGTTCTGAGGGGTCTCTAGCCTCTCAAGGAAGCAGACAAGAGCTGAGAAGCAAGTTATTAAGAGGCAGTCAAGAAACAAGGCACTTACTTCTACAGGCTTCTAGTGAGTTTCCCTTCTTCCATACTCCTCTCTTCCGGAACCATCCATGGGTCCAGAAGGAAATACTGAGTCCTAATAGAGGGCCTTAAGGTTCTACCTGGACGGTGGCTGCCACTCCAAGGCATTTCCTACCACTTCCCAGCTTGTGTATTTTGTCCTAGCCACAGTGAGCTCATCGGTACTTTCTGAGCACACCAAGTAGGTCCGCCTCAGGGTCTCACTCAGACCTCTGTGAGGGTCATTTCCCCTCAACTCTCCCTGTGGCTCACCTCTCCTTTCATTCAGGTCTCTTCTCACAACTCCTTTGTTGGTGAGGTCTTTCCAGAAGATCACAACAAAAGTATAGTTTCCCCCCACCCCCACCACCACTTTCTATTTCTCTACCCTACTTTATTTCCCCCCATAGCTCTTTCTAACAGAGACATACCTGTGTATGAGACATTTTATGTGTCCACTTGGTGAGGTCCTAGGACCCAGATATTTGGTCAGATATTATCCTAGATGGCTGCTGGAGAGGCATTTGTTTTTAGATGAGATTAACATGTAAATTGGTAGACTGCACAAAGTAGATTGTCCTCCATAAGGCAGGTGGGCCTCATCTAATCAGTTGAAGGCCTTAACAGAAAAACAGACCTACTCCAAAGAAGGTTTTCAGCTAGCAGACTGCCTTTGGATTCGACTGCAACATCAACTCTTCCTGGGGTCTCCAGGCTGCCAGCCTACCCTACCGACTTTGGACTCGTCAACCTCTCCAGTCACATAAGCCGATTCTTAAAGTAACTATGTATAAATACGTACATTTATGCTTTTACACACACACATCAATACCTACCTCTACACATATATTCATCCTATTGGTTGTTTCTCTGGAGAACCTGGACTAATACCTATTATTTGTGTGTCTGCCTGGACCAAAAGGCATCTCTATGAGAGCAGAGACTTTTATCACTACTCTGTCCTTGCCCCTCATAAATTTTTATTGAAGTGGCAAGAATTTCAGATTTGAAAAGATGCTACTAAAGGAAATAAACAGGGTGATAAAAGCCAAAGGTTACGTTGAAAATTTCCTTCTTGCACTTGGCTGAGTGGTATTTCTCCCCACTCCCTGAAGTTCACGTGTATCTGGAACCTGAGAACGCGATCTTACTTGGAAATGGGGTCTTTGCGGATATACTTGAGATGAGGCCGTTGGATGGTGAGCTCTCATCTAATAAGTAGTGTCTTCATAAGAAGAGAAAACAGGGGAGCCTGGGTGGCTCAGTTGGCTAAGATTTGACTCTTGATTCCAGGCCAGGTTGTGATCTCAGCGGTGTGAGATCAAGCCCCAAGCTGGGCTCTGCATTGGATGGGAAGTGTGCTTGAGATTCTCTCCCTCTCCCTCTGCACCTCCCTTCTTCCCTCTTCCCCCGACTTGTGCTCTCATGCTCTTAAAAAAAAAAAAAGAAAAGAAAATGCAGACACAGAACGCACAGACAGGAGAATAGCGCATGAAGATGGAGAGACAGAGACCTGAAGGGAGAGCAGGTGGGTTGCTTGAGGCAGGAGCTCCAAGGATGGCCAGCAGCTGTGGGCAGCCGCAGAGAAGCATGCATGGCCCATCTCGCAGCCTCCAGGAGGGGCTGACCCTGCGGACGTCTCTTCCACGGCCAGCCTCCGGAACGGCGAGAGTAGCGATTGCCGATCGCTGTAGGGCCAGCCCCCAGGTGCAGTGTTCTGCTTCAGCAGCCTCAGCGAGTGACCGCGTCCCTGCCTCCCGTCTCCACCAGCGCCCCACAACCCTGCCGTTCAGCCTTCCCTCGCGGAGTTGCCTTTCCCTGTGCCCGCCCTGGCCCCCCAGCTGCTGAGGGCAGGTGCCCATCTGGCCACCTGTAACCTTGGAGCTGCGTAGGTACAGGTGATGAGAATCTACACAGAGCTGGGGGAAGAGAGGTTATTTCAAGAGCACAGCGAGCTTCTTCACAACTTGCTGGTCCGGGTGTTGGGAGGCAACCAGCTTCCAGTTCTGACTCCAGACCAGAGGGCATGAGGTGACCAGCCCACTGCACGGTTGGGCTGTCCAGAAGCGGCGAGGGGGAGCGGTCACCCAGCTCAGGTCGAAAGCTGCTGTGTAAGAAGGCTGCAGAGATCCTCCGTGAGGCAGTCTCCCAGATCTCCCGGGCTTATTTCCCCTACAGGATGCAAGAGCCGCACGGACTCTGGGAGGGAGGCCGAGGAGCGCCGGGCGGCTCCCGCTGGCCCCGGGTGGGGACTGGCTCTCGAAGCGCTTTTCCTTCCCAGGGCTTATCACAGTTTGTAATTGCATGTTTTCGTGATTAATTGATTTTGCCTGGGAGGATTTTGTCTGTGTTGCCAGAGATTCCCGGGAGGATGGGGTTAGGGCTTCTCACTGCCTGCTGTGTCCGCAGAGGACTGAACGCGCTTACAAGAGTTTGGTAGGCATTTGCGGCAGGAAAAGGAGACGCAGAAATCTAGGCCAACTTCAGGACGGTAAAGGCGCCCTGCTAATGAGTGCTCGAGATCTCTTAGAGGCACCCTCCCTTTCTATTACGGAATTCCACTCCCCTAAGGCCTGATGAGAATTCCTTTTCTTGTCTTCACGTAGGGGACCTCAGCTCCCAACTCAAGGGGATTCCTCCCCATTCTCTTCCCTTCTCTTTCCTTTTTTAAAAGATTTTATTTATTTGTAAGAGAGAGAGAGAGAGAGAACAAGCAGGCAGAGGGAGAAGCAGGCTCCCTGCTGAGCAAGGAGCCTGATGCGGGACTTGATTCCAGAACCTTGGGATCATGACCTGAGCCGAGGGCAGAGGCTTAACCCACTGAGCCACCCAGGTGCCCCTCCTTTTTAGGTAGTCAACTTTTTTTCTCCTCCAAAGGCAACCTTATGTGGAATTCTAATACAGAACCAACTGAAAACAAGAGTTGCTCGCAGCACAATAGGGGGAGGGGGTGGGACCCTCACAGTCCTCCCCTTTGCGGACTGAGTTCTCTCCAACCCCCTGAGGTCTCTCCAACTATCCTCCGAGAGTTCTGGTTTGAAAAGTCCACCCCGGGGGGGGGGGCGTCCCAGAGGATCCCCCCCAGCTGGAGACACAGGGCCTTTGAGACTCAGCATCCGTGGAACCTGGGCCCTTAGACCTTGACTCAGACTCGAATGTTGGGTCCAAACTCAGACCTCACCCAGGATGAGGCCTCCCCCAGAAAGCAGGTTCCAGCTCTCGAGAGAAATGGCTCCATCTCCTTGTCTTCATCTCGTAAGAAGAAAGCTTGTTCCCCAAGCCCAGGAATCGGGACAAAACACAACACAACCACATAAGAAAAATAACTTTGTTATTAAGCATATATAATCTTATCAGAAGTACTTCATAGCACCACATCCATAACTGAATAGGAG
Organism: Nasua narica; assembly: GCA_028533885.1. Lineage (NCBI taxonomy): Eukaryota > Metazoa > Chordata > Mammalia > Carnivora > Procyonidae > Nasua > Nasua narica. The sequence goes on from CM052808.1 coordinate 65,834,051, forward strand.
CTCGACTGCGACGCGGACCTGTTATAAATAATGGACCCAGCTACCGACGTATAGGACCGGCCACTGAGAAATAAGAACGGTCGTGACACACACAGGACCCCCCAGGGCACGTGCTTTTGGGGTCTCGAAAGGAACACTGAGGGTCTCTGGGGGTTGTGTCGAAGGGTCGGCCTTCTACGCTTTCCCTAAAGCAGTAATAGTTTTCTGAAGGAGCCTGTGAAGTCCAAGATTTTATGCTTTAACCATTACAGTCCTGTTTTTTTTTTTTCCTGGAAATGGAAAATTATTTTTTGATTTGTTGGGAGACACACATGCTGACAGTGCCAGGAAAAACTTCATCTATTTCCCTGAATTCGTTATGAATAATTCGAGATGGCTCTAGTCTGTTAGCTGTCCGGCTTGGATTCCCACAGATAAATTTCCTTTTCAGGAAGGTTGAGAGGTGTCAGGGTGGCACAATGAGGCTGCTGTCTCTCTGTGACAGGCCGGCCGGGGGGGAGGGGAGCAGGGAAGGGACCGTGATACCCAAAGTAGGAGGAAGGACTTGCTCCCGGTGCAAGGAGATGCCTGTGCCTCGTTCCGGCCACGATCTTCCCCTGCCTGCCTGGGAAAAGCCATCACAGGGCAAACAGTACTTGTGAATCCTGGAGAGGGACATGACCAGAACGGGGGTGCCTTTTCAACTGGTAGTTGGGGGGGTAATACGCCTTCCCCCACGCCGGTGTGCTTTTGTTACATTTGCCTGGTTTGGCTCTGAGGTTAGTCAGTTCACTTGGTGGCAGGTGCTGGAATTAACACAGGACAGAAAAGACAGCATTGCCTTCGTACCCGCATGCTCTTTGGCGTAGTAAAGCTTATAATTTCTCTTTCTGAAACTTGGGGGGGGGGGGCGTGGAGGATGTTCCTAAACTAAAATGTATGCCCTCCTCGCACTATTTTCAATAGCAAATTTTTATTGCCAGGGCTTTCCAAAAACAAAAGCAACGATTAGGTTCCTAGGCTAAATTCTAGGTATCGGGGTGCGCATGACGAAAGTCAACATTTCTGCAAAGATCCTCCCCCCTCATCAAACATGGAGTGGCTTAGCAAAGCAGTAGCGAATTTTCTCCCCCCTTAGGTTTTGAGAAGCCCTATTTAGACAGTGAGCTTTGACTTTCTATCCATAACCTAAAGATACATTAGGATTAGCAGTGATTATGCCTTCTCTTTGAAAAGTATAATTTCGGGATACAGAGTACCAATTTGGTCCTGAGTAGCAATCCAACTTTTGAAAATCTGAGGACAAAAATTATAACCTGCCCTCATCTCGCAGATTGAAATTGTGCAATACAGGTTATTGTGTTTTGCTAGAGATTATGATCCAGAGTAGGCTCATGAATTCCAGATATTATTTCCTTCAGTTCCTTTTTTAATATATTATCCTAGCCTCTGGCCAAACGTGCAGTTTGGTTGCATTTTAGGAGCGTTTGACAATAAAGAAGTTTATATTTCTAAACACAAATCCTCATTACAAAAGAAAATCAAAGATGGACCTAATCATTTTTCATAAGTCCTGTAAATAATTTTGCTGTAGCGCTCATCCATCCACACCCTTTAAATATTGTGTTCTGCAAACAGGCAACGTTAAATGCGTTCCAGATGGGAACCAACAGCTGCTCAGTTTGGCTCTCGGGAGCCCTGGGGTTGGTGAGGCCTTCGGCTGTGAAGATCGGACTCTGGAGAGACTGCAGGGGGAGTGAAAATGCTAGAAAAGGAGCATTGAGAATGCGGTGGCGTGTTGCTGTGACTTTCTGGCCGGCTGGCACTGAGGATTTGCATAAGGAAGAGACAGCGGGACAAAAGGTCCGCGAAAAGCCCAGCCAGCGGCTGACCGACTGGAGTCAGGGCTGGTACCTTGATGGCGACAAGGAAAGGCAGGCTGCTGTCACGGGACCCTCGCCAACCGAAGCCCTTCCTAGCTTTCCGGAGAGAGACTCCTGCACACCAACAGCACCCTCTTAAACAAGCTTTCCCAGCAGGAGAGTTAAGGGATGGGCAAAAAGGAAAAAAAGTAAACACACACCTCCCAGAAGTATGGGGAGAAATCGCAGGGGAAGAGGAACCCCAGCACGAGCAAGCGCGAGTGTGCCCATGATCATCCGTGAGGCTCAATATCGGGGGGAAGGGCCCCCGGACGGGTGATTGATTTCACTGTGATTTCATCTGGGTGGCAGATTTCACTGTGGACTTACTTGAGGAAAACTGTGCGCTCCCCTTCAAAACCAAGAGGTTTCCTGGTGATGGTCCAAAGGAGCAGATGCTCCCGCCGGTCTCTTTATGGTTCCCTCTTGCTCCTGTTTCTAAGAAACCAGAGGAAGTCTTTTCCGGAGTATGCCTCCCTCTGGGACCCAGAGGTGACGGGCGATCACAGACTCAATGTCAGCTTTGAGAATACATTCCTTTCTCAGCCGCTTCCCACCTCTGCTGAGGAAGGGGGATCGAGAAGGCCTGTGAGAACTAGGACTTGGATAAAATGATGGAAAATTAAGGAAACATGGGAAGAGTGGGAAGGAAACGTTTGCCAAACGAGAAACATCTCCTGCATCCAAGAGAACTTCCAAGAGTGTGTTACTCTCCTTGTCGGCAAGCTTCGCTGGCCCCAGACAAGGACTTCCAATCCCCACGGAGGGCAGACTTGCCTCTGTGGATTCTGCAGGGATCCTGCCTGAGGCTCTCCTCCTCTCTCTGAAGACCCAAGCAAACGACCTCCTGCCAGCCTCCGGCTCCAGTGCACGTCAATCTCACCAGGATCGTGGTGTGATGGTCCCTCCTGGGCACCCAGTCAGAGCGGGGCCATACAGTGGGGTCAGCCACTCTCATGTAGCAATCCGTGATTTACTGAGCGAACCCACTCGCTTGATCAAGTAGCTTTAAAATGTCTTGGCAAACCGGGAGCCCATTATTTTAATGGGAATCCAGGCACTTTGTTCATTTACTTTGTTTTGAGAAGAGGATTTACTCCTACAGCTAGAGTATCAATCCTCTCTGAACAGGAAACGTACAGATAATGCGTGGCATAAACCCTTAATAGTCATTTTTGAATTAGAATGTGGCAACTTATAGGACTTATAAGAAATGTAAGACTATAATTTTCCTCCATCTTCCCTAATCTCCACTCCTTCTTATTTCCCTCCTTCCTTTAATCAAAATTGGGAAACAAGGTGGGACAAGAGGATATATTAGATTATTAAAATATATTAGATTGATAAGGAAAAAGAAGTATCCACCAAGGTAAATATACGATGTTGTTTTCCCCTTTTAATTAAAGAAGGTTAATTTTGATACTGAGTCTGTTTTGGACACATATCCGTTGTTTTTGTTTTTGTTTTTTTAATAAGTAACCTAACATCCTCTCAGAGCTCACTTGCCACTTTTCCCTTTTGGATATTTTGCCAAACTTTAAGACACGGTGAGAGTACTTAACTCCTCAGAAATCCAGAAATTCGTGAACAAGAAGGAAGTAAAAGGAAAGCTCCTATATATCACCCCATCCCCTTCCCCACCCCAAGGTGGCTCTCGGAGGGAAGCGTGTAAATTAATGACTTACTCCTTCATGTTTCTGGCAGAGGACTCTGAAAACAGTATTCAGAAGAAGAGCAGGAGGGAGAAGGCAGGAAAAGAGTTAAAGATATTAAAGATGTATCTTTTCTAGGTCTCCAGTGGGTTTTTTTTTTTTTCCTTTTTCTGTATAGGATTTAACTGCAGGTGAAAAACACTCTTTTTTCCTCCTTTGGCATGACGATAATGGGACATGCTAAGGATAGAAGTCTCTGGTGGGTCCCAAGTCCCTCATCTCGGTTCTTTTTGGGTACTCGTCTCCAGAGCCAAAGTCCATGGTTTCCGGAGAGCTGGCAAATTCCTGAGGTAAAGGGAACTCCTCTGCTGACGAGTGTGTCCGGTGCCCAAACACCTTCTCCTGCAGCTCGGCGATGTCATTGCGGATGTCAGCCAGCATAAGTAGCAGGAAGTCGAAAGACCCGGGGGGTCCCTGCACACAGGAGAGGAATCAAAGCCAGAAGACCACAGACTCGATCCTGTGCGAAGCCATGGCTTCTGTGGCCGCCATGATTTGCTACCCCTCCCCCAGCTGAATGGGAATGATTTAGTTGACAACTCTGTGTCCCAAATGGAGTAAACATAACAACTACTATAGCAGGGGTGGGGAGGGGGCATTCCTAAGATTGCCTTCTAATTCCTTTACCTCCCATATGAGCTGTGGTCACATGTTCTCTCTCCTCCCTCCGAGTTCTCAGTTACATCAAATCTGATAGAATGAAAGAATGAGAAGAACCCTCCTATATTACTTTCCAGAGAAAATGGGGTAATGTAGAGTAGTGGTTAAGAGGCAGGGATTCCTTTGGGTTTGAATCTCAGCTCTGTCACTTACTAGCTAGTCTCGAGCAAGTTACTCAATTTCTTTGAGTTTCCATCTCCCTACCTATAAAATGGAGATAATAACAACCTCACCATCACAGGGTTTCAGAAGTGAGGATTTAAATGAGTTAATATATATATAAATGCTCTAAATGTTATCTTTTAAAAAAGGAAACGATTAAGATGTTCATAAAGGTCACTGACTATAACTGCAACTTGAATGCAGTTAAAAGTATGTTGTAAAGACATCCATTCCCCATTGACTGGGAAGGCTCCAAGGCCTTCCTAATTTTTCTATGGATTGAACATTTTTTATCACTGTATGGTATGTGTTAAGCCTTGACTTCTATGTAGCGCCATGCGGGGCGCGTCGAAATAATGCCTGAACAGGCAAGGTCTGGGCTTGTCAGCGGCTTTACGCCTCCGAAGCCATAGCTACCGCCTTCAAGATGGCGACTCCATCTGCAAAGCTCTTAGAGGTGGACAGTGTTTTGATAGTAACTGATGCTCCTCTGAAGAGCGGAAGCTCAGATTACGCTTGCCGTTGCACACATGAGCGGACGGGCAGACATCCAAGGACACTAAGGATGGCCAGGATCAGACAGCACCTCGGTAGAAGGACTGGGATGAGAACCCAGATCTCCTACATCTAAGCTGAGACTATCTGTCTTCAGAAAGGACACCGATCTTTTCAAAAGCAATGGAGCTGCTTGAATTTCCTGCGCTTCGGATACTACTAATGTTCATTTTTTAATCTCCTGGACACCAACATATATCCGAGCCAATTTATTCTCAGCGGGCCCAAGCAGCCACGCGTGTCCCTGCAGTTTTTTCGGAAGGGGCTGGTCACCGGGTCCGCAGGAGTCACAACGGCGGCTAAACTAGTAAGCGTTCAGTTACGAGAGCCCTGTCCGATGTTTATGACATACTCGGAAGTAGACTCACGGCCAAAACAAAATTTTTTTTTAATCTTAAACGAAGACCTTCCATATAAAGATTAGCCATGTTAAAAACAAAACAAAACAAAACCAACCAACCAACCAAAAACACAAACCCTGAAAACAAATGAAAAAAAAAATGCCAACCAGCTCTTAAAGTCCTCGGTGATTCCCCGCCTCACCTGAGCTCCCCTGGGGCAGGTGAGTAACGGCTAGAGGGGCCTGGCTGTTGCTAATGAGCCTGGAAGGCCAACCTTAACAGGCTCAGGAGAGCCACACCCCTGACGACGTTCCCCCGGGAGAGGGGGGCAGATAGGGCTACTCACTGGCGACCCTCTGGGTCCGGGCGCTCCTCTCTCTCCCTGCAAGCAGAAAGTTCACATTAGCTTTGTGTACCTCGCGGGATGCCTCCCCCGGGCTCTATGTAGACCCCACTCCTGCTGTCACCACTGCCCTATGTAAACAAGTGTTTTCTATCGGAAACAAATGGAAGCTTGAAGCCGGACTCAAGGGATCATCTGTTTGAACATAACTGCTGGGGTCAAGTGTCTCTCATTCCGATTTCCCCCGGGGCCGTGGATTTTCAAACCAGATCTGACCAGAGGAATGCTTGTGTTTCCAGGCAACGCGTGCAGTAACTTATTCACTTTCTGGAGTAATGCACGCTGACTTGTTCACAGGGCGAGCAGCAGGCAGCTCGGGAAGTGAAAGCATCCATCGCAGAGATGGGAGCTTTTCCTGTTCTTGACGTAAACACGTCAAAGGGGTGGGGACACACCGCACAGCCCTCCCAAGGAACACCGGCCCAAGAGAAAGACCCCTGCTACATGGGGCTTCTGTACAATGTATAGGCGTGCTCATTCTTAGGGGTGGTTTTGGGGTTTTTCTTTTTTTATGAAAGTTGTTTGCATCTTAGATTTTCTTTCCAGCTTGGAGGAAAAAAAGGGTCTCGATTTTGCTATGTGCTAACTGGGGAGAGGAAACAGTGCTCGGGCTTTACTCGATGACCGCCCAGTAGGTTGCAAATGGGAAAACTTGGGCTGTAAGGACCACTCAGAAGACTGACCTTAGAGCCATCTCTTCCCGGTGCACCTGGCGGACCCTATAAGACAAAGGGGTCTAGTTCAATAGGAGGAAAACGCATGGGACAAGAACGTGCTGTCGCCAGCAACAGTAAGCGGATCTCTGATAAAATACTGACCACGGGGCCCCTCCGGCCTTGCTTAATGTGGGACAGATCTGGAGATGGTCCCATGGGTCCCATGGAGCCCCGTGGGCCGGGCTGCCCGGGAGGGCCCGGCACACCAGGGAAGCCTGGGCTCCCCTTTGGTCCTGGCGAGCCTGTAATCAAAGAAGAGCTCGTTAGCTCCACATCCCATGAGGCGGACAGGGGCTCTGGCTGCCCAGAGAGTCGGGGAGCCCTTTGCAGACACTTTTCTTTGCGATCTGCCATTTGCCTTCTGACATCTCTACTAAGATGACCTACAGGCATTTTAAACTTAACACGATCAGAATTCTCCATCCTTATGTAATCATCCTTATGTAACCACATTTCTCCAAAACACCTCGACACCCCTTCTCTGTAAGCGAATTAACAGCTTACTTCATTGTGTACCATGTTTGTATACGATGTCTGGGTGTATATATTAGATCTAAGTATATACATTAGCTATACATCAAATACAGATGTATATAACTACATCCATACACGCATACACACAACACACACACTCCATATGTGTTTATGCCGTTGTTTATGGATACTGCTGTTCTCTGAATTTCCTCACATTTAACACTTGGGAGACGTCCTACAGAAATCTGGATTTCTGGCCTCTGTTTGAAGGCGGGAAGAACCAAAGCCTGGACCACGATTTTCGCATTGGCACAAAGGTTTGGTTGACTCCCCGCTGCTCACGGGCTGCCCCTTTATTCACCTGTGCCACCTGCCTGGTCCCTGTGGACACTGGGGATTTTGTTTTTCTTTCTTTTCTGAGGCCTAACGTGACAGAGCACTGGGGGTAATGGAATTTAGGATCAAGCTATAGGACTGCTTTTGTCCCTGCCCGCGCACCAGCATGTGGCCATACGGATCACCCCCATACGATCATGAAAGCCGACGGGGAAGTGACCTACGGGTCACCTACGCACACGAAGAGTTGCAAATAGTCACTCTGGCGTGGCTGTTAAGTTGCGGGGTAGCACCTGGGTGCGGACTTGAGGATACTCACCTCTGCCTTAGGTCCTGGATGTCAGCAGGGGCAGGGGGAGGAGGGAGAAGCGGGTGAGCGCTAGGAGAGTACTTTTCTTCATTGTAGTAAATGACACATAGCAGTTATTATTTTAACTACTTTAAGGGGACAGGTTAGTCGTGTTAAGTATGTTCACCTTGCTGTGCAACAGATCTCTAGAACTTTGTCCCCCTGCAAAGCTACAACTCTGTACCTACTGAACAATGAGTCTTAATTTCCCTTCCTCCCACCGCTGGCAACCACCATTCTACTTCCCGTCTCTATGACCGTGACCGCTTCGGAGACCTCCTATTAGAATCCTATGGCATCCGTCTTTTTGACTGGCTCATTTTACCTAGCGTAATGTCCTCAAAGTTCATCCATGTTAGAGCATGCAACAGGGATTTCCTTCTTTTTGAGGCTGAACGATATCCATTGCTGGACACAGATAGCTTGCTGTTGTGAATACTGTTGTCATGTACACAAGCATGCCAACATCTCTTCGAAATCTTGCTTTTGATTCTTTTGGATATTATACCCACGTGCGGGATTGCTGGATCATATTAGCACCACTTTGAATTTTTGGAGGAACCTCCATCCTATTTTCCATAGTGGTTGCACCAGTTTGCATTCCCACCAACATGGTGCAAGGGGTCCCTTTTCTCTACATCCCTGCCAACGCTTGTTCTATTCTTTTCTTTTTTTTTTTTTTTTAAGATTTTATTTATTTATTTGACACAGAGAGAGATCACAAGCAGGCAGAGAGGCAGGCAGAGAGAGAGGAGGAAGCAGACTCCCCACTGAGCAGAGAGCCCGATGTGGGGCTCGATCCCAGGATGCTGAGATCATGACCTGAGCTGAAGGCAGAGGCTTTAACCCACTGAGCCACCCAGGTACCCCAGTTCTATTCTTTTCTTGATAGCGGCTCTGCTGATGGAGGTGAAGAGACACCTTGCTAGGTTTGCATCACTCCATGATGAGTGATGTCGAGTATCTCTTCACGTGCTTGTTGGCCATTTGTAAACCATCTTTGGAGAAATGTTTATTCAAGTCCTTTGCCTATTTTTATATTGAGTTGATTTTTTATTGTTGAGTTGAAGTGGTTTTTTTTTTTTCTCTTCTGGATATTAACCCCTTATCAGATAAATGATTTGCAAATATTTTCTCCCCTCTGTAGACTGTCTTGTATTCTGCTGGTTATACCCTTTGTTGCACAGTTTTTAAGTCTGATGTGGTCCCCTTGTCTATTTTCGCTTTTGTCATGTTCGCTGGCCAAGAAATCTTTTTTACCCAAGAAATCTTTTCTCTTATGCTTTCTTCTAGGAGTTCTATAGTTTCAGATCTTACTTAGATCTTTAATATATTTTGAGTTAATTTTTGCATATGGTGCAAGAGAACGGTTCAACTTCATTCTTTTGCATATGGAACAACGTAAGTTTTAACCCGTTTTCAGCTGCCGACTTTGTGAGGGTATGAGCTATGTCTTAATTGTCCACACACTTGCAGAGTCCCAGGTACATACAGGCGCTTTAGGGAACATTTCGCATCAAGGGAGCGCACTGAAGGTGGTGGGCCAACGGCTGTGCTAGAATTATTCACCAGCAATGCCTATTTCAAATGCATACAGTCATACATGTGAAAATACCCAGCTGGCTCCTACTAGTGACAGAACACAGAGATGGGATGGAATAATCTTCAGGCACAGGAAAACAGAACAAATCAAATCTACAAAACAAAGACTTACAATTTTTCATATTTGGGGAAGCCTTTTCTAGCTCACAGGCTAATTAGGCCAAAGTTAAAGGCAGTCAATGTTCTCTCCAAACATGTTTCACACCCTTACTCTCAAAGCTGGTTCCAGGCACATCCTGAAAGAAAGTATCTGGGAAGGGGACCAGATTCCTCCTATAACTAAATACTTCACCTCCAGTAGCACAAGGACAGGCCAGAGATAGCATTTTGCCTTCATTTACACAATCAATGAACTTCAGAGATCACTGTGTGTCAAGTCCTTAGAAGGTGGGGCTTTGATGTGGGAGTGGCAACATCGGATACACAACAGTGGGGGTTGGGGCACAGCAGCCACCCCCTCGCCTCCAAAGCCAAAGGATTCCAGCCCAGTCTGTGACTCATCATAAGCCCTGGGACTGCACTTTTACTTATGGATAAGAGAAACCTGATTATCTCTTTGGCTGCCCCAATGCAGCTCAATGGAGGACATCACAAACTGATGCTGGAATTAAGGAGAGAGAAAGAAAGGCTTGGAGGACAGAGTAAGGGCGGAGTCCATTGCTGAAGTTAGTCCTCTGTTACCCTCGGCTCCATCAAGGACCCTGGACAGCTCGAACTGTTAGAAACCAGGTGGCAGAATTGGAAAGGAAAGCCAGCAAGCCATTCATTAAGAAGATAGCCAGCCAATGGCACCCTTGTTTCTCCTTCATCTGTCCTTGTAGGAGTGATTTGTAGACTGGCCTGGAGATGAACTTCCTCCAGGGAAGCAGAGCAAGAACACACTCTTAGAGAAGGGTGGGGAACTCTGAGTTGGGAATCAGTCTGCAATGAGAACCACATCTACTTAGAAACAGCACGAGGCTGCCTGTGGGAGGATCTGGAGAAAACTCCACGTGGCCCAGAGGACCTGCGGCCAAGGGCACGAACAAGGGGATAAACCAAGGGCCCGGACCAGTTCCTGTTCCCTGTATAGACTGAGACCCAAGGCACCTGTGTTTGGCAGAAACCAGATTAAGGTATAAGTGAAAAAGAAAAGAAAAGAAAGAGTCAGGAGAGAATTTGGAGCCTTTGTTGTTGAACTTCCAGCCTCGAATCTGTCTATATTCCTCCCGCTTGAACCAACCCTCCTGCTCTTCCACGTCCAGGTCAAACCAAAGTCCTGGGCCCACTGCAGACCATCCCCGTGGTCTCTCCCCTCTGTAAGCTCCTGCAGCAGGGAGCAACTGTTCCCCTACTCAGGCCCATGCGGATACTGTTTTCTCCTATTCACTCCTTGTGTCTTGTCTTTCTCCTTAGAAGGCCAGGAGGTCGTTCATAATATGTAGCATACTACTAAGCAATGATAATCAGGGAAAAGACACTCCATGTTTTAGAATCATCTGCTAACACTACCATCATTTCCTTTATCGGTGTGGATAAGATCCTGTTGATCTATCTTGTCTGTGGAGGGCTCATAATAAAATATAAAACATCATGGAACTATTTTTGAAAGTTCTCATTGTAGGGTGCTTGGGCAGCTCAGTCAGTTAAGTGTCTGCCTTCAGCTCAGGTCATGATCCCAGGGTCCTGAGATCGAGTCCCACATCGGGCTCCCTGCTCAGCGGGAAGCCTACATCTCCCTCTCCCACTCCCCCTGCTTATGTTCTCATGCTCTTTCTCTCTCTCTCATAAAAATAAATAAAATCTAAAAAAAAAAAAACAAAAAACCAAAAACCTTCCAAACATTTGTTAAAAAAAAAAAAAAAAGTTCTCCTTGTATACTTCCTGATGGAACGATAGGCCATTTGGGATTTTCTTCAAGTGAGGAGGGTGGATCTCTAAAGCAAAATGCTGAATGCGAGAAGCCAGACAAGAAGCACACCCACGGTGAGATTCCATTTCTCTGAAGTTCCAGAACAGACAAAATTAGTGATAGAAAGCCGGTCACTCGTTGCCTACGGTTGGGGGCAGGGGAGTAGACTGCAAACGGGCACAGAGGAACTTTTTGGGGTGATGGAAAAATTCTGCATCTTGATACAGGGTAGCGGTAAGTAAGAGCTTGATAGAGGATGTATATATTCGTCAGAACTTGTTGAACTTTGATTAAAGCGGTACATTTTACTGGGTATAATTGTATCTCAGTAAAGTTGACTTTGAAGAAAAATGCACACACCCACACGCACACGCACACGCATACACACACACATGAAGAAATACAGATGTGAGTTGTTCACAAATAATAGAGGAAGGAGGAAGTAAGGCTGAGGAATAAATAGTAGGAACGAGTCTGGCCATGAGGGGTTACGGCTGGCTGATGTGCCCCCGTGGGTTCTCGCCAATTCTACTTTTGTACGTTAACATTGAAAATAAGTCTTCATTGTCTTCCCAATGTTTCTCCCAAACTGAAAATGATCTCTAAGAATCTCACCCAAGCCCAGGACAACGACCTTCTTCCCGATTTCTCCCAGTTATGAGGGTTTCCTCAGGCTCGAGGCCCCTGTTCCCCCAAGCTTCTCATGACAGGGGCGTGGGGGCTCCCGGGATTCCCGCCGCTGCCGGCACCCATGGTGGCTTCCGGCGGGCCGCGGCTGGCGGCTCCGGCACCCTCCCCCGCCCTCCTCCCCACTCACCAGGAGGGCCCTGGCCCCCAGGCAGCCCAGGAGGTCCCGGAAGGTAGGCATTTGAGGCCAGCACCTTGTTGCCGGGGATGTACTTGCCCAGGTCGGCAGCACTGTTGGGGAGCAGGGCGATCTGTAGAGAGAAGAGGACCCCATCAGGAGGTGATGGCTCCACGGCCAGGAAGACGGTTGCATCCGTGTGTTTGCAGGGGCTGCCAATCCCGCCGGTGGTCATTCCCCTCTCTCCTCAAAGGGGCTCTGGAGATCCGCTTCCAAATCCAGAGGCCTTGTAGTGAACATTACCTGAGTGAGGCCACTCGGCCGGTTAGTGGGCAAACCTGGACAGGCTCCGGATAGTCTAGGTAGCATCGTTAGACTCATTATTGCCATAACTGATAAAATCGACCTGTTTCAGACATTCGATCTGTTCATTACTTTATGGAGTCCCTACTATGTGCCAGGCCCTGTGCTTGGGTCTAAGGTGACAATGGTGCTCAAGACACAGCCCCTCAGCCTTGGGAGCCAGGACCGAGAACGCGGCCTACAGCTCACCTACGCACCCAGGTGTTCGGGAACTAGCGGCAAACGGTGTCCATGATGGAGAAATAGGTCCGCAAAGTTTGGACACTCCTACCTCCAAAAGGTGGAGGCGAACTCCCGCCCTCTGAGGGTGGGCTGTACTTCGAAACTCACCTCCATTAACTGGAAAATGGCGGAAGTGATGGTGTGTAACTTCTGAAACGAGGCCATAAAAGGCACCATGGCTTCCTCTTCACCTTCCCGCCTGGGTCACAAACAGCTCATTTTAGGGGAAACCAGAGGGCCACCCAGACAAATGACCTTCACATTTCTTGAGGTCAAGTAAGCTGTGTGAATCCATGAGAGCTTCTGGGAGAATTGAATGCCATGAACCTCCAATTCCTCATCAATAAAGGGAACATCACCACCCACCTTTAGGGCTGTGGGGATTTAATGGGAAATGTAGGTTAGGTGCCCAGCACAGGACCTGGAACACAGTGGCTTGATAAATGGTAGTTCTAGTCTCTCCTTTCTAAGAAGCTAATTTGGGGGGGGGGGCAAAGTCAGGTGGAGAAAGGCACATTTATGAGGTCAGAGCTAACCTCTCCAGAAGGTTTACTCTGGAGCCTGGAGTTCCACAGAAACCAGGTAGCTCTGAGATTCTCTAGAACATATTACATCTGTCCTTATAGCCTCTTGGAGGAGGCCCTGCTTGGAAACCCTGTGCCCAGAGAGCAACAGAGGCCAGGAGAAATAATGTGGCAGAGTTTCTCCCTAGCCTTGGAATGCTCTGATGCCCTCCACCCGTCTTTGGATCTGAGAGCTCAAGCGTGGAGGATGAGGTCAGCTTTCTTTGCTCCCCTGGAAAAGTCATGAGGTGATCCAGGAAATGTCTCTGCTTCCCGGCTGACCTCCCGCTGGGTAGTTACAGCCCGGATCCCTTCAGTTCCTTGATGCATCGGCAGGATGCATGGAAAGTAAAGGCGCTAGTGTTTTAGAGGCTGGACTTTGCTGCATAAACACAGCAGAGGATGGGCTTGTGGGCTACAGGTGTTTGCGAAGGTCATAGTAATATAGGAAGTCTATGTCAGCCTGGATTCCGATTGCTGGAATCACGAATATCGTTATCTCATATTAACCTTCTTAGTAAAGGATCTACCTCATAGAGCTGTTGGTACGAATCCAGTAGGTGCCACTGTAAAGCACTTTGTAAGAACATGTAATTAACGTTATTGAGGGGCTCCTGGGTGGCACAGTCAGTTAAGCCTCTGCCTCTTGGTTTTGGCTCAGGTCGCGATCTCAGAGTCATGATATTGGGCCCCGCATCGGGCTCTGCGCTCAGTGGGGTGTCCGCTTGAGATTCTCTCCCTCTGCCCCTCCCCCCACGCTCACACTCTCAAGTAAATGTTTTATTTTTAAATATTTTATTTATGTAGTTGTCGGAGAGAAAGAGAGATGGGGAGAGAGAGAGAGAGAGAGAGCGCGTGTGTGTGCACAACCAGGGGGAGCAGAAGGCAGAGGGAGAAGCGGACTCCCCACTGAGCAAGGAGCCGGATGCGGAACTCCATCCCAGGACCCTGGGATCCTGACCTGAGCTGAAGGCAGCCATTTAACCAACTGAGCCACCCAGGCTTCCCTCAAATAAATGTTTAAAAAATGTTAATTGGTAAGCATTTACAAAGCTCTTAGTAGCAAATACTGTCTTAAGTCCTTTATAAATGTTAACTCATTTGATCATCATGAAAACAAAAATAGTCTTGTCATCCCCTTTTAATAGAGGGGAGGCACAGCGAGGATGTAAAGTCACTTCCCTAGGGTCATCCAGCCAGCCAGCAGGCAGCAGGGCTAGGATTTAAACTTAGCTTATGCGGTTCTGGAATCTGTGCTCCTAACCCTACTCCAGGCTGCCTCTCTCAATGTTACCAGCGATGCTCGGCAAAGTGTCTGCAGTCACTGTGGTACGGGGACCAGGCTTCCCAACATCCCGAGAAGGTCCCTTTTGCAGAGCAGCTCGGTCACGGGAGCAAGGAGGTCACAAATGATTGAGAAGCCATCTATTTGCCTGGCCCCAATGGGGGCGCTAGAATGTGCAAAGGCACACGGCGTGCGCAGGCCTCTGAACCGCACTGACCTCTAACTTGGAGGCTCTGTCTGCCCCCCGCTGCGTGACGACTGTCGGCGGGCTCACACCGCGGGCCTGACCGCCCAGATAAGACAGCTGACGAAGGCAGGGCTGGGTTCCACGCTGTCTCATCCCCCTCATCGCCCAGTCCACCGGAGGACACAGCGGATGCTCAACAAACCCTTCCGGAGCCGTCAGCCGTGCTCTGCAGCCACGCCCCCCTCAAATCAAGCAGTCTCTGCAGCAGGAGCCCCGGGGGCTTTCAGGAGGCCAGCTGCTGGCCTCCGACTTTCCCCGGTGCCCACAGGCCCGGCGCCCTCTCTATGAGGCAAATGACGGATATTTTACTTCTTCCCAAATCTCCCTTTCTAGCCAAATCACTCCCCCACCCCCAAACCAAAGAATTGTCTGCATACAATTCTTAAAAACTTTTTACCAGAAAATGAAAGCACAGAATCTGGAAACCCCACAAATCTCTATCCTAGCAAATGAGTATAAGGCATGCACCTTTTTAATGAACCCCAAGTCAGGAGACTGAACTTAGCCACTCACCAGAAGTCACCTTCCATGTGGTCTGACCCAATCACCGTCTCATCCACACCGCCCCCCCTCCCCCGCCGCCCCGCCAAAAGTAACCGCTATCCTGATTTTAATGACCTCCTGTGTTTTAAAAATAAATTAAAAACAACCTAACTACGCATGCCCACACACTCTGGTTTAGTCCTGGTCATTTTACAAAAATGACAGGTCTTTAAAGTTTCTTTTAATCTGCAGGTCACCGCTCCACCTCTTTCTTTCCCTTACAATTTACTAAGGGACCCAGGGGAGTTCTGGAATTGTCGAGTTCCCCACAGCTGGGGTTTTGCTGACTACGCTGACAGCGCAATTCGGCATGTCTGCCTACCATTTTCTACCATGGGTTGGCCATGGTCCAGGACACCCAGTATCTACTTCTTGGCCAAAGTGTATTTGGGTGGATGTCCTACATTCTTTCTGAAAGAACAGAGGGCATTTGTCCAAGTGAGATGAAGTTAAAATCCAACAGCAGTCCTGCTCCCCCAGCCCCCCAGGGACAGAAGCCCGGCCTGCCTCTTGGGCAGTGACTTGACTTCTCTAGGACACCTGCATCTTTCTTACAGGGTCATGGTAGGAACTAAATGAGATCCTGGACGTAAGACTGCTTTACCAACTACAGAACGCAACACATGCTTGCAGGTGCCTTTAAAAATGAGCTGCTGCTCACGATGTTCTTTAAATGCCAGCATTAGCTCAGACTTGCCACTGTGCATTTGCAGAATTCAGTATGAGGCGGACCAATCCCAGTCCGAGTTATTGCATGAGTCACTGGAGCACTAAGTGTGAGTTACCGCATGAGAGTCACTGGAGTACTAAGTGTGAGTTACTGCATGAGAGTTACTGGAGCACTAAGTGTGAGTTACCGCATGAGTCACTGGAGCACTAAATGTGTGAGTTACCGCATGAGAGTCACTGGAGTACTAAGTGTGTGAGTTACCACATGAGAGTCACTGGAGTACTAAGTGTGTGAGTTACTGCATGAGAGTCACTGGAGTACTAAGTGTGTGAGTTACTGCATGAAAGTTACTGGAGCACTAAGTGTGTGAGTTACTGCGTGAATTACTGGAGCACTAAGTGAGTTACCGCATGAGTTACTGGAGCACTAAGTGTGAGTTACCGCATGAGAGTCACTGGAGTACTAAGTGTGTGAGTTACCACATGAGTTACTGGAGTACTAAGTGTGTGAGTTACCACATGAGTTACTGGAGCACTAAGTGTGTGAGTTACCGCATGAGAGTCACTGGAGCACTAAGTGTGTGAGTTACCGCATGAGAGTCACTGGAGTACTAAGTGTGTAAGTTACTGCATGAGAGTCACTGGAGTACTAAGTGTGTGAGTTACCGCATGAGAGTTACTGGAGTACTAAGTGTGTGAGTTACTGCATGAGAGTTACTGGAGTACTAAGTGTGTGAGTTACTGCATGAGAGTTACTGGAGCTAAGTGTGTGTTACTGCATGAGTTACTGGAGCACTAAGTGTGTGAGTTACTGCATGAGTTACTGGAGCACTAAGTGTGAGTTACCAAATGAGTTACTGGAGCACTAAGCGTGTGAGTTACTGCGTGAGAGTCACTGGAGCACTAAGTGTGTGAGTTACCGCATGACAGTCACCGGAGCACTAAGTGTGTGAGTTACCGCATGAGTTACCGGAGCACTAAGTGTGAGTTACCACATGAGAGTCACTGGAGCACTAAGCGTGAGTTACCGCATGAGCTACTGGAGCACTAAGTGTGTGAGTTACTGCATGAGTTACTGGAGCACTAAGTGTGAGTTACCACATGAGTTACTGGAGCACTAAGTGTGTGAGTTACCGCATGAGAGTCACTGGAGCACTAAGTGTGTGAGTTACTGCATGAGGTACTGGAGCACTAAGTGTGTGAGTTACCGCATGAGTTACTGGAGCACTAAGTGTGTGAGTTACCGCATAAGAGTCACTGGAACACTAAGTGTGTGAGTTACTGCATGAGTTACTGGAGTACTAAGTGTGTGAGTTACCACATGAGTTACTGTAGTACTAAGTGTGTGAGTTACCGCATGAGTTACTGGAGCACTCAGTGTGTGAGTTACCGCATGAGAGTCACTGGAGCACTAAGTGTGTGAGTTACCGCATGAGTTACTGGAGCACTAAGTGTGTGAGTTACCGCATGAGAGTTACTGGAGCACTAAGTGTGTGAGTTACCACATGAGTTACTGGAGCACTAAGTGTGTGAGTTACCGCATGAGTTACTGGAGCACTAAGTGTGTGAGTTACCGCATGAGTTACTGGAGTACTAAGAAGTACTTGCTACTGGATTGCATGGAGCTCTACAGCAAGGTCTTTAAAGGTGATGGGTAGTAGGACACGAAAGCCAGATACTGATTTAGCAACTGCATTTCCGAACAACTTGTGAGATTTAGTGGCACTATTCTGACGATCCTCCAGGTTGGGAAAAGCTTCCTGATAGCTCCTGGATTTTTAACTGTCCAGGAGAGAAAGCAGAGAGCCGCTTTAGGTCTTGAGATATTGAGCAACCGCCTCCCCCAAGCCCTAATCCTCTGGCCTAGGAAGCATAAACTTACTTTTTCCCTGGACCCTTTTTTGGAGTTGCTCAATAAATATTACCATCGATCCAAGTTTAACCGGAGGGTACGTGTGGGATGTGTTTATGTGCTACACTTACAAAGTGTTTCGCTCGTTCTATTACTGGGTCACAGACTACTTCGGATCGTGATTACAGGACACGTCTTCGCCACCAGCATAGCCATCCCCCTTCTCTGCCTATCGATCTGCTTGTTTGGCTGGCAGCTGTGGTTCTCATTAAGGGGGGCTCGAATGTTTGTGGAACATGGAAAAGCTGCATTGTCTTATCCTTGCCCTTTGCCCTCTGGCATAACAAAGTTAAACAGATTATACGCACCTCTTTGATGTGCTAAGAGCCTTGGGCAGAAGCAATTAAACAAACGAGAGCACGTATAGGTTCTGTCGGTGTTAGAGCAATTTCGGAGGACTGGGGGGATGATAAATATCGTGGACCCGGGTCCAGGACAGTTGTTCAAGAAATCAGGTCCCCAGATCCATCACGGGGCCATTACTCACGGCAGAACAATGTTACTAGAAATCTGATAGTCTCTGCGGCATGCGTGGGAGCCTTCTAGAAAGTGAGTCAGTTCTCATTCCTGTTGACACGAGGCACCCAAACGGCTGCTTTCCAATGTGAAAAATAGAGCCGCTATGGAAATTCACCGTCAGCTTATGCAGGTTTATAGACAGGACTTTCCGGGGGGGAAAACCTAACCAGAATGTTCGATGAGACAGACTTGCATAAGTCTGCCCCAGAACCACGCGTCTGGACGTTCCTTTTACCCAAAGTTTCAGCAGTCCTAACTCATCCTCCTGATGCCTCCGCCACGTGCCCCTCACCTCACAGCCCTCTTCAGTTACCTAATCGATCCCTTTCTTGCCTTCATTGGCTTGCTGTCCTTTCCGCGGCAGCTCCGAGGGTGGGCGGGCCGAGCGAAGTCCCAGTCCCAACCCCTTCGGTAAAAACGCTCACAGAAGGAGGTCGGAAGGAGGTCGTGGGTGACAACTCGTCCTACTGTTTCTCACCGTTCTTCCCTTTCCTCTCCGCTGAGCCCTCTTCCTGCGGGACCGGGGTCTAACCCAACGGGCACGTACCTTCTGCTTCAGCTGCAGCACCGTCTGCTTCATCTGGTGAAACTCCTTGCACGTGGCACAGCAGCTTCCGGCCTCCACCGCATTCTCGGACTTGTCATGCCCTGTGGGACGGGAGGGGACGGGCCTGGGTGGGCGTGGGAGGCCGGAGGCCGTCCAGACCCAGAAAGACAGCCTCGAAACTGGCAGTCCCTGCGGAGGACCCGTGGACAGCGGGCCGAGGGAGGGAGGCTGGCAATTTGCTGGTTCTCGGGTCACTGACCGCATACCCAGGTCAGGGGAGAGACGGGGGCAGCCCCCCCGCTCCTGGGAGTCTCCCCCCGCCCCCGCTCCCCCTAGTCTGGCTTCAGCTGTTCCCGTTCAGGCACCCTGGTATCTTCCTCCTTCCTGTGTGAACGTGGGGACCGCGGCCCTTTCGTCCATGCTTTTCAGGAGGTGCCAACCTCCCGTCTCCCAACCTGACGTGATTTATTCCCCCTCATCCGAAGGCCGACGTTCACCAGGGCTGTCTGGGACGCAGCTGGGGACAGCTGAGCAACGTCCCTCTAAGCCACTTCTTGTCCTCCTTGCTTCATGTGCTTTTCTTATTCCTCCTGTTCTGGGAAGCCCCCTATGCGGTCCCCATTCACGGAAACGTATTAACTATCAAGACCCAGATCCGACGTTCCACAAAGCCTGTCTTCTCCCTGCAGAGACACTGCGGTCCTGACATCAGACAACACTCACTCCATGTCCGCTCAGACGGCGGGGGCTCTAAGCTAACCCGCGGAGGGGCTACCGGCGCGCAAGCCACCGGAGAACCGGCACTGCGGGGAGCCCACGAGGGGGACATGCACTACGTGTGAGGCACAGCGTCGCGGGTGGAACCGTCCTGCCAAAACTCGTATGTTGGAGCCCTAACCTCTCGTTCCCCAGAATGGGACCTTATTCAGAAATAGGGTCATGGCTGATGTGATGACGTCCTACTGTCGTAGGGCGTGACCACAATCCACGTGACAGGTGTTCGGAGGAAAAGGAGACGTCGGGACCTAGATGCGCGCCCGGGGAGAACACCGCGTGAAGAGATCAGGTAAGAGGGCAGGAGCAAGGAGGGCCACAGATCGCTGGCAAAGCCCCCAGACGCAGGGAGAGGGGGGCCTGGGACAGCTTCTCCCGCAGCACGGCCCTCAGAAGGCACCAACCCTGCCGACGCCTTGATCTCAGACTCCAACTCAGATCTCAGCCTCCAGGACGGACAGGACGCATGTCTGTCCTTGAAGCCACAAAGCTGGTGGCAGTCTGTGGCAGAGCTAGCGAACTGATGGACGAGATGGGCGGCAGGAGAGCCCCACGCTCACACGAACCTTCCTCACGCAGCCCGGCTGCTTTCTCCAATGGCGCTGGTCCTCTGCCTGGTGATGTCCATGGTGACCCGTGTTTCTGTTCTTCGGGAGGGGAGGAGGCCTGGGGGCAACTTGGCGGCTGAGACCTCTGGCTCTCTACCTGCGGCACGGGCACAGAGCTCACCCGCCCCACCCCCTCCCTGCCCGTCACGGGAGGCCTGAGACTTGGAGCGCCCCGGCTGGGAACACACTGCCCAGGCCAGCAGGTTGGAGCCGGTGAAGCAGGGCTCCAGCTCTAAGTCACCGTAAGCAGCAGGGTCAACTTACAGCTCCGGTGTTGAATGGCTGGGAAGAGCACCTGGATCTATGGGGCCGTGGGCATCTCTAAGGCCCCCTACACCACCACCTCGTTCATCCCCTCCTCCTAGGCTGGCCGTCCTGTCAGGGGCTTCCCGCGGACGGCATGTTCAGCTGGTACACTTGGGGAGTCACGTTGACGCCCCCCGCAGCTGGGGAACACGGAGCTGAATTACGAGGCTGGGGAAGGTCTGTGCTTGGAGGAGGTCAAGTGATCGGTTAAGAGCGTGATCTCCCAAGTGCCGTGCCCCGGCGGTGCAGCCCAGCTCGGCACGGACTAGCTCAGGGGTCGCAGGCAAGTTATCTGACCTCGACAAGCCCTATATTCCTCCGCCATAACAGGGACAAGAAATTCCCGCGGCACGGGGCGACTGTGATGATTAAGTGACGGTGCTGCCTGTGGCAGAGTGGCCATGCCGGCTGCCAGCAGCAAATGGGAGACCGTGCCTGGCCCGGGCTTCAGACCCACCAGTCCTTCGCACTGCTTTTGCCCGAGAAGCCCAGAAGTCTTGGAGGAGAGAGCCGACGCGAACAGAATGAGGTAGAACTGACATTTGGTACCTGAAAGTCACCTCACAAGTTGACTGATGTGGGTTTAGAGTTGAGGTTTCCTGAGTCTGAGTCCAACACCTTTTCTACAAATCGGGCGATCTCCTCTGGGCCCTTGATCCCTGTTTATGTACCAGTTTACAGTCCCACTTGCCTGCAGAGCTTGGGCTCCTGTGAGGAGGACCGGAGTTATTTAGATCTGCCTCCAACAGAACCGAGTGAGTGACACGAGGACGTTTCCATGCAGAGTTCACTCGGCGGAGAAAAACGGCAGCCCCACCAACTCTGGTTGTGCTGATGGCAGGGAACGGTGGACCCCCGCATAAGTAGGGGACCCCCGGGTGATTAGGTTTGTCAGGACATTTGTCTCTGTCAACCTCGCATTCCTCCATTCCACCCCACCTACCGGCCGATGTATACAATCCCGTCCCGTAACCCACCTCTCTCGCTCATCCACTGTGCATCCATCCACTCGTCCACCCCTCCCCGCTCTCCCTCTTGTCCCCCCGCGGAGCATCTGCTGTTTGCCAGGCCATCTGAGGCACTGAGAATGCAAAACAGATGAGGACACCTGCTTAACCATTTGTGACCGACCTCTGTAAGGGACTAGCCCTGTTGGCAGAGCCGGGCCATCGGGAACACGAGTTAGAAGCCCATCTTCCTATTACTGCTTCTATATACTCAGCTGAGTTTTCCAAGTGTGGGTGTGATGAAGGCAACTTGAGATTTTCATGATTAGAATAAACCCCCCTACCGGGTTCTAGACTCTACTTTGTTTAGATCATGGAGTGTCAGAATGGATGTATTTTGGGTTCAATCTCCTTTATAGATAAAGAGGGTAACTTGCTCTAGGTCGTCCAGAGGGCTATGTACACAGGCCGGGGGCTTGTGGGTCCCGAATGCGGCATTGTGGGGGTGCAGCGAGCTGGCTCTGGGGCGGTCTGTTCAGGACCCCCGAGTGCTCTCTGGCAGGCAGACTCCGGGGCAGTGGTTCTCAAGTGTGACCGCCAGACCAGCAGTAGCACCGTCATCACCCGGGCACCTGTTCTCAAAAATCTGAAATCCTGCGGGGGGCGGGGGCGAGTGCACAGGTCTATCAAAGCCCTCCCCGGGATGCTGAAGCACACGCGTGCTCAGCCAGCACTCCTCCGGGGAGGAAGCTTTGCGGAGGGACTGTGACCTGAGAAAGCCTGGTTTGTTCCCCATCCCTTTGTATAATCATCGGAACACAGACATCAAGATGAACTGTGTCCATTCCACAAACTTGGAGTAACCATAGCAAGGAGCAGAGGCTCTGGTGGAGTCAGATGATCAGAACTTAAATCCTGATGTTGCTACTTAGTATCCTTTAGCTTGGAAGCCAAAGCTTCTGGGCCCGTTCCTCCAACAGTAAAATGACAAAGGCACTTATCACCTGGGTAACTGCCATAGTAGCAATGAAGTAAGACCTGTAAGATCCTAGCACAGTGCCCAGTACATGGCAAGCGCTCCATAAATGTTTTTGTTGGGGGTATTAAGTTCCCTACAAAGTAACAGATGTGGGATAGGGCTCTTTACATCATCCTCAGGAAAGAGCTCTCAGACAGCTGCAGGATAAATCGTGTGTGCAGGCCTGGAACATGCAATCTGTTCTGAATTGGGGCTCATCTATCCTGCAATTTGTCTACAGTAATATCAAACATGGAGCTAAAGGAATCTCGTGTATGCTGTTAACGATTCATTTACAAATCTGGGGAGACATCTCTGATTTTGCATGTTTTCAGTCCCCGCAATTCATTCTGTGGTCACCGAGGATCTCAAACTGTGACCACGCTCTCGCTAAGTGAAGGACCACTCAACATTCTGCTCCTACCAGGTCAGATTGTAAAGGTGCATTATCATTCATTAGCCACGTGGGGGCACAGAGCTCTAATTTTTACTAATGTTGAGCAGGCTAGGCATCCCCCAGCATTAGAGAAAGAATTCCTCAGATACCATATTAGTAATATTTCAATAAATCCAGAAACTAAAGAATAGTCCCAACACATTGCACGTGAGTAATGTCACCAATGAACAAAACGTGTTTGTTTTTAAAACTTGACCATGGAGGACTGTGTGCTGGCCAGCAGTTTTCAATGCCAGTGGCACATTATAACCACTTGAAGGTGGGGGTGGGGGGAGGGAGGAGGTAAAAAAAAATCCCATTATGTTGCACCTCATCCATCTGGGGGCTGTAGCCAGGGAACGGTATCCGCAATTTTTAAAGCTCCGGGGTCGAGAACCACTGATCTGTGGATTAGCAGAGCTTGAAAGTTACATGAAACACCTGGCCGTCCCTGATGCTTTGAACTGTGGTAAGGGACGCCGGGGGTCATGGTCCCTCTATCAGAAAGTAAACAGAAGTTGAAAAACAGGGCAGTAAGCTCATTACTATGGAGCCAACGTGTCCTTAATTTGTCTCCCCATCAGTGCTGCTCAGACTCCCTGGAGCGTCTACACGGGCTCCAGCTACATATTTTCAAAGCAAGCAAGCGACCGAGTGCGCCATTCTGGCCGGCTAGGTGGGGGGCGGGGGGTCCTGCGTGCGCACCGCAACCTTTCACCCCCCCACTGCTCTCCGCGCGCGCTCTTCCAACAGCGATCCGAGGCTGTGTTTGATTTTAAATTCCTCTGACTATAATGTCACGGACATTGGACAATGCAAAGTTAAAAAAAGGGGGGGGGAGATTTTAGATCCCATGTGTTCACATTCAATCCTCATTATCTCTTCATCAAAAAAATAACCACGATGAAATATTAGGTTTATTAATCCGTCCAAAACAGACGAAGCTGCTTAGCTGCCTCGCCTGGCCCCCGACTCCTCTGGTTGCCGAGCTGAGTATCTGGGTGTTCTTGATTCATCTTCTAGATATGGTAAGGAAAGTTCTCGGCTTAGCTGTTGAAGCTGGGCACCGACAAGTTCTTGGAGCCTTGGGGCTCGCTGAGATGGAGGACAAGGAGACGAGGACAGCGGCGGGGCTCGCAGGGGCTGGTCTGGCTTAGGTGGCTCATGCCACACCCCACCACGTTCTGGAAGGGACGCGGGAGGGCGAGAGGTCTGCAGAGCTCATGCTCTTGTTCTTCCCACAGAGCAGGCAGCAGAGGCCCGGAACCCGCCCCTTGATGCTCCGAGGTCAATACCGCGGCCGCTCCGACGGCCAGCTCTCCCGGCCCCTGGCCATGGAACATTCCACGGTATCGCTGTTAAAGCAGCACTTGCTTTTTGTTGCCAGCACCATCAAAGCCATCCCCCCACCTTCTCGGGGGGCCGGTTGCTTGAGTTAGGACTCTCACGCTCAGGGCCTACGACATGCCTGAGTCATAAAATGCCTCATCGTTTTAACGATGGGTCTGGATTCCTCCTCTCTGTCCCTTCCCTCCTGACGTCCTTGGTTACTGGTGTTGGGATGTTATTCTTAGCAAAACACTAAAACCAAGTGCTCGTCCTGTGTGCGTATGTGGTGAAATCAACAGACACCAGGAGCTGAAAAATACGGAGAAATTCTTTGTGTAAAGCCGCTGACGGAGGCCGACAAGAGAGTGCTGTTTCAGCTTTGGCTTTGTTTTTTTTAACCTATTTGTAGCCGGTCTGTGAAGAGGAGGATGGAGAGACGGGAGAAAAGGAATTTGCAGTCTAGGTTCATCTGTAAATGAGTTTTGAGTGATAATAAAGCTGTGTGGTAGGACCACCAGGTGGTTCTTGCTAATTAGAATGACATTGCCCGCTGAAGCCACTGTGTACAGGAACCAACGGTCTCTCCGTGTGGCAGGATGGAGGGCTCCCATCCTGCTTTTGCTCATCAGGGACTCTGTGATCCACAGCAAAGGGCTTCCCTCTGGACTTTTGGCCGCTTAATCTGGCGATGAAGACGTCTTTGCCCAAAAGCCAACCAGATGACCCACCAAGTTCAACCCCAGAGCTCAGGCCTTTGAGGTCACTAAGTTAGAATTTTCTAAATTGTATTTTTCAGGGCACTCTTGTCTGTGAGATGTCTATAGGCCTTTCTTAAGAAAGTAATTCGGGGAAATTCAGGCTTAATCAAAATTAACATTTTTGAAAAAGGCAAACTCTCCGAGCCGTTCATGCACTTGGCCCATAAACCCTTAACTGGGGGCAGGAATGTGTGCTTCCCCAAACATCTGAACTTGGCTGCTTCTAAAGAGAGGAAGGCTTATTTGCAGCTCACAAGACCCCGAGTTCTGTAGAACCCAATGGGGGAAAGGCTGTAATAATAGTCAATGGTCGAGAGAAAACAGGTCATCTTTAAATGAAAGGCCTATGAGAGGAGGTACAAAAGAAAGTTGCAGATCTATATCCCTTCTCCTTACAACCACTTCAGTTTTTCCTAGAATTCTCAGCTGGAGAAGTCGAACTGCTCATCACTGAAGTGAAATTCCCGATCTCTTGAACTTGCTCTCTCACACTGAAACCTCGTATGTGTTACACTAAAAACTTGTAAGTATGCGATTCGTTTCCCTGGGAAGGAAGCAGAGGACTGCAGTCTGAGGACTGACCTAACGCAATAGACGGTGGAACTTCAGAGACTCAAGGAGAACTTCTCGGGCCCCGGCTCTGTTGCTGGGCCCCTGGCCGGGTCTGCACGGCCCAAGCCGGAGGGAGGAGGTGAGGGCCTCCTACCGGGCCCACCTTATCACTATGCTCGGGCTAGAGCCGTCCCCACGGTACCACACAGGGAGGCCATCCGCAAGAACAAGTATATTTCAGCGGGAAACTCTATCTCCCGAAGTTCCAACCGGCTTCTTTGGTTCTCCGTGAGTGAAAGGCCAGGTTCCCCGGGCAGACCAGCGCCGGCTGGGAACTGCTGATGGGTGAGGCCAGGTCCTGTCGTTTGGAGATCCCTCCTATCTCATCCCACCCTGACACTCGAGCATAAGTGTTTGTGGTTGCAGTTTCTGATGGCTAACGTCTAGATTCGGCTGCTCGACGCTGCCCCTCATGCCCAAGTGAACAAGTTTCGCCGGGACAGAAATGTAAGGCAGAGAGACCACGGAGTCACCCGCACAGCTCCTGGGCTTCCTGGCTCAAAGCATAGCTGCAAATCCAATTCCAAAATGAGAACTGGAAAGCTGCTTTCTTGTGGCTCATGTTCCAGTTGGCCCACGAATTAATGCCAGCGGCTAAAAGGCTGCACTTCATCCTTCAAAGAATTACCTCCTCTCAGTAAAGGATACAATCCAATAGGTAAGCCACACATCCTGACCTCCCACCTTCTCCACCACGGGACAAAAATGAAGTGACTTTAATTCTGAATTAAAAAAAAAAAAAGGCCTGCAAACATTTTCCTCAATCAAACTAACCCTTCTGCCCAAAAGACTACTCATCCCTGCTCGAAGCACCTCTGGGCACGCAGGCCCCACATGCTTTACGCTTGAAGAAGTGTCACCAAGCCCTCTGATTCATTCACATTATTCCAGATTACCCAATCCGGAGCTGGCTCGAAACACATTTGGCATCTACTTCTAACATATGGTGGCTTCCTCATGACTCAACTTGCCCCTTCTCCAAATTTTGCTTTGTAGTTTTTCCAGGTGAGGCAGCTGTCCCCCAGCTGTTTGCTGTCCTTGGCCATTGGCAGCTGTCTTCCACTCTGTTCTGAAATTTCAGGCTACACCCAAGAATCACCGTCTCCTGAGTGCCCAGGCCATTTAGCCTTCCCAGCTCCCTGCCTCCTTGGTACAGATGATTTCCCGAGGATCCGCTCGCCACTCAGAGAGGATCCAAGGCCCAGCAGCCTCTCTGGACAGATAGCATCCTGTCCCCTCCCAAGGGGGGGCGGGTTGGAGCTGTGCCCCAAGCACAGGAAGACGGGAGCAGCTTCCTGCCTTGTGAATGTTGGATATAGGGGTACGGGGCTCCTTCTTCATAACTTAAAGGAGTGACCTAACATTCGGGCTGACCGCATCCCTGGGTGACAGACCTATCATTCAAATCAGGTTGATGGAATGTGGATCAGCTTCTCAAACGCTGAAGGCCAGCTTTTAACCTTGTCGCACTTGACTGTGGACGGTATTTGCAAAACACAATAAAAACCAATGACTAGTAGAAGATGACAAAATACAAGCACTGATCTTTGGATTTAGACAAAATGTCTATCAAATGGGTATAAAAACGCCTGAACACTCGACTTCTGCTTTTATGCAATCATAGACCAAGTAACAAATAGTTGTGGGCAGGCGCGGGGCACGGACTGTACATTAAGCAGAGTTGATGTACATGGTGACCCGATATGCACATGTTTCCCATTGACATTCGACCCATTCTCTGAGAGAGCACAGGGTTTCTGGCCTCCTCTCTGCTCATCTGAGTGTGGTCCCAGCACGTAGCTAAGTTGTACTGATTTCCGCCCAGCACACCATGTGGCGGAGAGCTTCCTCAAATACGCACCAGCTCGAAACCCTCACTGCCAGCAGGCCTCGCTCCGCTGGGGCTCGACCTTGCGTCCCAGTCCTCTCTTAACCCCGGTCCCACCTGCCCTTCGTGCAAACGCCCCTTCCTGCCCACCGCCTCCCTTCCTTGTTGCTCATTTTCAAGGTGGCCCATGAATTAACGTCAGTGGCTGAAAGTCCATCCCAGTGGGCCCCCAAGGGCCTACCCATGGGGTGACGTGGCCTCCCCCACTTACCAGTATCATTGGGGTATTTGTCTCCCCGGGTGCACGTCCTCCCGTCATCCTCCTGGACGTAACCCTCCCGGCATTCGCAGCGGTAGCTGCCCACGGTGTTGATGCACGTGTGCGCGCACAGTGTCTCGTTGCTGGTGGCACACTCGTCGATATCTGGGTTTGGACCAAAGGCAGAGAATGGTCTGGTTAGGAGAACTCTGTTCCCACACGACAGGTGACATTCGGCGTGGCCCTCCCATGAACGTCTGCAGAGGACCGTCTGCCAGCCTTGGTCAGGGAGGGCTGGACTAGAGCAGGATGCTAGAGACAGGGACCAGAGCTCCAGAGCGCCCTGGGCCGTGTCGCCACGGTGGCTGGCTGATCAGCAGCGGGCTTTCTGGCTGGGGCTCTGCCACTGCCGTGTCATGTGGCCTGGTGCGGGCGCTGCCAGCCCTCAAGATCCCCGTCTACAGGGCGCCTGGGTGGCTCAGTTGGTTAAGCGACTGCCTTCGGCTCAGGTCATGATCCCGGAGTCCCGGAATCGAGTCCCATATCGGACTCCCAGCTCTGCGGGAAGTCTGCTTCTCCCTCTGACCTTCTCCCCTCTCATTCTGTCTCTCTCTCTCTAATAAAAAAAAAAAAAAAAAAAAAAATCTTTAAAAAAAAAAGATCCCCATCTACAAAACGTGATCGTGATGCCGGCCTGAAATACTTGGCTGGGCCCCTCAGAACAGGAAATGAGTTGGCCGAGAGCAACACTGTTTGAAAAGCAAGCATCAGAGCCATGATTTTCTGCAAGGACCCGAGCGGGCCGAGGGTTTTTTCTTTTTTTTTTTTGTCTCCCCCCGACCCCCTGCTCCCCACCATTATGGCTCTAGGTTCGGAGCGGTGGGACGGTGACCCAAGGTCAGTTAGGAATGGCTCCTTCCCAGTTAAGAAATGTAACGAAACCTGAGAAAACCCACTTCTGGCGAAAGAAAATAGTCAAGATGGCTCTAATGGAGAGTTTTCCCCAGGAAATTTCCGTGTCATCAACGAGCCAGATGGACCGCCCGTGAGCTGTGGAAACGAGCCATGAGACCATCAAACAAGTCACCCGTCAGAGTCCACACAGACCGGGCACATCACAGACTTGCTCCCCTGCGGAATGGGGCAGCAACAAAACTGTTTCCCACCGGGGGGAAGACAGGGAGGCCCCGGGCTGTTTCCTGCTCCTCGGCTGAAGGCATCAGGGGGCGGGGGCGGGGACATGACACTCCGTCCTGACTGCACATGGGGCGGGGTGGGGGGGGCAGACAGGGCTCAGCCCTTCGGGATGCAGACAATGTCCCAGCCACTCTGCACCAGCTCCCCGCACCCCCCTGTGCACGCCAGGGGGTGTGGAAGATGGGGAACTCCTTCCAGATGAATGCTTGGACGGTCCCCTGGCAGTATGCACTCTGTCCCCTGTAGACTAAGTGTGGCAGCTGCATTCACCTCTGGAACTCCTCCGGCCCAACACCTGTCTTCACGTGCCCCTGCCCTCCACCCCAGTGTGAAGCCCCCTCCGCTGTCCAGAGGGAGGATGGGGTGCAAGGAGAGAAACAGATGGAATTCTTCCCAGAATGCTGGCTTTGTGGCTCCTGAAATGGGACGCGCGGAACCCCGGAGCTCCCACAAACTGAAAGAAGAGCGCCCCGTGCCTGGGACCTCAGGGAGACAGAGTGGGGCACCATGTTCCCTGTGGGAGGCACCACGGGTCCTGGGTCCAGCCACCTGGTGGTCTCAACCCTCTTCTTTGTCAGTGTGGGGTGCTACCACCGTTGCCGCCGGGGAGAAGCTAGAAGGCTAACGTCTAGAACTTCTCGTCAGTGGGGTGCTCTCCAGAGTCCCGGATGGGGCAGAGGAGAGGGACCGCTCATCGCAGCTCGCTTAGTCTCCACTGGGGACCATCTGCTCACCCCCCAGCCAATTCTCCGGCTCGTCTGTGCAGGGGAGGCACTCCAGACGCTCGTGTAAATGTACATTTCTGGACCCGCCCTCAGGCCCTGGAGGCGAGGCCGGGAATCTTTTTGAAAAACAAGGACCCCAGATGTTTCTGAGGCCGGTTAGCCAAGGACTGACCACACTTGGAAACACGTGGCTCCAGGGGACCATCACCACCACCTTGTCTTAGAGACACGAAGAGGGCATGGCTGGACAGCCCCGCCAGCGAGGGAAGGACCTGCCGGTGGCGAGGGACGGTGCTGAGCCCGCTCAGCTGCCGTCCAGGGGGCTGGCAGCAGCTCCCTCCGACTCCCTGCCAATCTGCCTGCCACATGGGCCCTCCCTGGCCCCAGCCTCTCTCCCTGGCCTTCCGGGAGAATGTGGAGTCTCGCCTGTGTTTTGGCGTTTCTGCCCCCTTATGTTCCGTTTGACACCGTTCTTGTCTTCCCTGGCTAATGCTCCCTTCTCCCGCCCTCCGATCTCACTGCCTGTCAGGGGCTCACGGGTACCAGCTTCCTGAGGAATTCCTCGGCCGGCGCTGGTTCGATCAAGGCAGCGACGGCTGGTGTGATATTACCTGAGCGTCGGGACATAAGGGAAGAAACGAGATCGGAGCAGCTCCCGGGAGCTGCCCCACGGATGGAGCGTCTCCGGCAAAGGACCGAATCACCAGCCCAGGGGCTGGAACGTTCGCGCGTGCCGCCAACACACCCAGGCAGTAGGGCTTCTCGCGCCTCCGGTGTCTCTCCCGGTCGTACCGGAACCCGGGGTAACAGGTGCACAGCACGCGGCCGAAGTTGTCTGTGCACTGCTGCTCACAGGGGGCCTCGGCGCACACGTCGTAATCTGGAAAAGACAAGGGCGGGCGCACGTCAGCCCCGGGCGTTGAGCAGACGGGCCGGCGGCCCTGGGCCTGGCACAGACCTCCTGGGCTGCACTCCGCTTGGGACCTGGGGCCGGTGGGCGGCTACGTTTACAAGGGTGTTAACCCTTCGGGCCACGGGCCACCTTTTAAAAGTACTGCGTCAGGAGCTCGGTGCTCAGGCCGGCCCGTGGGTTAGGGAAGCCAAACCTCCCCGGTGATGCCCATCCCCCCCAGCCCCGGGACCCGGCCCTGCAGCAGCACCTGGGGGCCTGTCTGGGCTTTGTCACCAGCTGTGGTAGAGAGGGGAACTCCTTCCAGATGAATGCCAGAGAACAGCCACCCCGGGGAGGGGCGTGGGCACCGTCGTGTGAGCCTAAGGGCTGGAAGTAACGCAGGGGAGCAGGAGCGAGAGGGAGGCTCTGGAACAGAGCCTCGGGGCTAGTGCCCGTGTGTGTGTGTGTGTGTGTGTGTGTGTGTGTGTGTCCCGCATGCTGAGGAGGGGCTGGGAACGGCTGGAGATCTCCGGATGCCCTCTGACTTGAAGAAAATTAAAGCGGCGCCTCCTCCGAGTCCTTCTGAACTGATATTTAACAAGCCTCTGAAGGGACTTTGGCTGGAAGTTGGGAGCTCAGGCCGCGCCCTGACCTGCAGACTAGAGCCAGCTTCTCAGTCCCCGAGGTGTCTTTCCCGGTCGCTGACACATTAGCGATCCTCGGGCGCACGGAACGGGTGGGTCGGTCCCTCAGCCTCCCCGCCGGCGGGGTCCCTGTGGCAGGGATCGTGCCATGCTCATGAGGACCTAGAAGGATGGCCCGGCGAAATCCTTTCCCCTGAAACTGTAATGCCACGTCTGCTTTCCTGCCAGTCAAACATGATTCCCTCAACTAAATATCACCTCTAGGCAGCCAATGGTTTTCTTTTCTTTTCTCTTTTCTTAAGCCTCATCCTCTTATCTATCTCCCACAGTTTATGCTCAATTAAGAACCGATGATCCAGAACAAATCAGATTATTCCATCACCTGGCAAATCACGAGTACGGTTGTGTTTCAATAAAACTTTATTTACAAAAATAGGCCGTGGGTCAGAGTTGGCCACGGGCGGCTGACTTTGGACTTTAAGACGCAAATGTGAGGCAACCACACTCTTAAATTGTACCTTCTCCTCAGCACATTTGTTTAGAAAGTCTCTTTGCTATCCATGATGGTTAATTTTGTGTCCGTGTGGCTGGGCCACAGTACCCAGACATCTGGTCAAGCATAGTCTAAATGTTTCCATGGAGATATATGTTAGATGGGATCAACATTTAATTTGGTAGAGTCTGAATCAAGCAGACTGCCCTCCAAAATATTGGTGGGCCCATTCAATCAGGTGAAGGCCTTGCTAGAAAAAAACATTGCCCCCAGGAGAGAGGGAATTTTGGTGGCAGACAGCCTTTTGACTGCAACTGTGACTTTCTTTTCGGTCTCCAGCCTATCCTACAGACTTCTGATTTGCTACCCTCCACAGTCTGGTCAACTAATTCCTTCAAATAAGCTTCTTTCTGTTTCTCTGGACAATCCTAATGGATATACTATCTTTCCTGAAGTTCTACATTTATACGTGGCATTCCTGCTAATGGAAATCTTTAGGACTATAGAGATCTTCAGGAAGAAGCCCACGCACACAGACTTATTTCCACAGATGAAAACGCTGAGGTGCTCCTGTGACGGCTCCAGAGGGGAGTGGTAGCCATGGCGAGGCTAAGCTCTTCACAGGCGCCACAGGCTCCGCTGAGGGGGAGGGGAGCACCTAACCCACAGCACCTAACATTTCAAGAAACCCTAAGTATGTGGTACCCGTGTAATGTGTTTTTATTTAGGCTGGGCAAAGTCTTTAGCTGGGATCTTAAATAGACTGGCCTAGACTTCTTTTCCTTAGCCTCTGCCAAATGGAAATATAAAGGACACAGCTGCAGACTGAGAAAAGCTGGCTTATAGAAGAAAGCAATTATTCTGCATTTTTGGGCATCTTGTGGTTCCCCCTCCCCCCCCATGCTCTAACCAACAGAACTGGCTGGCAGTGAGAAATTCAGTCTGAGAGAGGCCCGAGGCCACATAAACCATCTTATGTAAAGTGATTTCCTAACCAACCTTCCTAACTCAAAGGTCC
The DNA here is from genome assembly GCA_028533885.1 of Nasua narica. Lineage (NCBI taxonomy): Eukaryota > Metazoa > Chordata > Mammalia > Carnivora > Procyonidae > Nasua > Nasua narica. The sequence goes on from CM052808.1 coordinate 65,866,672, forward strand.
CAGCTACGGTTTAGTGAACTCCTCACCCTCGAGGAGAGCAAAACGCAGGGGGGATTCATTTATTTCTTTTTTTTTTTTTTAAGATTATTTATTTATTTATTTATTAGAGAGAGAGACTGAGAATGAGAGGAGAGAAGGTCAGAGGGAGAAGCAGACTTCCCGCAGAGCCGGGAGTCCGATTTGGGACTCGATCCCGGGACTCCAGGATCATGACCCGAGCCGAAGGCAGTCGCTCAACCAACTGAGCCACCCAGGCGCCCCATGGGATTCATTTATTTCTAACCAGACAAAGAAACTGCTCTCTGGGAGAGAACGCAATGCGAACTGGCGAACTGGCCGGGCTGGGCTCCTGGTCCTCTGCAGGGCCCCAGCTTCCTGGGGGGAGAGTGAAGAAGCCTATTTCTCAATACCCACCCACCTCTCCCCAGCCCCAGGCAAACTAATCTCACGCTCTCCAAACAGTTCTTAGTGTTTTTCGGATCAGCACTGGGATCCTTTGCAGCTCTCTTCCGGCCACTTGTCTAGGTCCTGGGTAGCCTTCCTTGAGCAGCCGGCTCCCCCTCCTTCCTGAGATCCCCCCTGGACGGCCCTGGGTCCTCCGTGCTCCGTGCTTGCCCCAGATACTCGCGGCTCTGAATGCCTCCACCACACAGGTCGTGGTTATTATTAAAAACAACAGCAGGAACCTCCATTCACCAGACACTTAATAAGAGCCCGCTTCTGTTCCAAGTACCTTACATGTGGTGAGAGTCTTAAAACATCCATGAGTCAAGTACTGACACTTTCCCACAAAAAAGAAGGTAGGATGTGTGTTATGAACTGAATCCTTGTGTCTCTTGAAATTCACATGTTGAAATCCTAACCTCCAAGGTGAAGGGTCTCCAGAGGTAGGGCCTCTGGGAGATCACGAGGGTAGAGCCCCCCCCCCCCCCATGAAGGGGCCTGGTGCTTTTATAAAAGGAGCCTCAGAGAGCTCCCTTGCCCCTTGTGCCCTGTCAGGATACAGCAAGAAGGCGGCTATCTGTGAACCAGAGAGCTCCCACCAGACATGGAGTTTTCCAGGGTCTTGGACTCAGCCTCCAGAACTATAAAAGAAATAAACATCTGTGGTTCAAGCCACCAGACTATGGTATTTCTGTTACAGCAGCCAGAATGGACTAAGGCAATATGGAAAGTGTAATTAAAATTCAGGTCTCTTGGGACGCCTGGGTGACTCAGCGGGTTAAGCATCTGCCTTTGGCTCAGGTCATGAACCCAGGGTCCTGGGATGGAGTCCCGCATCGGGCTCCCTGCTCAGCCCAGAATCTGCTTCTCCTTCTGCCTGCCGCTCCCCCTGCTTGTGCCCCCTTTCGTTCTCTAAAAGCACAGAGAGAGATGGGGAGGATGCTTGTGTTCTAACTGTGTATGAAATGTTGATTAGAGAAATGGAGCCTCTTCAACTTAAAACCTGAAATACGTGTGTATTGTTTGTATATATTGAAGGTACTCAACATACGTGTATAAGGTGTGTCATGATTAAGCGAGAACATGCTACATGTAGCCAAATTGGTTCTAGAAGGGTTTAAGGCCAGGAAAAGCTGAAATTATACACAGATAACCCACATACATTCTATGTACATCTGAACTTTATAGACATCTAATGACTAGTCACAAACAAAGTGAGAAGACACAATCTTGTATGTTACATACCTTCTGGGATGCATTGTCCAAGAACAAATTTATACCCTTTGCAGCATTTTTTCCTAAGAGACAAACAAAAACGGATTTTAAATGGGATGTTAGATTAAAAATATAATTATTTTCAGTTATTGAATGACTTGTGCCCTGGAAAAAGCGAGGCCTTAGGGAGAGACATAGTTGTGTAGTTTTAAGGAAAACAGAGATAAAAAGGGGAAATATTATCAATAGCACATGGCCACATCTTCCATAGCTGGATGCCCTTTTCACCATGTAATACATGAAACTAATCACTTGAATCCTATGAAGTGGATTAACGCAGAGACTTCAAAATACTTAGATCAGACAATCAGAGGCCTCCAGGATATAAAGGAAATTGGAGGCTGGCCAGGCCCCTCAGCCTACAAGCCAGGGGTTCACATGACTTGCTAATTATAACAATTAGCTAATAGTAACTAGATAATTATAATGATGGCTAGTTATAATAATAATTAAGACTGAGGCTAGAGCCCATGCATTCTGACTCCCATCTGAGTGCTTGCTTTATATGCACCCCATAAGGTACTGAAAGGGTACCTAAATTATTTGAATTTAAAAAACAGCAAACAGGCAGTTCACTCATTTGTTCATTTTGAGAGAGAGCACGTGGGAGAGGGGCAGAGGGAGAGAGAATCTCACGCAGACTCAGCGCTGAGTATAGAGTCTGACACGGGGCTCGATCTCCTGACCCTGAGATCATGATCTGGGCCCAAATCAAAAGTTGAGTGCTTAACCAACGGAGTCACCCAGGTGCCCCCCAAAACAGGCAATTCTAACAAAAACTTCCAAGACTTGTATCTCTGCCTGAGTTAGAGAAATGGTGCCATCGGTTCAAAACGTAAGTCTCTGCTGGAAAGATTACGTCTCTGGTATGGAGTTGTATGCTCCTAACAGACCAACCCCCCGGGCAGTTACTATGAACCCTGGACAAAACAGAAGCAACCCACCCCCCTGGCAGGTTCTGGTGAGTAAAGAGAGACAGGCAGGGGGCGCCTAGGTGGCTCAGTGGGTTAAAGCCTCTGTCTTCGGCTCGGGTCATGATCTCAGGGTCCTGGGATCCAGCCTTGCATCGGGCTCTCTACTTGGCGGGAGCCTGCTTCCCCCTCTCTCTCTGCCTGCCTCTCTGCCTACTTGTGATCTCTCTCTGTGTGTCAAATAAATAAAATCTTAAAAAAAAAAAAAAAGAGAGACAGGCAGGATTTAGGAGGAGAGCTGAAATTCTGAACAAGGGACCAACCCAGGTTAAGTTTCCTGCTTTTTAGGGCTTTAGCCTATCCCAGTGCCTTTCCCAGTAGCCGTGTGAAAAGCTAAAACCCAGGGAACCCGCAGCGTGTTTGGGTTCGATCAAATGCAGAACAAAGCTGTGGCAACCAGAGGCATGAAAATTTGAGGGAAACCCTAGAAAGGAGAGTGCTGGAGAAGGGGAGCCTTAAATTCTGTGTGTAAATTCTGCTCAAGCACGAGTAAGCCCTGACCCAGGCATGCGAGGGGCAGGCTCAAAACACCCCCGCTAAATCCACCGCAGACTGGGGGAGGGCTTGAGCTGCCACCCGCCGTAAGGCCGTCTTCGCGTTACATCCAGCCAAGTTCCTTGTCTGCTCAAGGAAAAATACCAACACGCTTTGGATGAACAGAACAGGATCCGGAGTATTGACAACATCATTTGGACAAATAGGACCCATTCTTAAGGGAAAGGCAACCAGTGATGCCAACTCCAATTCCAGACGTTGGAATTATCAGACACAACGTTAAAGCAGCTGTTACAACTATGTTTGAATGATATAAGGGGAAATTCACTTGTAATAACTGAAAAGGTAGGAAAGCTAAGAGAAAGAGAAACTATGAAAAGAACAAAATAGAAAAGCTGGGAAATAGATCAAATTAAACAACAACAACAAACAAAACCCATCTTGCTGGATGAGTTTAACAACTGAATGGTGCTAGGAAGTGGGAAAGAATTAGTGAATTTGAAGACATTGGCATAGGAATTACCCAATTTATTGTTTAATTTTTAAGTTTTTTAATTTTTAAGTTTTTAAAGATTTTATTTATTTATTTGACAGAGAGGGAGAGAGAGAGAGAGAGAGCTTAAGCAGGGGGAGCAGTAGGCAGAGACAAAGGGAGAAGCAGGCTCCCCACTGAGCGGGGAGCCCAATGTGGGACTTGATCCCGGGACCCTGGGATCATGGCCTGAGCTGAAGACAGATGCTTAACCAACTGAGCCACCCAGGCGTTCCAGGAATTACCCAACTTAAAGAGAAAAAAAAATGACTTAAAAAATGCACCATACCTTAGGGACTGGTGGGACAATTTCTAAAGCTCTAATGTATGGTATTTGGAGTTCCAGAAGGCAAGGACAGAAAAAACGGAGCCGAAAACAAACTTGAAAAATGGCTGAAATATTCCAAGTTGATGGGGTACCTGGGTTACCTGGGTGGCTCAGTCAGTTAAGTGTCTGCCTTTGGCTCAGGTCACGATCCCAGGGTCCTGGGATCGAGCCCCAGGTCAGGCTCTCTGCTTGGCGGGGAGCCCACTTCTCCCTCTGCCCAGGCCCCCATTCCCACCACCTGGTTCATGATCGTGCTGTTCTCTGAAATGAATAAATAAAATCTTAAAAAAAAAAAAAAAAGGAAATATCCCAAATTTCGTGAAAAACATAAATTTACAGACTAAAAATGTTTAGAAAACCTGAAACAGGTTAAATACACACATGCACAAAAAAGTGTCTAGAGACATCATAGTCCTCCTGCTGAAAAGAAAGAGAAAATCTTGAAAGCAGGCAGAGAGACAGTGCACAGCATCTAAGCGTGTGGCCGTGTGCGCTGTTCATCAAAAGCGATGGTGACCAGAAACAGTGGGAGGACATCTTTTAAGCGCTGAGAAAACAAACCAGCCTGTCAATCTGGAATCCTATATCCGGTGAAAATACCCTTCAAGAATGAAGATGAAATGAAGACGTTTCAGATTAAAGAAAACCAAGCATTCATCACCAGCAGAGCTGGGTGATGAGAAACGCTAAAGGGAGTCTTCAGAATAAAAGACCGGGTACCAGGGGGAAACTTGGATCTTTAGAAAGGAACGAAATCCTCATGCAGGGTAAGTGCGTGGGTACGTATAAAAGGCTATTTTTCATGCTTAATTATTTTATAGCAAAAATGATAGCACTGTCTTGTAGGATTCATAATGCAAGTAAAAGCAACAAATAGAACTGCAGAAATAAAAAAAGGCAGGATTGTAAATGGACCTACATGGTCACAAAATGTCTACACTGTGTGTCAAAGTGGACGAGACGGACATTTGCGCCGCAGCATTCGATCTGCAGCAGACATTCCCCTTTGTTCTCCATCTCTCCAGCCTCTTACTCTTCCCTTCCCTCCCACTGTGTCCCGGCTGGGTTCCTGGTAAGCTTCCCTTGGCCACTTCCAAAATCAGTATGCTAATTCAGAGGCCAAGAATTAACCTGGGTGTGGTGAGTTTGCAAATCTCCAGAATATGGTCCAAGATCTTTTGCATTGACTATGAAGGTTAAACTATCATTACAAACAAAAAAAAAGATTTCTTTGTAACCGTAAGAGAAATCACATTCAAGGTTATTCCCACCGAAATATCACTCTCGATCATCTGCATTTGGACATGCTTTCTAGGTGGGAGAGAAAGATAGTTCAATATGGCTCAACGACTGGAAGTGCACACGCTGGCCGTCTGTCGAGGCCGCCATATTTGTGAGCCTATCTGTATGTTTTGGTGAATACGGGGGCAGAAACCATAGATTTGGGAAATTAGGCATTTTCTGGGTCCCAAAGCAAATTCCCACCTTTGTCAAATGGTCCGAACCTTCCACCAGGTTAGATAGACAAGGCTTTCTATCTAACAAAAATTTGATACACTTAAATGTATGTTTTCCATCACATTTTAGTAAGGCACTAATTTAACCTTACTTTCCACTTTTACAAATTATTGACTAATTTTATTTATTTTTTTAAGATTTAATTTTTAGGTAGTCTCCGTACCCAACATGGGGGCTTGAACTCACCACCCTAAGATCAAGAGTTGCATGCTCTCCCACTGAGGCAGCCAGGCTCCCCTGTCAAATTAATCTTTGTAGACTGGTTAGCTAGGCAGGTTACCACTCACAGCAGAAACGTCAGTAATCTCTTCCTAAAATTTTTTTTGTTTAAGATTTTATTAATATATTTGAGACAGAGAGAACATGTGAGGGAGAGAGAGTATGAGCAGAGGGAGGGGCAGAGGGAGAAGCAGGCTCCTTGCTGAGCAGGGAGCCTGACGCGGGGCTCCATCCCAGGACTTTGGGATCATGACCCAAGCCGAAGACAGCTGCTTACCTGAACCACCCTCTTCCTAAAACTTCTAAAATTCTTAAGAATTTTATTAAATCCATGTATAAACTTCATATAAAATATATTAAAAATGTATACAGTGTATACAACTTACAAACATCACGTCTGCTCAGAGAACATTCTGAAGCCCATCTGGGTATAGTGGCACAGCCCCATTTCTCCTGCAACATTTCTCATGTGCAATCCAGCTGCGGTGGACAATCTTACTTCAAAAGCATAATAAGCGGGCTTCCATGATAAAAACCAGTGGCATCTGGGATGCTCTTGAATCAGACTTGAGGGAAATAACTAAGGGTCCCCTCCCCAGCAAAGGACACATTTGCTAATCTCAATGGGTACACTCAGTAGAGATTATTTTGAATCTTTCCTCAGCATATTTTGTTTTGTGTGTGTGTGTGTGTGTGTGTGTGTGTGTGATTTACCGCTATGAGTGACGTGTGGCAATGTCCAGAGTTTTCCAATTAGCCATGATTTCCCAACATCTCCAACTGATTTATAATTTTATACAGGGGAAGCCCCTGCGGTGGAAATTTATGGTCATTATTATTTCTAACAGAGGTAGAGAACCCACCTTTACATTCCGTGAAACGTACACACTGTCTAGTTCTCCATGGTTTAAGAAAGTCCAAGTTCCTAACAACCAGAAAGAAAACTGCTTGATAGGACAAATCATTAAAATTTTACAGCTCTTACTTACTGTATTACCTGAAGCTGTCCTACAGAAAACTGTGAGAGGAAGAACAGGGCCCTAGATTATCTGAAACTCAAACAAATTACGAGAAAGTTGGATGGAGGGGAAACACGTGTTTTTGATACATCTTAACTACAGCGGCACATTTAAACATATGGTTCTATTTGTCTATTCTATTTAAACACCGCACCTAACATACAGCTGCTGAGGAGTTCGATGGCATTTCAAAGTTCATGCACTTGGATGCAACCCTTACAACAATCTTTCTGTGTCCAAGACCTCATACTCGGGCATGCTGATTTTTCTGAGCATTGCATAGGCTCGGGATTGCCCATTTAGGGGAGCTCAAAGTAATCTGTCATTTGGCTTTTTATGAAGTTAAATAACAGTGATTTGATATGCTTTCCAAAGGCTACGGAGCTCTCCCAGGAGAAGATCTCAGTTTCAGAATGGCCATGCTGCATTTAAATACCTGCTCAGTTAAGAATTAACTTCCCCTTGGCTGTTTGTTTCTCCACTGCATACCTAACTTGGAGAGAAGGAGGTCTGAGACTCCGGGGCACCCTCCTGCTTCTGCAGAATTCCTGGGGCTTCTGCAGAATTCCCGGGAAGACAGTGTTACGGTGCACGTTAGACACCCATCCAACATAAACCACCATTTAAAATAAACCATGAAATGTTCCAAAGCATAAAAAAAATAAACACTGGCTGCACATGTCATGCTTTTTCAAAGATTACTCACAACCTAATTTATGTATAATGAAGTCAAGATAGCCAAAGTGAAATCTCTCTCTCGTTACGCAAGTGAGGCACTTGTTAGACCGAACTACACACATGGCCGTGTGGTTTTTGTCTCTAAGAAAAACAAATGAAGACGGGAAAAGCTCATGTGGATTCTGGGGAGACGGTCCTTCTTAATCCGCTTCATGTGTCAGGGCTTGGCTTTCCAAACGCAAAAGCTCTTCTTGTCTCTTGACAGGAGAGGTGGTGATCCGGGGTGGTGGTTACACAGAGAGGGCGACATCTGCTAATCAGGAAGGTCTGTGGAGGCTTCCCCTGGGTACCCCCAGATCATTAACACACAAACAGAATCATAAATAAAGACAGCACAGCCAGAGATGTTTCCCAGCAACCAAGTGTGTGTGCGAACTTTTGGAAGGGAAAACAGAATCGGGAAAATGAAGATGACCGAGATACCATCATCTGACTGACTGCTGTGAGCACATTCTAGAAAAGAATTTTTTTTAAACTGCCTACAGAATTAGAAGACGAGAAGGGACCTTGAAAGGTCAAGTGAGTTATAAGGCAAGAAATATCTCAACACTTGCTCCACTGCAATAGTAAATTTTCCAAAGATTTATTTTGGGTCTCCTTTGCCTAGCTGTCTAGATATGCACCAGACGGATCAGAACTTTTTTTTTTTTTTTTTTAAGATTTTATTTATTTATGTGACAGAGAGAGAGAGAGCATGAGAGCAGGAACACAAGCAGGGCAGGTGGGAGAGGGAGAAGCAGGCTTTCCACTGAGCAGGGAATCTGATGCAGGGCTCGATCCCAGGACCCCAGGATCATGACCTGAGCCGAGGGCAGATGCTTAACCAATTAAGCCACCCAGGCGCCCCAGAACTTTTTTTAAGTGAGAGCAAGAACCGTACTTTCTAGAGTACTTTAGCATTCTCTGTGCCAAGCCGCGCACGGCGGATGGAGCAAGGTTCAAGCACATCTGGTTGACAATTCTGGCCTGTCGTTTAAAAAGCTTGTGATGTGACCTGGGGCTCATCTCCTAAACTCGCTGAGGTTCAGATGCCTCATGCTAAACCATGAATAATAGTATCTGCTTTGCAGAATTACCATAAGGATTACTGCTAATAAAGGTGCCCAGCACACGGCCCGGCTTAGGGTCAGAGCAGTGATCCGGCGGCCGCTTTAGGAACACCGCAAGAAGATAGAAAAACCCAGTCTCCCCAGATGCCTTCATCTTACAATTCGTCTCTTCCTTCCATTTCCTATTCAGGGGCTGAGATGTTTTTCCAGAAACAAAAGAGAGGGGGAGGGGAGAGGGAACGGAGGGAGAAAAGTTTTGATTTCAAGATGGTGATGGAGAAGTAGTATTTTTGGCCTCTTCTTTCACAAGTTAACCCCAAATAATGGGCACAAGAAATAAAAAGACAAGGTCAAAATCCATGGATTAGGAATATAATTCTAACATGGAGTCTGATAGGAATACAGCCAGTAGATGGGAGAATAGGAAGTGACTTTTTTTTTTTCTAAAAGATTTTATTTATTTGTCAGAATAAGAGGGAGAGAGTGTGAGTGCGTGTGTGCACAAGCAGGGGGAGGGGCAGAGGGACAAGCAGACTCCCCACTGAGCAGGACGGAGCCCGACATGGGACCTGGTCCCCAAACCCTGGGATTATGGTCGGAGCCAAAGGCGGACGCTTAACTGACTGAGCCACCCACTTTCCCGGGAAGTGACTTTGCAGAGTGGAGTAACTTCAAACCTATGAGCCTCCAGAAGAGGTTAGCATGGAGAAGCCAACACCCTGCAGAACCCCAGCCAGGCTGAGGAAACGGACACACCAGGTACTGAGGAAAGGGGAGGCCGGAAGAGAGCAAGACAATCTGAACGTCTGGTGAGAAGCTGCACTTCCCATTCCCTCCCCCTTGTCAGCTACCCTTCATCAACCACCGCAAGAGCCAGAAGGGACAGCCTTTGGGGAAACGTGGGCCCGAGAAACTCAAGACTGTTGCACTAAGCCGGAGGCCCCCGGGGGACATACCCATGAGCAGATAATCCTGCCCAGGCACACAGACTTTCCAAACCTTCTTAAAGAACGCCTTCAGTGGAACATCTCATTCCGAAACAATGCGAGCCTCCCGGTGATGGCTTCTGATGGCAGCTTCCCCACATCCCCAACTAGTCAGTCCTCGCCGAAGAGAGACGAGGCTGGGAAAATGCAGAGACCTGTATGCACAGTCTCTTTCCCCCACCTAATCCTGCCTTGGCGTGCCGGACAAGGGGGTCCATGAGAGAGACTCCTGCTGGGAACCACACAGCCCACGAAACGCTCGGGACTCCATTAAAGCCTGAGGGTGGATGGATGGGTGATGAATTGATTGATTGATTTTTAAAGATTTTATTCATTTATTTATTAGAGAGAGCGCACAAGTGGGGGAAGGAGCAGAGGGAGAGGGACAAGCAGATTCCATGCTGAGAGCAGAGCCCAACTCGGGGCTCGATCTCACGACCGAGATGATGACCTGGGCTGAAATCAAGAGTCAGTTGTTTAACCTTCTGAGCCAGCGAGGCACCCCTAAAGGCCTGAGGATTTAAAAGTGGTTCTGAATTTCTTTGTCAAACTCCTTAGAGTGAGGAAGCTTTCCTCTTTCTTTCAACCTTCTTCTCTTGCCAAAACTTTTATTGAGCTTTGCACGACTTCACATGAACTACTAGAATTCCTTTTAGACCAGATGCCCTGAGAGCAGAACCCAGTAAAATGACTCACCTCCCATCTAGGCATGCTTGGTTCCAGCCCTTTAGCCAGAAAGTGCTTCTCCCAGGCAAATAGAGTGAGATCATGTTTACTACAGCAGTCAGTGAAGGTAAAAAAAAAAAAAAAAGGCAAACAAATCTACTTACTTATTCATCTACATATAATCTTGTTCCTGCCAAATCTCAGGGACAATAAGAAGAGAATCCTAAGGAGTGTGTTACGTATAACGTGCTCTCACATGCACAGTCACTGACGGTCAAGATTGAAGGCAGAAAACGGCATGGCAGTTCCTCAACAAATTAAACACAGAGTAATCACACGCTCCCGCAACTCTGAGTACATACCTGAAAGAAGGGAAAGCAAACTCCAAACAGGTATTTGCCTACAGCAGCATCGCTCACAACAGCCAAAGGTACAAAACCCCCCAGATGCCCCCTGCCAGATGGATGAAGAAAGACACTGTGACACAGGGGCGCCTGGGTGGCTCAGTTGGTTGAGCGACTGCCTTCGGCTCGGGTCATGATCCTGGAGTCCCGGGATCGAGTCCCACATCGGGCTCCCTGCTCTGAGAGGAGCCTGCTTCTCCTTCTGACCTCTCCCCTTTCATTCTCTATCTTTGTCTCAATTATATAAAATAAATCTTTTAAAAAAAAAAAAGACACTGTGACACACACACACACACACACACACACACACACTGGAATATTATCCATCCGTTAAAGGACGTGCTGACACATGCTACAATGTGGACGACACTTGAAAACATGGCACTAAGTGAAACCACACGGAAGAACAAATATTTATGACTCCACTTCAAGGAGGTGCCTCAAGTGGTCAAATTCATAGGCAGAAAGTAGAATGATCGTGGCCCCAGGGCTGGGTGGGGAGGGAACAGGGATCTGTGGGTAAGTAAGTACACCGTGTTAGTTCAGGAGAATGAGAAAGTTATGGAAATGGATGGTGACGGCCACTACACAACTAGAAGTGGCTAATACGGTAAATTTTATGTTATGGGTATTTTACCCAACATACAGAAGAAGATCAAATGAGCAGAGAACGCTGTTGAAGTCGTCCCTCTAGCCACAACCCCCTGGGCGTGGTATCATCTGGGTTTTAGTTCTGCGAATCACAGAAAGATTTATTTATTTTTGGCATGTGAGGATTATTCTTAGGTGGGGCTGAGGTAACGGGCAGAAAGCATTTATCCCTACAGGGCTTCAAGGGGTAACAATCTACTCCTTCCAGGAACGTTCGTCAGGCACCTCCCAGGAAGACGGAAGAGCTGGCGGTTAGGGTCCTGGCCCCGGAGGGAGGTACCGCCCAGGTGCGAATCCAGGCTCTGCTGCTTTCCAGCTGTGGGACCTAGACAAGTGACTTAGTGCCCCCCTAGCTTGATTTCCTTGTCTGTAAAATGGGACAGTAATGGTACCCACCTCGCTGGCTTGGTGCGAGGGGTCAAGGAGCGAAGGCGCACGCAGGGTAGTGCGGTGCTGCCATACATCAAACAGAAAACACAGGAAGAACTGGGCTGGTCTTGCTGTTGGGTCCCCGCTCCAGTGCTCACCTTCGGGGACGCCGGAGTGACTCAGAGGAGGGGGGCATCGGGAGGGGAACAGCTGGGCCACCGGCTGACTGGCCGCGGGCGTGGCTTTCAGGGAGCCGCAGCCCCTGCTGACTGACGCCAGGTCAAAAGCCAGTGTCTTGGCCATTTGGTTCCCATGGTCGCTCCTGCGCGATGACTTTGTCAGCCAGCAGGAGAAGGGAAACCCCCTTGGGCTACTACCGCGTTCCATTCCCTTTTCTCCAATCAGTGTCATTTCCGTTCTCGAGGATGAAATGCACGCACATGCCCGGATCCCGTACCGTTTGCTCAAAGCTGGCCTGGGAGCTCCCGGGAGGTGCAGACAACGGCCGGGGCTGGAGGGCTGAGAACATATGCGGCCCCCTTTGTAGGATTCTGCCAGCGCCTCCCTATCTGCCTGCTCTGTCAGCGCTTCTCAGACGCACGCGGTCAGGGACCCCTGCAGGGGGCCACCCCGAGTCCACAGGGGTCCTGGAGACAAGAACCTGCCCCTGGGCCACCATGTCAGTGCTCTACCCCCAGCTATCTTCTCCCTGTTCCCTCCTTCCTTGTCTCCCCCAGCTGAGTTTTCTACCCTCATCATCTTGCTTGCCGGCTGCCTTTTCCCTAATTCATTTGAGAAGTTGATCATTTCTGAAACATAAGAAAAGATGATAAATTGAGAGAGGTAGTTCGGCACTATCTTTGTATAAGAAACCATAAAATTGTGTCCATACACACACACACACACACGCACACGTAGTGAGATATCTTTTCATTAAAAAAACAAAGCTTAGGTTGGGTATTCATAGATCTATGTGGGTAAGATGGAAGATGTTCTTCGTGGGGTTTTTTGTTTATTTTTGTTTTTTGTTTTTTTTATAACTTTTTTTTTTTTTAAGATTTTATTTTTCCATTTTGAGAGAGAATGAGAGAAAGCATGAGAGGGAAGAAGGTCAGAAGGAGAAGCAGACTCCCCGTGGAGCTGGAAGCCCGATGTGAGACTCGATCTCGGGACTCCGGGATCATGACCTGGACCAACGGCAGTCACTCAGCCAACTGAGCCACCCAGGCTCCCCATGTTTTTTGGTTTTTTTTGAGCTGAAATTGGCTTATAACTTCAGACCAGCTTCAGATGCATAACATAGGATTTGATATCTGTAGACACTGTGAAATGATCACCAAAGTCAGGTCTTCTTTACGTGTTTTCTCATTTTCCTTCAATGAGCAGGTACTTATTTTTTAATAAGCGAAAATAAAGGAAATAATAAAGAGATCCTTGGCGACTTTTCAAGGGTGTTTTGGTACATTTCTGATGCCAGACTCAGCAATGGTTCTGGAAGCTGCTGGTTTTGGAAGCTGATAGAGAAGCACATTTGAGACTAGCGCACACAGGCGTCTACCGTGACCTCCCTCACCCAGAGACTCCCCAGGATTTACATTTTGGACAAACCCGACCAAATAGGTTTTGACCAAACTGCTTTTGACCAAGTCACTGGGCACCAATATATGGCATTTATTATAATTTATTCATTGCTCCTGGGATTTGGTGTATCATTTAGAAGGATGTTCATTCTTTTTTTTTTTTTTTTTTTCACAACAAAACTGGTTTAATAGAGGTTTGCCTGAGAGAGTATTTTAATAGAACCTCCCCCCATTTATGAGACGTACTGAAGCCAACGCATCTCTGCCGACGTTTCTTCTCATGGCTGCTAATGTTCAGAAGCACCGAGCGCTGTGCACATGTCTCGCTCTGCGGGTCACCGTCCACCGACAGTGCGTGGAAGTGGAGACTATTCCCTGCAGCTGCGTAGTTCACCCAGTGCAGTGACTGGTGGGGCCCCGAGCCCTGGTCACTGCTGTGTTTTTATTTTATCAACACTCTAACCATCATCCTAGGAACATCTGAAAATTTTTCTTTTTTAAGATTTTATTTATTTGTGAGACAGAGAGTACGAATAGGGGGAGTGGGGAGCAGTACAGAGAGAGGGGGAAGCAGACTCCCTGCTGAACAGAGAGCCCGATGTGGAGCTCGATCCCAGGACCCCAGGATCATGACCTGAGCTGAAAGCAGACGCTTAACTGACTGGGCCACCCAGGCGTCCCTTCTTTTTCTTTTCTATTTAACAAAAGCCCAAATTAGAGCCGGGTACATAATCACCCAGGAAAAAAAGGGAACTCCTCCCCAGGCTCTCACGCACCAGGTACTGCTTTGGGAATGAGCTGGGCAACGGGACGCGAGTAGCCGTGACGCGTACAACTGTCAGGTGCCCCCCTTACACGAAGGGGCGCACAGTCTCTCCCTTTCACTTCCCGTGGGCAGGAGCACGGACACGGCGGTGCGCGATCTTGGACCCTGGCGCTGGGCGGCTCGGCATATGAGCAGCTTGATGATGCTGTCCGGCCATCATGTGAATTAAGGACTCGGGACACTTTTGTGTAAGAGAAACTCCCACCTTGCTTTTAGCTTTAGGAGCCTAATACACCCCGAGAGCCAAAATAACTAAAGGAAATGAATCTATGGGAGCAAGGTTACTGAAAGGCAAGGTTAGTAAGCCCTAAGAGGGCTTGGAGGAGACCAAACTTTTATTCTGCTCCAGGAACAACTGGGCATGGAGCCCTTAAGCCCTTGTGAAAGACTGACCCTTGAAATATAAATGTCTGGAGCCTTCCTCGTAAATGGGCCAGAGCTGGCGTCCTCTCCGCTTTGACAGGGCTACGGTCCTCCTCTCCGCACAGTGGGCAGAGTTTCGATGGCACTCGGCCCCCTTCCCTGCACTTCACCTTGTGAATGAGGCATTTCCAGGGAGCTCTCAGTACAGGAAACATGTAACTACGCTTTCCCTGATTCAGATTTCTGCGCACAGGTCTGTCACCTGGGAATTAAACGAGGAAGTCTTAAAGCAGAGGGCTTTACTCGTAATGACTTTCAAAGATGGAGGGAACCCGATCTGAGATCGTCTTTCTTACACGAATTACTCATGTGACATTTTCCTTACATGCATCAAACTCTTATGGAAAATGAAGTACAAAGGGTATTAATTCAAGTCTAACTTCATACATTACCGAAAGTGGGGTTTCTACCTCTAAATCATTTCCAGATGAGAGCAGGAACCTTCTCCTTTAGATACCGAATTATATAATGATCCAATATCGCGGTAAAAACTTCAGATTACCTAACAACTGGAAGCATTAAATTCGGCTAAATTCAACCAACACTTAATGGAGAGCTTCCTATATGCCAAGCCAAGCATTTTCCCATAGATTGCTTAATTAAATTAGCATAACTGCACTTTTTACAGATGGGAAAACTAAAGCACAGAATTCTTAAGTAACTTGTTCAAATTAGTAGCTGAGCTGGACACAAATCCAGGCTACTGGGTTCCAGAGGCCGCCTCTTCCGGGAACTGGGAGCTCCAGGAGATAGGGCAAAGAGTGTGATTTGCACATGGCCCTTGAAGACGATCAGTGTGCAAGAAATACTCACTCCCGAGAACACCGGACGGGGCATCAGTGCCACTGTGACAGAAGTACGCTGTGTTTTCTCAGCACAGACGGGAAGAGTGGGAACTCAGTGTCAGAGGCTACAGAAACATGTGGCCCACGGAGTTGCTCCTGCCCCAGAAAAATACATCCGGGCCCAGACCAAGGGACACTCAGCCTCACTCTATACCAGCCTTGTCCCTCTCGAGCTAGGCCCCAAATCCAGTTTCTTTGTCTCGCAATCTTAGTTTCCTTCTGGGGAAAAACTCCCTGTCCTTGATTGAGGATGAAGATCACTTTCGGGATGCGTCTCCCAGGCCTGAAACTCGTGGAACCTGTGAGTCAGAGTCTTTGTATGGGCCCCGAGCAGAGGCCAGATGGGAGGGACTGCACACAGCAGTAGAAAAGGGCCACGGAAGTATTTTAGGCAAGAAATTAAAACAGTGTAGATAGGGTAATGGAACTGAACAATGAGGACGGACTCTAAAGAAATTTTGGAGGCAGAAACTATGGGATTTCCTAACACATGGGCTGTAGAGAATTAAAAAAAACAGAAAAGTCCGAGACTAGAGAATGCTCTCAGAGGATGAGGTCACCATTGACTAGTGCAGGTTAAGTGGGGAAAGAGCTAAATACAGAAGACTTATAGCACACATCTTGGGATGATAGAAAGTATTAATTATTCTCAGTTTGGACACAGTGTTTAGGATGTTTGAGGCCTCAGGCAACTCAAGGGCGAGGCAGGGTCTTGAAAGGAACAGGTGAAGCTGAGGGCCAAGGCCATGATTTGGGGAGATGTCCTACTGCAAGAGCCGGGCCCAGGGGGAAGCGGAGAGAGAGAGAGGGCTAGTCAGGGAAGCGATACCGAAGAAGCCAACAAGCTATGCATGTGAGCTTGAACAAATTGCTGTCCTGCCGTAGGTCTCTCCTTCCCATTCTGGCAAGAAAGGGTCTCGGACTAGCGCGATCTTGAAGCTCTCCCCCAGCCTCCAAATATCCTGGCTCTTGAGGTGAAGAGAATGTTCTAGCTCTTCACTGTGGTGGGAGTCACACGGGCGTGTACTTGGTCAAAACTCACCGTGCACTTAGAATTGGTGCATTTTACTGGATGTAAATTAGGGGCGCCTGGGCGGCTCAGTCGGTTAAATGTCCAACTCTTGATTTCAGCTCAGGTCAAGATCTCAGGGTTGGGGGATCGAGCCCTGCACTAGGGTTCCATGCTCAGTGGGGAATCTGCTGGAGAGTCTCTCTTTCTCCCTCTGCCCCCCTCAGACACGCATGCTCTAATTTTTTTTTTAAAGGATGTAAATTATACTTCATTTAAGTTGGTTTTAAAAATTTCTAAAAAAATTTTTTTAATTTGTCTCCAAGTAATTACCGTTGCATGCAAAATTATTAATGATAGTATGAGATATTCCATTTATGAATATTTTTTCATCGGTAAAAAAGAAATATGGGTCAAAAAGCATATATCCTCAGTCCCCGGGGCTTGGGGAGGGGGAACGGGCATGAATTAGAAGGAGCTGCTGTGAGAAATTAGTTTCTGACCATCCAGACATTGGTATGAGTGAGCAGATGTCTTGAAAATGTTTTACAAACACATGAGAAAGTAATGGGGGCCTCTGGACGGGCTCTCAAGTCTGGCTTGTGCTGCAGGATCTTTAGGACGGCTCTGCCTCCCTGGGCCCTGCAGCCCGCAGGTGCTCATGACCTCTACAGAAATTTGCTCAAGTCGTGGTTCTTGGGAGCTCGTCCTGGGTCAGTCAACACATGGATAAACTCAAGAAGGGCTCCTAAGGCACAGGAATGGATGTTCCCGATGCAAGGTATACCCACTTTTATTTTTTTAATTAATTTTTAATTTTTTTAAAGATTTTATTTATTTATTTGACAGAGAGAGAGAGATCACAAGTAGGCAGAGAAGCAGTAGCGGGGGGAAGCAGGCTCCCTGCTGAGCAGAGAGCCCGTTGTGTGGCTCGATCCCGGGACCCTGAGACCACGACCTGAGCCAAAGGCAGAGGCGTTAACCCACTGAGCCACCCAGCCGCCCCTGTCTACCCACTTTTAAATCAACTTGGGCTCCGTGGTATCTGAAGGATCAGTTAGAAGGGAGAGGCTGCCCACATCTCTATATCGAGTCTACAAACCAGTGTGCCATTTATCATGGTGTTTTTTCCTTTTTGCAAGTTTTGAGAGAGAATTTCTTAGAGTAGCAAGTCTGATCCCCAACAACAGATATAATTTGGGGCTCCATAACAGAAGTGGCTCCACGGAGAATCTTAGGGCTATAGGAAGCCATGTGAATCTCTGCCATCGTACCCACTGCAGTCAGGTTCTGCTAACTGACCATGAACTCCCCCAGGACAGGGGTCAGGTCTCAGTGATCCTGAGGACCCAGCCTAGTGTCTGAGGGACCGCAGATGCTGGGCACATCCTGACTGAACCGAACGTGGCTAGAATTCCCGCCTTAGGAAAATGTCTCCCAGAAGCTATGTGCGTGATAAGAGTAACAGCCTTCTCTTCTCTCTTGTTTTTTCCTTCTGCTTTATCTTTCCTGGACTCCCTCCCCCCCAACCCTCTTTCCCTTCTCTTCTCTCCTCCTTCCCTTCCCTTTCCTCCTCCTCCCTTCCCCCTCCTCTCTCCTCTCCTCTTCTTCTTTTCTGTATTACAAGGTGTGGAAGGAATTAGGGGCTGGCAGGAGCAGTGGGGGGGGAGGGGGATTAAGGAGTGTAACCCTAGTAATGTTGCTGGCATGGAATAATGACAAACTGCCTAGACCATCTTCTGCCTCCTGGGACTAAAATACCCAGCTTTATCTGGGGTACACAGTATGTGCTCTCTGAGACGGAGAACTGGGAGGCCCAGCTCGTCTGGGCAAGCCGTCCGTGACTATCTATTCACCGGCGCAGCTGGAACCACAATCCAAGGGCTGCCTGGAAACTCGGCGTCCCTGTGCGGGGTAAGAAGGGGTGTCGGGATGCTAATTTTGGATCTTTGCTGAGTGACGAGATAAGCCTCTGTGTTTAGGAGGCCCGAATGAATCGGAACAGTTAAACACAGAAATGCGGAGACTTTGCATGGTATCGCTTCATGGACGTCTGCTTTAAAGTCGGGCAGACCTGAGGTTTAAACCCAATTCCCGCACTAACTGGTCTGACGAATTGGTATAAGTTATGTATAAAGTATAAAGTTACATGTCACAGTTTCTTCCTCTGAGAAATGCAGGACTGATATGTACTTCACTAGGGTTTCAATGAGATGGCTAAAGGCCTTGGTACAGTGCTTTATAAGAAATATCCAGGGGCGCCTGGGTGGCTCAGTCCGTTAAACGTCTGCCTTCGGCTCAAGTCATGACCCCAGGGTCGTGGGATTGAGTCCTGCCTCGGGCTCCCTGCTCAGCGGGGAGCCTGCGTCTCCCTCTTGATCTGCTGCTCTCCCTGCTTGTGCTCTCACTCTCTCCCTGTGCCAAATAAATAAAATCTTAAAAAAAAAATCCAATAAAGGGACAGTAATAACGACAGCAGGAGGAACAGTCGTGGCTCCTGGGACTCTCTGTCCTCTGCCTTCAGTCCAGGGATTACAGGGTATATTAAATGAATGTTCCTAATGGTTATGACAAAGTCCCGTGAAACACTGGAAGACAGGAAGATAAACAGCACTGTAACTTACACTGAATCGATGAATAATAATTGAACGCTGACCCTGGGCAAGTCACCGATAGATGCCTTGGGAAACAGAAAGAAGCCCAAACTAAAAAGGCCTGGTATGATCACTGAGGATTCAGAACATAAGAGCAGCTTAACAACAACTTGACCTTCGAAAGGAACCTGATACTCAAGATATCAAAAGATACTCAGTCCATCAAAGATGACCACAGAACAGGGTGGGTCTGAGAATTCTCTGTGGATCAGGTCTGGATTTCACGGGAGGGATAAGATCCATCTGGACAGTGAAGAGAATGGAAGGCCACTCAGGGCAGAGACAGGCCATTCAGAAGAGCATGACGAGGTGCTGCTTATCCTGGCCCGAGGGACACAGCACCCTTGGGGTTTTGTTACATAGTAAGAGATAATAATGCCTTATTAACTAGAACCTCAAATTACCCGGAGAGGTCAGTCTCTGGGCCTGCCCGCCCTTGGCCCCTTCCCAGGGAAAACTCCCCAGCCCGTTGTTCCTTCTGACTGGGTAGCCCGCACGGTCCTACTTTGTACCGAGAGGCAATGCTCCTGCCCCTCTAGGCTGAGAAGGCTGGGAAGGGGCATCCGGATCAAGGGTGTTCAGTCATCTCTCCCAGGACAAAGCAGTGAGCCGGACCAATCTCACACTCCTGTCCAGGGCTCTACACTAACAGACGCCCCGGGAGTAGGCTAGCTAGCCATAGTGGTACAGGGGCGTCTGCCGCGGTTGAGAAAGGTCTGGAAGAGCAGTGGGCTGCGAGCCTGAGTCGGGGGAGGAAGCGGGGTATTGGTCGGACTCCTGAGAGCAGCAGAGACTTTAGAGGGAGACCCCCAGGGTGGCCCTGTTTTCTGAGAATGCCCCCTCCACGGCCCCCTCTCCACCCCTCCCCGGCCCATTTTAACACCAACCAGCCTAACTGCAGCCCCCTTTGTTCTTGAGATTCAAGTGGCACTTCTGCTCTTCGCAACCGAGATCTTGAACTTTTCTAGGTATCCTGGTAACACATGGATGCTCTAGTTTGTTTTTTTTTTTTTTTTGGATGCTCTAGTTTTGATGTGGGAAACAGAAGTCGAAGAAAAGTTATTAAATTTCCTTACTACCTAGAGCCCACTGATAAGTCCTGGAATCAGGCAGAGTGACATTCCTCTAGGGACTCAACTGCCTCCACCTTAATACTTTGCCAAGGGCAAAAGGCAATCCCTAGCCTGACCGACACCCCTCCCACCCCCAAACCAGGATCCTGTAAGCCTACTTTAACATATGAGGGTTCCTTTGGAAAATTCCTTTATCTCTAAACCCTCCAAGATACATGCCGGGGATCAACCCCAAGCATATGGCCCACCGATATACATCTGAGGGTCTCATGACTCATGTTTATTAGATGGTCATAAATGACCTTTTCCCAACAACAGCTAGCCCCTCAAGGTCCTGGAAACCTTGCTTCCAAAATTCCTTAGAGACGTACACTATCCCTGACCCCCTCCCAACTTGCAAGTGTATAATGGACCACAGCTCACAGCCCCGGGCAGCAGCAGCGGCGGCAGCGGTGGCGGTGGCGGTGGCAGCTCTCTCTGCCCGCGGGTCCTGTCCCCGGGCTTTCATAAACCACCATCTTGCACCAAAGACGTCTCAAGAATTCTTTCTCGGTCGTCGGCTCCGGCCTCCACCCCACTGAACCTCAGGGAGAGCAGCAGATCAAGAGGGAGACGCAGTCACTTACATTCTAAAACTTCATCAGTTTTGGGAAGTGATCGTACAAAAGGCTTTTGATTTGGGAGTTAATCGTTAAGTAGGGTTTCCGTGACTCTGCTGTGCGTTTTATCAAAAAGCACAAATATTTGTTCCGTGTGCGGAAATCACTCATGGCTGGTTCAGATCTATTCTTACTCGCCTGGAGACACAGCCCTTATCACAGGGAGAGCTGGGTTCTGTCAATAACAGATGAATGTCCAGGTGCTTTTGGTAGTTAGTAAATTATTTCCTGCTAACCTTGAGAAAGAGTCGCAGCTCGGGTTTAAACAAAAAATCAGTGGTGCCAGGCCCCACAAAGCAAGCTGAGGAGGAAACGGGCTTCTTTTTTTTTTTTTTTAAATTTATTTATTTATTTGAGAGAGAGAGAGAGATCACAAGTAGGCAGAGAGGCAGGCAGAGAAAGGGGGAAAGCAGACTCCCTGCTGAGCCGAGAGCCCGATGCAGGGCTCGATCCCAGGATGCTGGGATCATGACCTGAGCCGAAGGCGGAGGCTTTAACCCACTGAGCCTCCCAGGCGCCCCAGGAAACGGGTTTCTTAACCGTGAGCTTGCTTTAAAAAACAAGGGAAGTTCTAGCGTCTCCGCCAACGTAAGTATGTAGGTCCCTGGCCGTGCCTCGGTGCTGTCCTCTCAACGGCTTTCCCCGGGCTCCGGGGCCTTATTCCCGGCGGAAAGACACCCTTCCGTGGGTTCCACTAGGAAGGAGTGATAAGACTGACGAACAGACGACGCACTGCTGTCTCGAGCCCGTGACCACTCCCTGCTGCCATATTATTGACCGGCGCCCCTCCTGCAGATCCTGGAAAGGCTTTCCAGTCTGGTCTCCTGGTGGGACCTCAGGCCCAGGGGCTCACAGAAGTTGGAGAGAGCGGTTTTCTTCTCTCCCCCAAGCATAGCATTTGCGATAATGAGCAAATGGTGCCATGGGATTAAGCGATAACTGTAACCTGACAACTGGCCCTCGCGGCTTCAGTGGCATTTACTCATACACCCCAAGCACTGCTACGGACACCAGGAGACGCCACTACCTCAGGGCAGCAACTGTAAAAAAAAAAAAAAAGAAAAGAAAAGAAAAAGAAAAAAAAGAGGGATGGACTTCTGGGCACTATGACAAAGTGAAGAATCCCAGATGCCGTGGGGAGTGAGGGGTGATGCCTCGTGGCAAGGGGTGGACTGGGGTTGCTTTCTTTTTTGAAAATTTTTTTTAAAGATTTTATTTATTTACTTGACACAGAGAGAGAGATCACAAGTAGGCAGAGAGAGGGGGAAGCAGACTCCCCGCTGAGCAGAGAGCCCGATGCGGGGCTCGATCCCAGGACCCTGAGATCGTGACCTGAGCCGAAGGCAGAGGCTTGACCCATTGAGCCACCCAGGTGCGCCTGGGGGTTGCTTTCTAAAGTCTAATAAAGGACACTAGGGAAGCAACGGTCTCCTCGTGCCCAAGAGCGGCCTGCTGAACCAGAGGTATCATTTTAGCACTGCGGATCTCTGCAGGGACCGAAGTATGTTTCTTTGTGGTGGCAACATGGGGGCAATGGTGGGGGAGGAGGAGTCAATGGGAAGGACCTGCCCCCCCAGACGCAGCTGCTCTAGGCATTTTTCCAGTTTGGTCCAATATCTTTCAGGGATTGGCGCTCCGGGGGCTTTTGAGGAAGCCTATCTCGGGTGCATCTTATAGAATGAACGTCCACTTCTAGAATTCCCAGTTCTACAAGGGAGGACATAGCCCTCTAGCAGGGGCTCGCTGAGTCAAGAGAGAAGTCCCAGGAGAGTGGGGCAAAACTATGCTGGGGGCCACTGAGACCACCCTTCGGCCCAAGGCTGCCCGGTCAGCACTGGCCTGCGCGCAGCCCTCGCCCGCAGTGGTGCTGTTGGACACAGATCCCAGGAGACCACCTCAGGTGCTGGTTCCTCCCCGTGTGGCTCACCCGGGGGGACCACCACAGCAGCACCCGCCCCCACCCCGGCTGTCATTCCACTGTGGCAGCTCTGACAGCAGCGGGGACGTTCATTAGAAGGGCGGGCACGTCCCACATCTGTGATTTCCCTTCGGTTTGTTGGCTTCTTTCTGCCGAAAGAGGCCACAGTCTCCTGAATGTCTTTCTAGAAGCCTCCCGGCAGGTGTGGCCCCAGAGGAAACCGCCAACATACCCTTCCAGGTCCCCCAACTCCCTTTCTAATGAGGCTGGTCTGCCTGGACCCTGCCGTCTGACTACACCTGGGAGTCGGGCAAGGGGGCCTTACCTTGGAGGGACAGTGGCGGTGTGGACCTGGGCATGGCTTTGTGCCATCCCGCCCTCCAGCAGAAGCCCACGACCTAAGGCCAAGTCACATACTCAGGACCTGCCCCCCACTCTTCCACAGAACGCACTCTCACTGCTGCCAGGGGCGCCTCGCCTGGGGCCGTGACGTCCATAAAGGTGGGAAGGGGTCTCCCGGAGTGAGTCACAGGTGAGAAGCCACTGCCTCCTAAGGAGTCTCATCACCAGGCGGGGCTTCTAGTTCCTGTGAACATCCCCGTACTATCTGCTCATCTCCGGCTTTCTAGAAAAAAAGCAAGCCCAAACAACGGTGGGTCTCAATCCTGGCGGCATGCTAGAATCCACTTGAGATTTTTTTCTTTTTAAATGATGAAAACACTTATGCCCAGGATGAACCCTTGGATAATTCAATCAGAACTTCTGGGGTAGGCACCAGGGGATTGGCATTAAAAAAAAAAAAAAAAAAATCAGTCGGGATTGAGAACCAGGGCTGTAATGCCTTGAAATCTGCTGTGTCCTTTTTTGCCATCTAGCTGGGAGCGGCTCAGGGCACGGCCCCGGCCTCCTGTCAAAGCACCCAGCCCAGCCTGCCCACCCCCGTGCGCACCGATTGCTGGCGGAGGGGCTGCAGCCTCAGCTGAAAATCGCAACAGTCCCTGGGGGTGGGTGGGGGTATGGGGCATGTTTTGCGCTTTTTTTTTTTTAGTAAGAAAAGAGTCCTATGTTTTCATCCTCTGATACGGACAACCTAAGAATATGAATTCCAAAGGCAATAAATCTTCCCCCAGCCCCACGAACACCCCAAGGGAGGAACAGGCTGTGTTGTTGGTTATCTCCTGCTTTCAATTATGGAGCCTTCCGCCAGATTCCTTGTGTGCCGCTGAGGCCTGGGCCTCGTAAATGGCACCCTTTCAATTATTTATCTAAACAAAGGTGAGCCAGAGGGCAGCGCTAAACACTCGTCCGTTGAACTTGAGCCCAACTCTGCGCCCTTGGAATTCTTACAGGACTTGGCTTTGTGGCTCCAATCTCCTTACCAAAAAAAAAAAAGGAAAAATGGAAAAAAGGCACATTAGATACAAGGCCATAAATTCCATTTCAGAAGCGAGAGGTGGGCCAGAGGGGAGCCGCAGGGACCCGAGCTCTGAGGCCGGCGGCTCTTCTGCGGCCAGGCTGCTCGAATCCAACGCTTGTAACTCTCCGGCAAGGAGAGGGACTGTGGACCCCCTTCCAGTTTTGCACCATCTCTCCTGTCAGAGGATGCTTCACATTCTGTGTCACCGATGAATAATAAATCCGCTTATAAAGAAATAGAGAGGGCGCCTGGGTGGCTCAGTGGGTTAAAGCTTCTGCCTTCGGTTCAGGTCATGATCTCAGGGTCCTGGGATGGAGCCCCGCATCAGGCTCTCTGCTCAGCAGGGAGCCTGCTTCCATCTCTCTCTCTGCCTGCCTCTCTGCCTACTTGTGATCTCTCTCTCTGTGTCAAATAAATAAATAAATAAAATCTTAAAAAAGAAAAAAAGAGACCGACCCACAGCACTCTGCAGCTATAAGGAGAGGAAAAGCCCCCTCCTGCTGGTGAAGACAGGCTCCCGGCTTGTCGTCAGCCAGACCAGTGTTCTGACATGTTCTTTGTGGGGGTGGGCTTGTGCCCACTCCCCCCGAGGACCGGCCTGCGGCGTGCCCACCACACGGTCTGCAGGGCTGTGGGCACCCTGGTGGCTGTGGAGTAGTGAGAACTCCCCCTGTGGGGCTCAGGCACCCCCTTCCCGCGCCATTGAATGTCAGCTGCAGAGAAAGGGTAATTTGGGTCCAACTGACCCGCCGGAGTCAGAGGAACAGCAGCAGGAACAGCAGTTGACGGGCCCGGTCGTCTCCCGAGCGCTCTGCACCGCGGAGAGGCGTCCTCCAGCCATTCGGAGGTCCAGGGGGGTGAGGCAATTGCTCTGGTCACACAAGTGATGGGGCTGGAACCGGTACCAAGATCCGCCTGACGTGGAAGCCTGGGTTCCTAATCACACCGTTACGCAACCTTCCCTTGTCCCTGGACGGCCGCTCGAAAACGTTTCTGGAATCCATCTCTCCTCTCCATCTCCGCTGCTGCCTACCTTAGTTCAGACCTAAACATCTCTCAAGCCTACTATTTTTAGAACCTCTCAATTCATCTTCCGGCCTCCAATCTTTCCCACAGTCCACCATGTGCAAATATTTTAGAGCGTATCTATTTTATGACCCTGTGGAAGAATGTTCCTTGGCTCCCAGTGCCCATGACTCCAGTCCAATCCTTCGCGCAGTGCGAGTGGCCTCACCTCACCTTGTCTTTATCATTCCCCACCAGGATCCGGCCACGTAAAATGTCCAGCTCCCAAGATCCCCTGTAACGCTTTCTCTGTCTCCTTCAGCTCTCACTTGTTTAAATGTCTGTCCTTCCACCCAGACCGTGAGCTCTTAGGAGGCAAGAGGCTTGTCTTTTTCATCTTTGTAATTTCCCCAGGATCTGGCACAAGGGAAATGCCAATAAATATTACAAAACTGACTCACTGATTGAATGCACAGAATCTCAAATTTGGGAGCGGGGAGGAAAACAAAGATCACTGAAATTAACCAAAAGGATGTTCATCACTCAGAGTCCCAAGTGGAAACAGAAATTGCATTGAAATGAGGATAATCCAAAGAGGGGTTTACAAAGAGACCAAGGTACAAATATGTGGGCAGGGTGTAGGGAAACCACAAGGGCAAGTGCAGGAACTCGGGGCTGACCACACAGGAGCCGTTGCCCTTTGCAGTGGACTGAATACTGCCCTCCACCCAGGAAGCCCAGAACGTGTTCTTATTTGGGAATAAGGTCTATTACAGACATAAGGAAGGTAGGGATGGAGAGAGCATACTGGATTGCCAACGTAATCAATCCAACGTAAGAGACAGAAAAGTAGAGAAGGATACACAGAGACAGAGAAGGAGACGGTTTAAAAATGGAGGCAGAGACTGGAGTGATGTCCTTGGAAACCAGGGAATATTGGGGATTGTTGGTAACTGCCAGAAGCTACTAGAAGAGTCCAGGCTAGTTTCTCCTTAAGAACCTGCAGAAGGAACCAATCCTGACGACGCTTTTGATTTCAGACTCCTGGTTCCCTGAACCGTAGAATACAATGCACGGTGTTAACCCACCCAGGTTGTGGTAAGTTGTCTCAGCAGCCCTGGGAGACGAATACAGCACTGCAATTCCCAGAGGGATGAAAAGAGGGAGAGAAACCGAGCACAGGTGGGGAGTGTGTGCTAAGCGGGCCCCTGGGTGCGGCGGTGACCTTCCGCAGCAGGAAAGCACAGGGCTGAGGCAGCCTTGCAAGAAGGGAGCCAGAGGAATGAGTGTCCCGACCTCAAACCTCTTTCCTCCACCCCTCCCATCTCCTCCTGGGGCCTCCCACTAGTTACAGCTAACAGGGAGCCGGAGCGGGTGGGGGCCCGCGCAGACGTGGGCCGCATGGGCCAGCCCGCTGGTGAAGGGCGGACCAAAGCAACCAGCATGAGACGCAATCTCCCAGCGATCACTTTGGGGATGAAGAAGCTGCAGAGTATTAACTTAAGTCTTCCCTTCCTGAAAAGGGGCTACTGCTCCCCCCGGAAATGTGAGACGTGGGTCTCTCTTCTCCTGTACTGGGTCCTCTTTAGCTGAGGTTTCTCCAACTCAGGCTCTCTCTTTGGCGCCTTTGTTCTTCTCTTCTGTCTCCATCCTCAGCCCTCACTGTGGCTTTCACGGCAACAGAGGCCCCCACACCCGCACCGCTAGCCCAGCCTCTCTCTCCGGCTCCAGCCGCACTTACCAGCGACCCTGGGAAGCCCTCACCCAGACAGCTCATCGGCTGTTCAGGGTCAAGACATTTGAAAATCAACCATATCATCTTCTTTCCAAAACCAAGATCCCCTTGGAATTCCTCATCTCATTTCTCGAATCCATCTCGGTCCAAACTCTCCAGTTCATTCCCTTCACCCAAACATCAAGCCCTGATGGTTTTAATAAAGGCATTGTGCTTCCATTCACCCTTTCCACTTCCACAACTGCCACCACTTGCATGGAAGCCACATCTGTCTACACTGGGGAATGGCTAACAAGCTCTGCGCCGATTTCCACAACTCCAGGTTCCCAGGTCTTCTGAGTTTGCCGCGGCCGGGGCAATATGCTTTCCTTATGCTACACTCGTGTTTAACTCCTCAGTGACCCTTTCTGCTGCAGGCCCTCGCTCGTCAGGTCCATGGTCCCCTCTCCCTCCACTCCGCTGAGGACCTTCACGTTCCAACTCTATTCTCCTCTTCCAACCTCATTCGGCACCGTCTGTCAAAGGAGAAGCTTGCTGTGGCCAGGCTCCTTCCTTTGCTGTCCTACCCTCACGCTGTGCTCGTGCCCGTCCCATTATCACGAGGACAATCACCTACGCTCTGTACACGAATCTGCCACGAATCCAACCGAACTGAAAACATCGTCAAAAATCTTCCAGATCTTAAACGCAGTCAATATTATCTTGGTGATCAGCGGTAGGGATACACCTGACTGTAACCTTTTGTATCTCTCCCCATATCCTTATTTTCCAGATTAACCTCCCAGCCACGTGGGATGATAGTTCGTGCTTCTCTCGGTCAGGGAAGATATTACGGCACAGTAATTAAGAGCTTGAGCTCTGGTGTCAGATGTGAATTAGAGTTCAAGTCCATCCACTACTATTTGTGTGACCTTGGGCAAGCTACCTACCTCCTCTTTGTGTCTCAGTTTTCTCATCTGTTAAATGGCAGTTTGAAACTTGCCTCATAGAGTCACTGCGGAGCTAAGGAGAGCTAGCTAGTTTATGTGAAGCACTTAGCACAGTACGGGCATAAAGTGAGGTTCTTAACGATATAAATAGTGAAAAGCACAGTCAGACAGCCTCTCCTCCAGGCCGGTAAGTGCCGTTTCTGCAGCCCAGACGTGGACAGTGGGTTGCTGGGCCACATCACGTGGTCCCCATTCTCGTTATCCTTGTCTCTTAAAGCCAGCAATTTTGCTCAGTCATGCGAGGTCTAAGAAAAAGCAGAAATAAACTTCCAGACCACAGTTTTTCCAAACCACCAAACCTATAATCAGTGCTTCTGTGGGTCCCAAACGGTCTTATATCCTCAGTAGACTCTGAGAAACTGGCCATAGTTGGCCGACACATGTCATGTCCACGTTATCAACACCATGAGCTACGTTTTGGGCATTGCTCAAGGTCAAAATCCAATGCTCATCCAAAGGTTATCTACGTAAAGATGCGAATGGGATGAAAAATTCTATGCACATTGCAGTAGCTGCAATGGACAGTAATCTAGTACGAGCAAGAATTTTAATGATCCTATCTACAAATTATTTGATATCATTTAATACGTTCAGGAAAATTTGGCAATTTTCTATTTTTATTGTTGTGCATTCATAGATGCATGGTAAATACCAAGAAAATGCTAACATTTTAATTTGGAATGTAATTAATACATTCAAGGGGATAAAAAAGGAACAGCAAAGAATTTGGTCTTTAACCAGAACCCGTCACGGGCGCACACTGAAACCAGGCGTTCCGGACACATTTGGAATGTGGCACATTTCCTAAGTTTGCGGAAGTGCACCACTCAAAAGAGGAACTTCGGTGCCCAGTGGAAACCAGCCAGATTCATACAGGAGGGAATTAGGAAAAAATTCTTTCATGTATACTTTCTAACGACCTTTGATTAGAAATCCGGATGGTTCCTTTGCTCTGAACATCTTCTTAGATAGGGCTGATTTACTGAATGTCGTTGTTCATGAGCCGGGGGAGAAAAGAAATAATCGTTTAAGTGACCCAACCTGTTTTCCAAGCGACAGAATGGCGATTTTCTCAGGGGGCGGGTCGGGGAAGGGAGTCACCGTGCGGACCGTGTGGTCCAAGGGTGCTGGGCAGCCAGAGGCGGGAGTCAGGAGGAAAGTCCCTAAACCCAAGCACCAGGCCACGGTGCTGCTGGTGAAATGTGGGCCTCCGTCAGCACGGACTTCTCGGACAGACAGACACACACTTGGGGAGCAATGGCACTTGTGTTACAGAGCGACAGTCCCGTATTCCGAGTGACCATCGGTTCTCGCTGCTGGGTGAACCGGAGGGAGTGTGGGGGCCATTTGCCCTACTGTGTGTGTAGTGTGATGTACTAACTAGGATTTAATTATATTTCTTCTATCTTTGCTCCAACCCTCCCCATCTTTAGTCTCAAACCTTCACCAACCTCCGCTCTCTGCTTTCTTCCCTTACTACCGATAGGGCACTGCTTTCCCAATAACCAGGATGGCCTTTAAAAAAACGTCAATAGGCCCTCTGCTCAAACTCCGCTGCTGGCATCCCTCTGCACACCTAAGAAGACTTCAAACTCCCTGCTCTGGCCCAGACTGTCCTATGTGATCAAATCCCTGGCTTCCTCCCCAAGTGAAGGTCCTCCCCGGTCCCCTGGGCTGGAGCTGCACGGGCCTGCTTCTGCCCCCTCCCTTCATGTCATGGCGCGCCCCGTCACTCCCGGGGCTCTCCTGATGCTGATGCTCAGACCCCGACGCTGACATTCCGGCATGCTCATATGAAGCGCGAATCCGGGGATTCCTCAAGCACGCGGCTGTGTTTATGGACTGGTCATGTGCCATCTGTGTGAAGATACCCTTGCTGGGCAAACCCAGTCACAAGACAAGTCCCTGAGATGTCGCCCCCAAAGCCAGAGTCCTACCTCCCCTAAGCTTCTGCTGGTCAGAGTTCTGTACCTTCTACTGTTGATGATGTTACCGTATTTCACTGAATACGACATTATTGATCATAAGACGCACCGTCATTTCATGTAACAAATGGTTTTTTAAGTTGTCAATTAAAATCCAATACAACGCTTTATTGCTGAAATTCTTCTATTCTTACCAAGGTAGTTCTTTTCATCCTCATCGGACACAGACTGTTGTATGTCATACATGTGGATATACATAGAGGATAACAGAAGAGATTGGTTAAGACGGTCTTAAAACAACCTCATGTATGAAGTCCGACTCTTCAGAACCAGTCTATTAGCTGAGAGACCCCAATTCCTGTGTTTTACCACAAAACATCCTTTGTGCCAGGGGAGCCTTGGTGATGCAGCTTTTAAAATATTTATTTATTTTGGGGGGGAGGGGCAGAGAGAGAAGGAGAGGATCTCAAGCAGACTCCCCACTGAGCACAGAGACCAACAGGGGGCGCTATCCCATGACCCTGAGAT
Organism: Nasua narica; assembly: GCA_028533885.1. Lineage (NCBI taxonomy): Eukaryota > Metazoa > Chordata > Mammalia > Carnivora > Procyonidae > Nasua > Nasua narica. Next base: position 65,896,922 of record CM052808.1, read on the forward strand.
CACGACCTGAGCCAACATCAAGAGTCGGACGCCCAACCGGGCCTCGCAGGCACCCCTGGTGATGCAACATTTTTAAATTAGCACTCTGAGCACCAAGAAACTACTTCTGACTCAGTCCTCCAGGAAGGCTGAAGATACTGAATTCCCCACCACCCCACCACCTCTTGGCTCTTAAGAGTTAAAAGTCAACTGTGTCCATTGAACAATTGCTTTACCGGGTCCCCAGGACTCTTTCCCAAGCAGCCAATACCCGTGACGCACATTGCGACGCTGGCACGTTTGCAGGCAGAGTGCTCCCAGGCATTACAGAAATACCCCGCAGCTGCCCCGGTACAGGGAGTGGAAGACACCCCCCACGTCTTAAAATATACGACAGGTGGTCATCATCAGCATCGTCACCACAAACGTTATTATATTCTAGCTCTGGGAACTTGACTTTCTCGGAGCTCCTGAAAGGGGCCCCCCGTGCATCACAGTTCAGAACCCCTCGCTGCCGGCGTCAGTGGACACCAGCTTTGCAGAGGGACCACAAACTGGGCTGGGCCAATCAAACTGGGGCAGGAGTTTCAGCTCGGAGACAAGAGGGCCACGCTGGCAGTCCGCTGCGGGGGGGCGGAGCACACATGGACTGAGGCTGGGGTAGCCCACTGAACAAGCACAAGGTAGTCACAGAAGCAGCAAAATGAGTGGATTCAAACCACAGTGAGAGTGAACAGACATTTAAAGAGACCGAGAAAGTAACGTTAGCCTCTGACTTTCCAATCGTGATCATGCAAGGCTCGTGTATACCTCATTCTGTCCTTGGCTTTGGTGGTTCCTCTGTAGCCTTATAATTTATTCCCATTTTCCCGAGGTAGGTTTCGGCTTCTGGCAGCTGGAGGAGCGCTGGCTGTAAGAAACTCCCCTGTGCTGAAAGCAGCCATCACGGAGATGGGACTAAAGAAAGTGCACCGATGCTGATGTCCCCTCTGAGACCGGCAAAGCGGGTGTCCTTGTGTGAGTCTGGCCAGCCCAGCGCAGGAAAGGGCCCCCATGGGGACCCCCTTTCCCAGAGTTCTACTCCTAGGAACAGCATCCTTTCTGCTGAATGAGCTATAGATGCACGGTAAGTGAGGAAAAAAGTCAGTAGCATCAAGAGAGGTGCTTGAAGAGCAGGCTCCCTGGTAAGCAGCAGAGGTCCACAGGCCTCACTGCAGGGGTGAAGGAGAGAGGACACAAGCACTCCTCTCCTCTCCGTCCCCTGTCCTGGGCCCCACCCCCCTCCCAGCCCAGGCAGGGCAGACGGCAGGGCTCGGTTCCTCCAAGCGGAAGTCGGGGCACCCCTGATGGTGGAAGACTCGGGGTCGGGGGGAGGTGAGACTTCCATGCAGAGTGTCATTTTCTTGAAGTGAAGGGCGAGGTTTTTCAGTTGATAACTGAAGAGTGACACAGGTACGTGTACCAGGGAGAGAAGAAACTCAGAGAACGAGGCACCTTTTCTGTCCGGCTCTTGGCCAAAGTTCAGCTGTATTCTTCCCTCTGAGGATTTCTTTTCAGGACTGTCTAGCCCCAGCATCAGTGCCCGACGCCACCGTCGGGCATGTGGAGTCTGAGGGCAGGTGGTGGCCCGGGTGGCCCGCACCGTTCCAAAGGGACAGGGGAGGGGGTGGTTTTCCGGAGGGGGGAGCACAGCACGGAGCCAGCGGGAGCTTCTGGGGGCAGAAGCAAGCCTGTGAATCTGGAGGTGGCAGACGAGATAGGCCTGGCTCCCCTGCCCGATAGCGAAGGCTGCACTTTGAGAGACGGAAAGGCGGAGGGCCAGGTGACACTCCCGTGAAAGAGCCTCATCTCAAACGAACGTAGGAGCCCTGAGTTAGAGACAGGGAAACGGAGGCTCAGAGCTGAAAGCCAGATGCAGGTCTGACTGGCTCCAGCTACACTTCTGCCAGCCACACGGTCTCAGGCAGCGAGGAGGGGGCGGTCCCCCTCCCGTTCTGCGGTAGCCTTGGCGCCGCGCTCGGACCACGGCGGGCTGGCTGCGCAAGGCACGAGGGGCTAGAACGGCCCTGTTGACCTCCATGGGATGGCGGCAGCTTGGAGCTCTGGGGCACCAGACACCACCCCGAGAACAGCAGGATGACCACCGCCTAGCATGGGGCCATCGCTTTATTATCCCTTCAAAGAACGTTCACACCCAGGCCCCACCTCTTGCTTATCCCAGATTTGTAAGATCAGTGAGGGAGCACTTCCTCGCCTCGTGCAGCGTCTAGCAGACTTCAGCGAGGTACTGCAGTATTCAGTGGCACTTAATAAGTGCCGATTACCATGCCGGGACTTCGGGGGGAGCTCCGCTTGCCTGGCTCCTCCGTGGACACAGGGCCCTCCCACGAAGCTGACTCGAGACCAGCGCTCTCCCGGCTTTGATCTGGTACTTTGTTTTCCCGAAGCTCAGCCTTCAGG
>CM052808.1:65899460-65940056 GCA_028533885.1 Nasua narica
GGCCCCCCCCCCCCCCCCCCCCGCCAAAAGCCTGCAGCCATAATCTAAGTGACATCTGTTGACTTTAAAGAACACACACTTAATCCCTCCCCCTGAGCACCCTTGCCAGGACACGGAAGGCCTCTTGATTTTCAATCACCGAAACACAAGGGAAAAGCCATCTATTTTAGTAGATACGTCTTGTTTTGGCCACCGCTCCCTAAGTTTTTCAGTGGCTGTCGATAAAACACTAGCATGTCAATTTCGGACCCTCCTGATCCTCGCTCAAGGGTCCTCCTAGATGACACCTGGAATGATAACCACCAGGGGGCCAGGTTCACATCCACATGGTTTTAGTGTTTGCAAAGCTGAGAGGCAGGAAGTTCTGATATTTATTTTACTTTTTAAATATATCATGTCACAGTTTCCTCCGAAGAGGATACAAAGTGGTGTAAAGTGATAAGTGAACAAGGGCAAAACCATGGGTGGGGGGGCTCAAGGGAAAGAAGAGCGGGAAGATGAAGCCGAACTACAACGGGGCCCCAAGGAAAGGCTGCACAGCCACTGCAACCTGCCTACGGGCCTCCCGGGGCCCCACGTTTGTTTCTCGAGTTTCTGAGCTGCTATTATAGCTATGCGAGTAACAGCTCTGTTTTATTTAAAGACCAATTATCCTGGAATCAAGAGAATAGATCTTCGTAACAGATCTATAATAGATCTTCCTAAGAAGGGCCCCGAGCTACAGTTTGTCCTTAAGTGGTATCATTTCCAAAACTGGGCTGTTAGGATTCTCCTCCGCCCGTATCTTTTGAGATCTTCTCAGAGCTACTGTGTTCTGCGTTTCTGAGCCCGGAAACTCACGGGGTCTGATTCTCTCTGAGCGGTAGTTCATCTGGACTGTCAACACAGACCCTCCGGAAAGCCCATCTTGGACACAATTTCAGGTTAGAAGGCCAAGGTAATCTTTGAGTTTGATGAGAATTAACTAAGTAGCAGGAAAAATGATCCTTTGGGAAAATACTGCCTTAACAATTGCACTGGATCTAGGCTGCTCCTCTCTTGGCCTTGGAAAATCCACCCTGGAGGGAGGCAGGAGTGACAAGGCTGACGAGTCAGGCTTTCGGGGTTCAAATCCCGCCTCTGCCACTTTCTGGCTGTGCTTTGGACAAAGCAAATATCCCCGAGCCTCAAGTTTCCTCATCTGCAAAATGGGCACCCTAGGAAGCTCTCCTTGATAGGTTTGAGGGGAGACTGAGGAGACTGGGCAAGTCCTGCTTCAGCCGAGTGCTCGCTTTATCTTGGTGCTCAAGAAACATCAGGATTTCTTCCCCTCGTTTGCTTTGCAGAGCACCATTGCTCTTACTCAGGACAGCCACGTTGCTAATGAAAGGGAACAGGGACAAAAATTTTCTTCAGAAAGACCTCTTCGTTTTTCTCTCTTTGGCTAGGAACACAAATAGCCCCAACTCTTCGTTAAGGCTGAGGGATAAGAGCGAGCCAATGAAAATGAGAAGGGCCAGCAAACACGTCAAGTGGCCCATGGAGCTGCCAGTGTTTGTTGTTGCAACAGCTCGTGTGGATGGATGGGAGTCATTAACATTCCTCTGATAGGGGGTAAAAACCATCTGTGCTGAAAAGGAAAGTTGGGGGGCGGTAGTCGCCAAGGTTTATCTTTGTTTACTCTCCTGTTATGACTCATCTTCAGGGTCTGTTTCTTTTCATAGGAGATGGTCTAAGGACCACAGACCTTCCCGGCTTGCTAACCAAATCTCTGCTTAATTGGTTTCCACGCTGTGACCTGGCTCTTGAGACTCCAGAGGCTTTGAGGTCCAGTCTTCAGTCCCCTTGGGCAAGGTCATAGCGAAATGTAGCAGGGGTGTACGGCAACCTGCAAGGAGGTCGCCAGAATGATCACAGCAAACACAGAGAATGTTCCGGTAAGCATCCGCAATGGCTGTCCATGCGACTCTCCCTACAGAGTCCAAAGTTTGGGCTTGGTCCAAACTCAACTTTTTCACTTGGGTCTTCTTTAGAAAGTGCTGTGTGACCTTTTTTTCCCCTGACCAGTATCTCACATTCGGGTCATCTTGAAATAAACCAAATATCAATTAAGCTCTTCAGTGCCAGCCAGCTCGCCTTGACCACCACCATTTCCCTGGCACTTCTGCCCATAACACAAGCTTTAAGTACGTAAGACAGAAGCGCCTACCCAAGAACGCACATTTTCCTCATGGCAGATGGGACACTGGCAAGGAGCTTCTGGTACTGCACGAGCCCTTCAACTTCCATGCTCCTATTTCCTTGTTTTTACAAAAATGGGAGTAGGTAAGATTGCTAGGGCCCTTCTGAGCCCAGGATGGGGAGAATAGGGCATCCAACTGAACTGTATTACTACAAACCATTCATTGGTTCACTCGTAAACAACTCGTTCTTTTACATTGTTGCTAATTGTGAGGAATTCCGGGTATTTGACATTTTTGGGTCACTCAGTCTGGCTTCATGAGGGGCAGGGTTTCCTCCTGTTGGGGTAAGGAGAATTTTCACCTGTATGTGCTCAGAAGGGGAAGCATTCGGGATGACTCCCTGGGCTCTGCATCAGGTAAAAAGTCATTTACTCAAGTATAAAAAAGACAGTGTCATGGAGGCATTATGTATAATCTATATACTCCTTAAACCAAAGCTCGCTGCCATATTTTTGACCTGTCAACTATCATTGGACCTCAGAGACCCCGGTCATATGGAAGTGCCATTTTAAGATTGAGTATGTGTGCACCGATTAGGTAAAGAATCTGATAATTTTCGTTCCTTTCTTCCTATCAAGCAGGCATGCAAAGAAGTGGGCTTTCTTTCTACTGAGCCATTAGCAGTTGGGTTGGCAGGGGGTTAGATCCACAGTCACTGAAAGGCCCATGTCTTGACTTTGGAAGAGAGATACATTTTCTTGACCACACAACATCCATGGTCAAGGAGGTGGGGGAGTTTCAAAAATTGAAAAAGATGTGTCACAGTATCAGCATGTCCAAGACTGTTGGGTTGGCAGGGGAATGCTGCCTCCCACGACACTGTCCATGGTCCTGAACCAGGCAGGGCATTTCGCTGGAGAAGGTGGGGCAGAGGGAACCTGCACCCTTGTTGCTAGGTCTGTGATCAGCATCACAGAGAATGTTCCGGTAAGCATCCACAATGGCTGCCCATGCTATTCTCCCAACAGAGTCCGAAGTTTGGGCTTTGGAGATGTTGTCCCGTTGGTCTGAACATAAAACAGTAGGTTAAAAAAAGCCCCAGGACCTCCTGGTGGTTTCCAACATTTTTCTGAGGATACAACTCTAAAACACATAAATTCCTTGATGGTAATGATAAGCTTCCCCTTTGGGAGGCTTCTCAGGATCTTGGATGGGAGTCAGTATGCATAACACAATAATAATATCAAACACATTTAGTGTTTACTCTTTCCAGTCACTGTTCTAATCAATCAAGCTCACACATGCATGTGCATATAGATATATGTTTCTATCAAGAACTTAAAAGCACCTTGACATGAATAATTCCTTCTTGGAAAATCAGATTTCAAAATATCAGAGAAATGTTTAAGAAGGTTCTTTCTTCAGAATCGTTACCATCTCTTTGGTGGGTATCTTCCAAAGTTTGTTCACATGACTTAAGTGCTTGAGTATGTTTGTATGTCATGAAGCCTGACACCATAAAACTCTTAGAAGAGAACATAGGCAGTAATCTCCTTAACATCAGCTGTAGCAACACTTGTTTAGATAGGTCTTGTAAGGCAAAGGAAACCAAAGCAAAAATACATTATTGGGACTACATCAAAATAAAATATTTCTGCACAGTGAAGCAAACTATCAACAAAAAGACAACCTACTGAATGAGAGAAGATATTTGCAAATGATATATCCAATAAGGGGTTAAGACCCCAAAAATATACAGAACTTATTATAATTCATCACCCCCAAAACCAATAATCTGATTAAAATGGCAGAGGCTAGACAGACATTTTTCCAAAGACATACAGACACATGGCAAGGTGCTTATCATCACTAATTTCCAGGGAAATGCAAATCAAAACCACAATGAGATATTGATCTTACACCTGTAAAAATGCCTAGAATCAAAAAGAAACAACAAGTATTGCTAAAAATGTGGAGAAAAAGGAACCCTCCTCATACACTGTTAAGTGAGAAAGTAAATTGGTATGGCCACTGTGGAAAATGGTACGGAGATTCCTCGAAAAATTAAAAACAGAAATAATGTATAATCCAATAAGTTCTCTACTGAGCATTGACCCAAAGAAAATAAAAACACTAATGCAAAAAGATATATGCACCCCTATGTTCACTGCAACATTATCTACAATAGCTAAAGTATGGAAGCGAGTGTCCACTGACAGCTGAATGGATAAAGAAGATGTGATACACACATGGACGGACACACACACACACACACACACACATACGCTAGAATATCAGGCAGCCAAAAAGGCCTGAGCTCTTGCCATTTGCGACAACACGGATAAACTTACAGGATATTACACTAAGTAAAGTAAGTCAGACAAAAACAAATGAATAAACAAAAAGCAGAATCAGACCTATAAATACAGAAAATAAACTGATGATTGCCTGAAGGGAGAGGGACTGGGGGATAGGTAAGATGGGTAAAAAGAAGTGGGAGAAACAAGCTTACAATATGGAATAACGAAGTCACTGGAGGCTCTCTGCTCCTCCCCTTTGGCAGAGAGCTCCATCTTCTGGGGCTGTGTCCCTGAGACACTAGGGTAAAGGTGGGAATAAATGGATTTGGCCATAATGGGGACCTGATCACCAGTGCTGCTTTTAACTCCAGCAAAGCAGATACTGTCTTCATCAATGAGCCCTTCTCTGACCTCAAATCCATGATCTACATGTTCCAGTCTGATTCCACTCCCAGCCAATTCAACAGCACAGTCAAGTCTGAGAACAAGAAACTTGTCATCAGTGAAAAGCCCAGCTCTGTCTTCCAGGAGTGAGATCCGACCAAAATCAAACACAGTGATGCTGGTGCTGAGTATCTTGTGGAAAGCACTGGAGTCTTCACCACCATGGAGAAAGCTGGGGCTCACTTGAAGGGTAGGGCCAAGAGGGTCATCATCTCTGCCCCTTCTGTGAATACCCCCATGTTTGTGATGGGCATGGCCTCAGAGAAGTATGACAACTCCCTCGAGATTATCAACAATGCCTCCCGCACCACCAACTGCTTGGCCCCACTGGCCAAGGTCACCCGTGACAACTCTGGCATGGTGGAGGGACTGAAGACTACAGTCCATGACATCACTGCCACCCAGAAGACTGTGGACGCCCCCAGTGGGAATGTGTGGTGTGGTGGCCGAGGGGCTGCCCAGAACACTATCCCTGCTTCTACCAGTGCTACCAAGTCTGTAGGCAAGATCCCCCCTGACCTGAATGGGAAGCTTCCTGGCATGGCCTCCCACGTTCTCACCTCCAGCGTGTCAGCTGTAGGTCTGACCCACCGCCTGAAGAAAGCTGCCAAATACGACAACATCAAAAGGATGGTGAAGTAGGCATTGGAGGGCTCCCTCAAGGGCACGCGGGACTCCAATGAGGACCAAGTTGTCACCTGCAACTTACACAGTGACCCCCACTCTTCCACCTTTAATCCTAGGGTAGCATTGCCCATAGTGACCACTGTGTTAAGCTCGCTTCCTGGTATGACAATGAATCTGGCTATAGCAACCAGGTGGTGGACCTTAGGGTCCATATGGCCTCCGAGGAGTAAGCGCCCCTGGACCACCAGCCCCAGCGAGAGCAAGAGGAAGAGAGAGGCCCTCAGCTGCTTGGGAGTCCTCATCCCAACTCATCCTCCAACACTGAGCATCTCCCAATGTCTACGCAGTTTCCATCTCACACCACCCCTGAAGAAGGGGGGCGCTGGGGGAGCTTAACTTTGTCACACATCATCAATAAAGTATACTCTACCCAGCCAAGAAGAAAAAAAAGGAAAAAGTCACAGGAATAAAAGGAATATGTTTGAATGTGTTTGTATGTCGTGGGACCTGAAACTATACAACGCCTACAAGAGAACACAGGCAGTAATCTCTGACATTGCCTGTAGCATCATTGTTCTAGATATCTCCGAAGGCAAGGGAAACCAAAGCAAAAATACACGGGGACACACAACATAGGGAGCACAGTCAATGGTAACGTACTAGTTACACTCGGTGTGAGCACAGTGCAGGGCAGAGTTGTGGAATCACGATGCTGTATGCCTATGATTCACGTCCCATTGTGTGTCAACTATACTGAAAAAAATGTATGTCACGCAGGCTGGGAAGAAGAAAAGAAGAGTACCTTAGCTGCTGGCTAGCCACGTCGCTGCAAACTCGCACACTGGGACCAGTAGGGGGGAAGCTCTACTCTGATGAGTTGCCGATAGGCTGGGACTCCGGCTGCTGACTAGATCCCCATGTGGGAGGCCGCCTCCATTTATCATCCCTCATTTCTCAACCAGTAGCAGGCACATTATTCAGTTAGTGCTTACGCACATTTGGTTAGAGGGTCATGATTAAGAAAACAAACCATTCATAACACAACGATAAACAGAACTTGAACTCACTCATTTGCTAATGGGTCTTCCCTGTTTGGCCATCACATTCACCGCTGTCTTCATTCTTTGTGCAATTTAAAGCCCCCGTGTGAGACTTGCTTATTTGCCGGTGGGTCGACCAGGATGGGGGGGGGTCACTCCCCCCACAAACAGCACAGGAAGTAGTATTGATGGCATATGTGTAGTGTGGCCAGGAGGTTACAGGGAGACACACACAGCAGTTCCCACCAGGGACCCACGCAACTTGCAACAGTCGGCATCTCTAGCTCTTTGCCTCGGCGCCTTGTCTGGCTACCAGAACCCATGTGCCTGCTTGGCAGGGCCACCCAAGCGGGGAGGAGGTGGTGCTGGGGAATTACCAGCTCCCTTGACCAAGGACTGGTAGCCCCCGGATCCGGATTTAACTTTATACTCGAACTTACTCGAAGCACATCCTTTACTGGCCACCTTCCCCACAAATGTCCCCTGGGATCAGCTCCCAAATATACCACAGATCTATAAAGCCTGGTCCCAGGTCAGCTTCTGGGGGAACCCTAACTGAGACCCATAGCACGCCCACCTGTGTTGTTATAAAACCACCCTCTGAGCAGGCCAATAAATGAAAAATTAACCCTAATTGGGCAGGATGCTCTGGGAGTGGCTCTTCCCTGGGTCTCCATCACTGTCCAGCTCTTGGTCCCTCCACCAAGAGGCCCTTGGGACCAAGAGCCTCACTGCAGATCACCACCAGCTCGGAGGTCCTCGCACATCCTCGCAAAGGAGCACAGGAAGAGGAATGAAGTAAAAGAAAAAGAGATACCATGAAGTTGCAGGCTATTCTTATAGGAAATGCGGAATGATGGGAGTCCTCTGGATACAAAACCATCTCTGTGAACCGCTCTAAAAAGTTAGAAGACATATGGCTTCCCAGAGTCTTTGTTTCAAATTAAAATCGATTTTAAAAATTTAAATTAAAAAAAAAAAAAGCACTCTTTCGGTGAAAGAATTGTTAGCATGGTGTGGCAGAGAGAGAAGAGGACCAAAGAAAGTAGTCTCAGTACTTTATGATTAGACCTGGTTTTCATGCTCAGCAAAAGCTGAGCAATTAACACAGGAAATCCTCTGTCACCACTGAGCAAAGTTTGGGATGGTTGATTGAGATGGGATCACTTTCAGTTTTATGGGGGCGGTCCTCTGAAGCTTCCGGAGTTTATTAACAGCACAAAGTTTCAGGCTCATGGAAATGCACATCAGAAGTGATTCGCACACACGCATACGTACGCGCACAGACACAGACACGCATTTTTATCCATCCACCCATAAATGATTTACTGAGAGTAAATCCACGGAGGTTTACTGCTGGGTGGCAGACATCATGGGAGGTTCTGGCAGAAGAGATGCTGGGGTTGTCCTCTGTTTACACTTCAGCGTGGGAGAATGATGGTCAATCTTACACACACGTAACACCGAGTGTGAAAAGAGGATTTTTTTTCCAAATGGTTAAAGATCAAGAGTGTGAAGAAACCAGTCTCCTCATATGGTGCGGCTGGAAAGGTCAATTGGTATGAACTTGCTGGAGGACAACTTAAGAGAGAATTCCTTAATATTTGGTTCTCCCTTGGACCCAGAGAACTCCAGTATTTAGGAACTTATTCTAATCAAATGATCACGAACGTACACACATTCAAGGATGTTCTTCATACTGTTCTAGAAACGAACAAAAGTACAAGAAGCAACCTAAACATCTAACAACTGGACATTGTTTCCATATGTCATAGACTTCATAGACTGGGGTACCAGGGATCTCTACAATGTAGTTGGAAAATATGTAATGAGTTGGGAAGAGGTCAATTTAGTAATGGAAAAAAAAAGACTAAAAAATTATCACATAATCCCATTTTTTAAATATCCGTAACATTTCCCAGTCTAAATGTTAACTGACGTTTTCCTTGTATGACGGAGTTATGGAGGCTTTCATTTTTAAGTTTTGGATTATCAGTGTTTCCTGATTTTGTACTAAGAAAGTCTCTGTACTGGGGCGCCTGGGTGGCTCATCGGGTTAAAGCCTCTGCCTTCGGCTCAGGTCATGGTCTCAGGGTCCTGGGATTGAGCCCCGCATCGGGCTCTCCGCTCAGCGGGGAGCCTGCTTCCCCCTCTTTCTCTGCCTGCCTCTGCCTACTTGTGATCTCTCTCTGTGTCAAATAAATAAATTAAAAATTAAAAAAAAAAGAAGAAAGTCTCTAGACCAAGAGAATCTCTTACTTGATAAGAGAAAAGGAATGATTACTTAAAGACGCGGCTTTTTAGGTTGGTGAAGAACAGTGAGGGATCAAGGATGAGGTGTCCGCACATGCGAGGATGCCCACACCCTAAATCCAGATCAGCCTTGACAAACTGGTCAAGTGAAATGGCTCGTTGCTGCTGATTTGAGAGAAGAACAAGAAAGCAGGCGGGCTTTTTGCGTAGAAATGGTGAAAATTGGCTCTAATGCCTTTGGTGCTAGAACGTAAATTTTAATGGGCGGGAGGAATCCATAAACTAGCCCTTCTGGGAGCCCTGCTCCCCGAACTCATGTGGCACAGACATGTATCCCCAGAAGGAATCGCCTCAGCCCCGCCTTCAAACATCCGCCTTCTCTAAATGCTTCCTGGTGAAGGTGCGCCTCACCCTGCGGAGGATGAAGGCGACAGGGCCAGAAAGAGGAGGACGGTGGGTAGCACAGCACAGCAAGGGGCCAGAATAAACGTCACAGTATCCAACTGGTTACTGTCCTTTCCTATGTGGTTTCCGTACCAGCTGGTGTTCATGCAGTTGAATGAAAATTTAACCCAGAGGCAACTAAGGAGCAGACAACTGGAAAGATTTAAAGGATGGCCCCATTCCAGGGTGTGAGAAGGACCGTCGGGATCCTTCTCTCGGTACTGCTGCTCCTGGGTCGGCTCCATTCTTAGATCTGCCGGGTGCCTCCCTGCAGTTCCAAGCACATGTCTTCACACCACCATGTCCAAGGCTCTGATGTCTCATAGGATGACATCATTGCCATACAAGCCCTAGGACTCCCTCTCTCCCACTGGTCCAGACTGGGTCCCGTGCCTATCCCTGGGCCAAGCAATGTGACTTTGAGGCTAACACTTTGGTTCATGCCTCAACCCCAGGCTCTGACCAGTGTGGGAGGTCTATTCCACTTGCTGCACTCAGAGTGAGAAAGAAGATTTCTCCAAAACAAAATGAGGATGGCATTACTAGAAAGAGAGAGTGGATGCTATACAGTGGAAAAAAAAAAAAACGTATTGTTCACTAAATTGATATGTTTTAGAGGGAAAAATATATATTGGGTGACAAATATTCTCTTTGGTTATTTCTAAATTGACAGGCATTTGAATCAATCTGAGATATTTCCTTTCCTGTCTTAAGACTTATAAAAGATGTTTTTAAATATTTTTTTAAAGAATTTATTTGAGAGAGAGAGAGAAAGAGGGAGGCAGAGTATGAGAAGGGGAATGGTTATAGGGAGAAGCAGACTCCCTGCTGAACAGGGAGCCTGATGTGGGGCTCGATCCTGGGACACCAGGATCATGACTGAAGCCAAAGGCAGATGCCTAACTGACTGAGCCACCCAGGTACCCGTTTTTAAAGTTTTGTTACTATTTGGAAATGGTTAACGACTTGGTAACTTATATTATGGTTTTATGATTATAAATTAATATAAATCCTAGAAATTACAGAAAGATACAAAGAACAAAATAATCACCCCTAATTCTACAACCTAGAGTATTAAGTATTTGGCAACTCTCCTTTCACTTTTTTCTATGTATTCGGTAAATAGCTGAGATCATCCTGATATGCTATTGTGTATACTGCTTCTCTCTCTTCATTTCACAGAATAAGCTTTTTATCTCAAACTTTAATTTCTGATGGCTACAAAACTGTTATTTTTAGAAAGCATTTTACTATCACGGAGTATGCTATATTTAACAGAGTTTTTAATAACCTTTGGCCACATCTTTAAGATTTCCTTAAATTCAGTTACTTGATCTGAGTTTTTGAATATTTTTTTTTAAAGATTTGATTGAAGGAGAGAGAGAGAGAGGAGAGCAGGCAAGTGGGTGGAGGGGCAGAGGGCGAGAATCTCAGACTCTCTCCTGAGCAAGGAGCCTGATGTGGGGCTCAATCTCACGACTCATGAGATCATGACCTGAGCCAAAATCAAGAGTTACATGCTGCACTGACTGAGGCACCCAGGGGCTCCAATTTTTGGATATTTTTAAGGCTTTTTTATCAGAGAAGAATAATTTAATTAGAAAAACAGCTTATTGTCCACATTTCAACTGACCTGGATCTGATCAACTTCTGGCCAAGATAACTTTTTACGAAATATCCAGGATAAATGGCTTCTTTAGGGAAGATCTTACTTCTTCAAAGGAAACGTCCCAAATTATTTAGGACTTGTGCCACTACCAAAATTCAGATGTTGAAGCTAAACTTTGGTCCACTAATGAGTTTTGAATTAACCAGCATTCAAGAAGGCTACGTTTACCTGCTTGTTCGGATAATGAATCAATGACAGTTTTTAAGGGAGAAACACATGTTTGAACTTCTTCCAAGTCAGCTCTTGCAATGGGGACTTTTCAGATAAATGTCAGAACATCCATAGGGGAGGGTCAACATGTTGCAGTCTGGCACGCTCCGACACACAGAGTAGCTGACAAAATCCATAGGACGAAACAAGGTGGACTCTAAGATCCAGAATAACAACCGATTTCATCCACCAGAATCACATGTCTCGCATTTTCCACAATGATTTTCAGCTGAGTTGGATTTGGCTGATGGCCAAAAGTAGCATCCTGCTTACCATCAGCTTCCTTCTCTAAAGAATTTTCGTTCAAAGCCTCAAGATCCAGACATGCTAAACACAAGTAAAAATTAATCCAACCTGGCACAACGCTGGTTAGCCGTAGCAGTGCACACAGTTGGGTGTGTTGTTGAAACAGTGTTTGAAAAAGTGATAGATTTTTGTTGGTCTTCATCAGTCGCAAAAGGACTGTAAAGCAATTTTTCTGGAACAATGTTGTCTGAATGCTGAACTTCTCCCGTTACTCACTCCATCTGTCTTCGTCTCTCAGCCAGAAGTGCCGATTTTACAGTCCAAAGTGGAATCTTTAACCCTCCCGGCCAGCAACATCTAAATCCCATGTGTCAGACTCACATCCAGACATCGCTCCAGAGGAGCGGAGATGACTATTTTAAGCAAACAAAAATTTTACTAAGTTGAAAATTAAGAGCCAAATTCCAAAAAGCATTACACACACAAAAATCCCCCAGCTCTGCCTTTCTTACCCATCAGAACTGTGATTTTTTTGGGGTTTCAGGATTTCAACACAACTTTTTTTCTTTTTTCCCTCCAAATACGGATTTTCCTGGCTCTTGGTTATGGTGACAAGAAATGTATTCATGAGTTATGTGGAGGAGTCTGAGTGAACGCGTCCTTCCAGAGAAAAGGTTACTTTGTTTTTTTGGGAAGCATTTCCCCAAAATATACACATTGGCAGGGAATTTGGGGAATGGCACATAGCCTTTATAATCAGCAGTGCACCCAAGTGCTATGGGGTAGTGTCTTCTGGCTTTCTACCCCACACCTGTGGAAATGATTTCCTTTCTCTGTTTCCCTCACTCTAGGGTGAGGTGAAGACACAGGCAATTTAACAAGGATTCAGATGTCACCATCGGCCTGTGATCACAGGTCATCACATCACTTGATCTCACTTCAGTTCCATTTTTGAATGTGGAGAAGGTGCTACAGGAAATCTGGGGGCTTTGCCAAATGAAAAAAATTGTTGGAAATTCTATTTTTAAAAGACTAAATTCACTGGACTTGGTAAACATTGAGAAAAGATTTTAAAGTAATGCTTTTCCAAAAAATAACACAATACTACTTGGTGATAACATAAAGTTGGGAAATGTAAAGCATGAATAAAAAACGTCCCATAGTCTGACTTCTCATCATATATAAATACTGAGCACATCTTATTATATAATATATATTAAACATATTGAACAATATAATGACTGTACGCTATATGGTTTTGTTCTTGGCTTTAATTTGAAAGTCTTAAATTTTCTGCCCTTGAACATTCTGTGAACACAAGACACTTTTTGGCTACAGTATATTCTATATATATATATTATGGATAAACTATGATTCAACTTTTTTTTTTACTGTGTATTTGTATAGTCTGAAGTTCTATGCTAAGATACATAATCCTTTAATAGACACGTTTTATACCAACCCTTGTTATTTCCATATCACAAATTCCTAAACAGGACTTCAGGGCTCTTGATGGCCAAATCCCTCTCCAGAAAGTTCTATCAATGAGCAATTCCGTTAACATGAAGTGAAAGTGTTCACCCTGTTACCCTCATCAGTACTGAGTACTGAGTTTAAAATATTGTTTGCCAGCTGAAGAGGGGTGTGCTGAGGTTCATTATGGGGCTGAAACAGCGGTCGGGATCAGAGGGATCAAGACATTCCCAGCTTAGAGACAAGCTTGTGCAGAACCCCGCCGGGGGGTAGGCTACGTTAGCAGAAAGGCAGTGGGCACACCGATGAAGTACAGAATCCTGAAGTCACACCTTCTGGATTCAAAACCTGGCTTTGTTATTTACCAGCTGGGTGGTCTCAGGTAAGATATTTATTAACCTCTCCATGTCTCCATTTCTTCAACTGTACCATGGGCATTTTAACAATCCCAAGGGCTGTGAAATTTAAATTAGATAATGCATATATAAGATATGTGGCTTAGCTACCATTCTGTTACAGTTGTTATAAAACTATAAATCGTAATAATTAGAACATCATTCTGTAACTAATTAGCACATGAGGGTTGTCAAGGTGGTTTCGTGCACATTTACTAAATTTTGTTTTGGAGACCATTGTGCATGGTAGTCAGGACTGGGTAGCACTAAACTCTTTTTAGAGGAGATGGAGAAAAATCGAAGCTGAAAGAGGTAGTGTCCGCAGCCCATGATGGGCAGAACCATGATGGTCCTGGCCTCCGCGTCTCCTGCGCCCGGACCCCAAATGGTGTCGTGCCTTCCATTGGCAAAGGACAGCCTTTAGCAGCCCCGATGTGATCCTGAGATAGATTAATTTAAATCAAATGCATGTAGAAATTCAACTTCCTGTGACCAACGGAAGATTTCCACCTTGGGGTACCGACAGTCCACCTCTTGTACCAAAGCAGAGTCATTTGCTTACCATGTGCCTTCAGACTGCCCCCCTGTAAAGCCCCAAGAACCCTGGGTCGTGGGATGCCCTTCAAACAGGACGCCAGGCTATGGGCTCTGCAAAAAGGCTATTTAGACAAATAGTTAAGGGAGCACAGGATGCAGTAACCGAAGGCTCAACTTCCCAAACCCTGACTGGCTCCGTAGCTCTGGTTTACCTACAGAAGATGTGTGTACACTATGTGTCTTCCACATATGTGTCTTCTTCTGGAATATCAGGTACATGAGTTCAGCCGTCAGAGAGCCCACAGTGGAGGGAACCCTTGGGAGCCCTCAGGCACAGAGGGCTGTGGCCTTTGAAATCTTACAAAACCCTGGGGAACCCCAGTGAGTGGACTGGGGGAAATGGTCAGAGAGACAGGAGAACCAGGGAGACCATGTTTAAGAAAGCTGAAAGGGTAAAGAGCTTAAAAAAATAAAGAGCTGTTTTTTTTTTTAAGGTTTTTATTTATTTGACACAGAGATAGAGAGGACAAGGAGGCAGAGCAGCAGGCAGAGGGAGAGGGAGAAGCAGGCTCTCCACCGAGCAGGGAACCCAACACGGGGCTCGATCTCAGGACCCCGGGATCATGACCCAAGCTGAAGGTAGCAGCTTCACCTACTGAGTCACCCAGGCGCCCCAGCAATAAAGAGCTTTAAGGAGGAAAAGGTGACTCAGTAAGAGTGGAAAAATGCACAGTGCATACAATAAGAGGATCTCATGTTTATCTGAAGAACAATTTCAGGAGAGCAGTGTGGGCAAAAGGCTTAATACTGTGGGCTACTTGAGGAGGAAATGCGTAAAAATGAAATAACGGAGAGAGTGAATGTGGATGATTCTTGTAAGAACTTTGGATGTTCAATGTGAAGGGAGACTGACAATAGCCAGCAGGAGTGTTGGGAGTATTTTTTTTTAGGTGAGAACCCAGAAAATAACTGAGAGAGGACGACTAACAGGACAAGTTCTTTGAAGAAGCAGGAGGCAGGGGTCAAGGTCAGGTTGGCTTTGAACAAGAGGCTGGACATCCCATCCTCTGATGCTAATTTTCAATTCCATTGAAATTCTATTCTATTCTATCAGCTGGCATTCTTAACAGTGACATGACTTCTGTAATTTTCCAGAAAATCTGGCTTGAGCTGTGCTTCATGGCACAAAACAGAGGACGAAAACAGTGAGACACATGCAATTTCCGTAAAGCACCCCTTTCCCATTGTTCTAAAACAGTTTTCTTCTCAAATACTGTGGTGATCAATGGTACTAGATGTTGTTATTATAGACACAGATTTCCCAATTATTTTGACATTGTCTCATTCTAGTACTGACTCTACTGTCTCTTGAATTACTGATATTTTTCTTAAGCATGGTATTTCATTTTTTCTTTTTCTGAGCAACCCTCAGTTTATTTCCAGAGGTTTAAGAGTCTCTGATGGTTTCTCTCCCTCTCTGGTTGAACACAGTATTTTAACCAGAGCTTTATTACAATGAGAAAACTCTTCTATGTCAGCTAAGTGATCGCCATGATTTGTCGTGTTCAAGACTGTTCAAGCAAAATACCAAAAGAGAGGGCTGTCTTGCTAAATACATCTGAGTCCTCAATGTTCTTCCAACATAATGAGGGATCACAGGGTAAGCTGAATGATTTGATACCCCTCAAATCAACTTGCTGGCCACACAATTACTGAATAAAAAGAACTTCCAACTTCAAAAAAGAAATGCTCCAGATCCCTGAAATACCACCTCCTCAGGTGCCCCCGCCAGAACGCAGAGACACATTCAAGATAAAAGTAAAAACCACATTCACATTCAACCACACGTGATCTTTCTCCTCCTTCTGTTAAAGAATCTCATGTGTTATCAAATCGAGCCTCTTATTAGAAAAATGAACAAGAGAGGAGCAAAAAAAGCGGTTCTCAGGAACAAAAAAATATTAAGTACGTACTATTCATTGAAGAGACTATATGTAAGACAAGGAGGTGATACCCTCACATGGGAACCAAAACATGAATGGCGAACATGAAGCTATTCAAGTCCGTGTCCAGCCGGGACAAGTGAGCGGCAGAGATCTGAGGGGGGCAGGCTGCCCGACAACAGGGAGGTAACTGGGGCAGCAGCCCAGGATGAGTTCTCAGACGACAGGAGATCAGAACTGGTTATTATTAGCCGTGCCTCTGACAATTCGCCTAGGGATAGTGGGCGAGCAAAGGGATAAGTTTAAGACTATGAAGAGTTTCTCCAGGGCTTGGCAAGAGCCGAAGATGCCTAGAGAATGACAGAGATACGCCTACACGGGTGAGAAGGGGCCCCGTGGTAGAAGGGCCTGGGGTACGACACGCGGGAGCTCTGACGTGGGGAGCGTGTGGGTACAGCAGCTTAGTAGTGGTAGGTAGTAAGCCACCCACTTCAGCGTGGGACGAAAGCCCATTTTGTTCTAAAGAGGGTCCCAGAAATAAAGAGTAAGTCGACTAATGGGGCTAGAAGCTAAAAGACAGGGAAAATACAGTGTAACAGAAAGAACGTCGGAGTACAATGTAGGATGGGTGAATCCTAGCCGAGCTCCATCGGTTGACCCTCTTGACTTCAGACAACTCACTCTGGCCATCTGCCCACTGATCTCTTCACTAAGGCGGTGCGGACCCACAGTCCCTACCCTACCCAGAAACATCTGGGTTTCATGTAGTAACATTTACCTCATAGGGTTGTTCGGAGTATAAAGCCACATAAAACATCTAAAATCCTTATCACGATGCCTGATCCAGAAGGAGCACTCCGAGAAATGTCAGTTGCCTTTGACATGCTATTACTAAGAATTATTTTAGGATTTGGCTGCCTTGCACATGCGTGTGTGACTTAGGTGAACAAATTCACGAGACTACCTGTGCATTTGGGGAACTGAGTAATAAAGTCTCCTGGTTGAGAGTCCACCTGCAAGGATCTCAGGATAAAACGTTTCGCCTTAAGACTAGAATACGTTGATTATAGGATATCCTGCCTTACACTTGCTAAGGTTTCAATGTAATTCTTAACTCCCCCCAAAAGCCCACACACTTAAAAAATGTGAGGCGCTTAGAAGCTGGCCTGGTGGAGCAGCGGGCAATCCTGCAGTATTAGCTAGTATTCCTGTCCAGTCACGGCTTTGAAACGGCGGACCCTCCAGTTCATCCCAAAGATGCGGCCCCTCTACGGTCAAGGCGAGACGCGAAGATAATTCCGTGCATCCCTGTAGTCTAACTGCAGAACACACAAAAGCCTCAGCCAATCAAAAACAAAGTAGGCAAGGACCCTGAACAGTGTTCTTCTGCTGAGCTCCAGTCCTGGACTCGGCCTCCAGAAACCCGGCCCTTCCGAGACTGTCATTACACCACCATCCCATCAACACGCACGCCGGGGGCAAACCTAGAGGTCGTCTGTTCAGATGCTGAGGATTCCTTCATCCAGCTGCCAGGTGCTGGGCCAGGTGCTGGGCATGCCGAGCGTGCGCGAGCTCGGGGCTCTCGGGAGGAGGGGGCACCCGAGAGGGACAGACACGGACCCATCAGTCGCTGTGCCGGCCAGCTCCAGATGCCCCCGAGAGGGACCCAGGGGAAGTGGCATCGCTTCTCCCTTTGCCCCCCAATACGAGCACATGCCCTACCGATCAAATTTGCTTTAAAAACCTACTTCCGTGTCATTTTCATCTATTAGACACCGAATAAACGTACTCCTGGCCTTCCATATAGCTCTCCATTTAATGTTCTTATATTGCAGTCTTTTTAGGCGCTGCAGGTCCAGAAGGCAGGACCCGTGTCGAGAAACATGGTTAATAGGCCACTCAATTCATCACTCCCAATGACAGGGCCAGGCAGTGTGGACCGGCCCCCTGGGCTGCTTCACTTACAAAGCCGCTGGTGCTGTGCTTCCCTGGGCCGGGAGGAACGGGGAGCAGTATTTACCAAGTACCCGTAACCTGCCTCTCCTTGTCCTCGTAGGTTGTCTCATGTCATCCTCAAAATCCTGTGAAAGCTCGGGACACCCAGTCCACGGGCTGAAGCAGCACTCTCACCGATCTATGGCTAATTAACCTCGATTAATTATAACAGCCAGAAACGGGAGGGAGCGGAGCGTGACTTCCTGATTGCAAAGTTCCCGTTCTTTCCGCCGTGTTAAGCCACTTCAGACTCAGAATAGAAAGATTTCTGATTAAACTTTCCCCTTGGGACGACGGTTATATAAAAATGAAGCGTTAGCCTGGCCATGTCCATTCTCCTTACAGCGAGCCCTTGTCCTTTTCTGCCAGATCCCACCAGCGGCGCCCAGAACGGCTGCGTGTGTCTCGTGATCGTGACCTTCTGTGCGGCCGGTCACCAGCGCCTACAGGCTTCGGAGCACTTCGCTCAGGGTGGAGGGCGAGGAACCAGAAGGAGTGGCTCGACATAAAAGGGAAGTATTGCATTGGATGATTTCCTTTTCATAATATTTTGAAACCCTGGTCCTAGTTCTTTTCCCCCCCACCCCCCCAGTGCTGGTCTTGGTTTTCATTCCATTATGTTAAGTATATGTTCAAATAAATCTTCAGAGATAAGAAAACAAAGACTCCAATTAGAAATGACATTTTATTCTAAGCACGGCAAGTTCAAGAGAAGGATCGTGAGAATTGTCAGGGGACAGTGAGGGGTTCATGATATCTGCTACATGCATACGATGGCCCATCACTTCAATTATGAATCTATAATTTGTCTTTTGAAATAGAAAATAAGAACTGAAACTTACACCAAGGCAAACTTGATTAGAACACTTAAAATAACTAAATCCTCCCACAGAAGATCAGTTACAAAGACAGGTATAAGTAGAATAATACTTTTTTATATTGCTTTTAGTCCATACTTTTATGTTCATACCCACACATACAAAAAGGTACAAACTCTAATTAGCATGCGTAGCTTTTCTAAAGAAATGTAAGCACCATGGAAATAAAATGATTTTCACATTATTCATATTTAAAGCATTTTAGGGTGAAACCTACAGAGATCAGCATGAAAATTATATAGTCAGTGGAAACAAATATTTATCAAATAAAGACCTGTGTAAGTACCCATCCAGGTTAAACACAGACCTTTACAAACATACCCACATTCCTCTTGCATACCACGTGTCTGCTCCTAGCTTTTATTTTTTTAAAAAAGATTTTATTTGAGAGAGCGCAAGTGAGAGCGAGCACAAGCAGGAGGAAGGGGCAGAAGCAGACTCCCCGCCAAGCTCGTTGCAGGATTTGATCCCAGGATCCTGGGATCATGAACTGAGCCGAAGGCAGATGCTTAACTGACTGAGCCACCTAGGCACCCCCCCCCATTTTCTTTTCTTTTTATTTTTCTTTAAAGATTTTATTAATTTATTTGACAGAGAGAGAGGTCACAAGTAGGCAGAGAGGCAGGCAGAGAGAGAGGGGGAAGCAGGCTCCCCGCTGAGCAGGGAGCCCGATGTGGGGCTCGATCCCAGGACCCTGAGATCATGACGAAGCTGAAGGCAGAGGCTTTAACCCACTGAGGCACCTAGGCACCCCCCAGCCCCGCCCAAGTTATTTTCCTTAAACAAAGTTATTTTGCTTTTGCATGCACAGAAATGTTAGATCACCCTACAATATCCAAGTTATTCAGGATATGCATTACATTCATGCGTGTGTCCATGTCTGTACCTAAAGGCAAAAATACATTAACCCATTTACCTAAGTCAGTCATAACTTCAGTTTTTAATGACAATCATCCCAGGACTCTATCATCACAGATCCTGGGTGTACATGATCTTGGGCCTGATTCAGGTCCCTGGGAGACCTCCAACAACAGAAAAACAAACAAACAAAAAAACGATTTGGAGAATCATCATCACAACCGTTTCTTTTAAAAATTGCACGATTCATCCTTCATAACCCGACACATGGAAGAGGATTACTAAAGGTGGGATGATGAGAAATAAATACCATGTCTATTACCATCACAGAAATAGTTTGCCTAGCCACACATTCCTAAAAGTCTATTGACCTAAAAATAACACACTTGCAACATTCATATCATGCACTAAAACTTTTGCTTGAATTTTAAAAATTCAAATTCAAAATATGAACCATCTGTTATTTATTGACTCCCCTAATCTGTAAGGCCCTGCAGCTTCACTTGGTTTTTCTTGGTCTTGTCCTTAATATTTGAAAACACATGCTTACTTTAAAAATGTAGGCTATGCCTAAATTATCCCTCTGTGTGGAAATGACCCTCAGTCTGAGAGGTGATTCTCAAAGTGTGGTCCCCAGTATCAGGGAAACTTGTTAAAAAGGTATCCCAGACCTGCTGAATCAAGAATTCTAAGGATGGGGGCACTTGGGTGGCTCAGTGGGTTAAAGCCTCTGCCTTCGGCTCAGGTCATGATCTCAGGGTCCTGGGATCGAGCCCCGCATCGGGCTCTCTGCTCATCGGGGAGCCTGCTTCCCCCTCTCCCTCTGCCTGCCTCTGCCTACTTGTGATCTCTGTCTGTCAAATAAATAAATAAAATCTTTAAAAAGATAATTAAAAAAAAAAGAATTCTAAGGATGGAGCCGCGCCATTGGTGTTTCAACAAGTCCACCAGTTGATTTTCATGCTCACTGACATCTGAGAACTACTGCTTTGAAGAACGGCTTCTCCGCAGATTCTGTTTGGTTCCAGAAACTTCTCTGTACTCCCTTGAAAATGTCTCCCATAACTTTTGCAGCCCGGGACCTAGACCTGTGTAACTCGGTGTTCATACCCTGTTCATCTTGAAAGTCACCAAATGGACCGTGTGCATCAAAGTCAAGGATTCATTGGGTCAATGGGAAGGAGAAAAGGAGTCATAAATTATGGTGCTACGAAAGGAAAAAAAAAAATCCCATTTTATCCATTTTTATTCTGAAACTGAAAAATTCTTCCTAATTTTTAGAGAGGTGAACAAAATGTTACACCACAGTTTCTACAAATGATTTCTTAACTCTATATAACAGACTTACGGAAACTGTGGTACAATTTCTTGGATCTTAGGGCAAGCAATTCAGAATGGTGTAGTTTTGCCTTCCGCAATAATGAAATCAGTGGCATAATTAAATCCTGATGCTGGAAAGGTACTAAGAAATGCTGAGACTCTCAAAGTCGGTGAATGGAGACTTGAGATTTATCAGGATGAAGCACTGGCCCTCTTTTGTAAAAAGGAAGGTTTTCACCAGTAGCAATTATAGCTCTGCAAATTAAGTTTCACACCCACCAGACTGGCAGAAACTCAAAAGCTTGATATAACCAACTGTTGATAAGTATGGAGAACAACCGGAACTCTCAAATACAGTTGTTGTAAGTGAAAATCAGCACATTTCAGAGAGCGAGGTGCACACCTCGGGAAGTTGGAAATGTGCACATGACCACCGCAGCCCCAGTCCTACGTGCACGGAGGACCGGGAGACTGAGAAATTTCATGCACGTGAGTACAGGGTGCATATATAGGTATGTTCACGGTGGCACTATTTTTCATAACTAAAAATTTTGGAAATCACCCAAAAGTGCATCAACAGGAGAATGGATATATAAATTGTGGTTTAACATACAGAAAAGTATCACGTATCTGGATACAGTAAAATACAAAAAGCGAGCTGAAAGGATAGGCGATGACAGCATTTCTGTCGAAGTTTACATACTTGAAAATAGTATTTTTGCTAAGGAATGCATACAGATATCAGCATAAAGACATTTCAAGAAATGTAACAATCCAGATTTGGGATAGAGTGTACTTCTTCTAGGGGGAGAAGGATACATGGATTTTAGTTGTTTATCATGTTTTATTTATTTTTTTTCCAGGAGAATACAAGATGTTTTCATGATATTCTCTAACACTTATAACGGCCAAATATTTCATCTCCAAAATACTTTCTAAATCTAGAGAGATAGGAAGAGCAACTCTGGCCCTTACTAGTAGGAAGACCTTGGTCAAATTAACCTCTATGAGCCTTCATTTTCTTAGCTGGCACGGGAGAACTTTGAGGGTCCAATGACATGCCATCTTGGAGGTTCTCCACATTGTAGAAATACATATTGCATTTATTATATTCCATGCAATCTTCAAAGTATTTTAAAAATAATGCATTTAGTCCCCATACCCTCTCTAAGAAGCAAGCACTACCATTATCTGGCACACAGCAGGTACTCAAGAAATCTTTGTGTCCCTTCCCCGGGCTCACCATCTTCCTTTTCTTCCTTCTCACTCTCTCCTGCAACATGACATCACCCCTAGCTCACCTCTGTTGTCAACCAGACTCCTTCGAATGCTTCTGTGTATGCAAGAAAGAGGTCTGTATTTGAAAGTATTCAAAACAATGCAAGAGGCAGATTTTATGTACAAGGTTAAGGTTATCTTGGACTGGGAAAATACCAACTTTCTCAGAGAAACGGAGCAAAGAAAAAGTCCAGGAGAACCATAACATGGTAATGACGGCAGCACAGAAACACATGAGAAGAATGACAGCCATAAACTCGTGGAGCAAAATGGTTTTAAATGGGCATCCTCATATCTTGAGGCTAAACAAAATTAAAGAGCATTTTGTGTTTTTCTTGTTTTTGCTAGCTTATAAATTTGAAAAAAGCAATTCTCAGGGCATAGTTCCTGAGAACATTTGTGAGACCTCTGATGTCATCGGCTAAGATTTAAAAACTATTTGGGGCCAGGGTTTGTCAGCCGTTAATGTCATCTATTTTATATTGGCTCTGATCCATTTTCAAGGCTGCCATTTTCTAATGTTGTCCCTAAATTTCAAATTCAGACTGCAGAGTTCCCTGTATGGCATTTATAGTCTCTGTAGGACAAGGCAGACCAAGCCAATGCAACATATACTAAGAGTGCAGCTGCCAAGTTTATCAAGCTAATAAAGTACACGGCATCCAATATGTATTCTCATCAGGAACCTCACTAATCCTTCTGTTTTATGTTTCCCACCTCATCCATTAAAACTCAAGTTGAACTACATGATGTACCTTTATGGGATCTGATTCACAGCTCCGCCCCTTCCCATGTGCCATAGGGTAAGTCACTAAATCTCTCTGATGGCCCTTTCCCCATCTAGAAGATGGAGATATTCGTGCTTACTTTATAGGGGCATTATGGGGACTAAATGAGCTATTTTAAAACAACTTGAAGAGTACATGGAACACAGTAAATCCAATATGTATTTCTACATGGATACGGTCATGGGGCTCTTGGGTGGCTCAGCCGGTTGATTTCGGCTCACGTCATGATCTTGGGGTCATGGAATCAGCCCCGCATCACACTCCGTGCTCAGTAGGGAGTCTGCTTCTCTCTCTCTGCCCCTCCCCCCACTCTTACATGCAGGCGCTCTCCAAATGAATCTTTAAAAACAATAAATATGCTTATAAATAAGTTACATTTACAAGACAAGGTGCTAACAAAAAATCCTGCTTTTCATTAAGTATGTCTTATAGAGAATAATGCATCTAAAGATTTATGGTCCCATATAGCAAGGATGACAAGAATGATATGAGCACATTTCAGTATAGTACAGGATAGCTAGAGTAAGAGCTATGAGATGGATGAGTTCATTCTAAAAAACTCCATGGTAAATTTCAGATAATTTCCAAATTTCAAAGAACGTTAGACCAATGTTCATCTTTAGTTGCCAAAATATACATGCATATTTGTTCTCATTTCCATCCATAAAGATCTCGGAGAAAGCCATTATTTTTCAGTACAACTTAGCTCCATTAAACAATCATAAACAGGTTTGCATCTATTACTGAGATCCTTTCAAAAAGGAACAACGCTAAAAAACAAATATTTCAGTGGACATCTCTCTAACTGTCACCCTTGCCTTCCCTCCACAGAACACAGAGGTCTTCTGGGCTATCTTACTAAGTAACACAAATTCTCAAAAAGATTAATTTAAGGGCATTGAAACATTTGTTCTTAATTATGGGAACTACTAGCCAAAGGTGCTACCCATGACAACTTGAAGATCAATGCCTAACATGGAGGAAAGAGAGAAAACAGCCAAAAGTAGATCACATGTTGTAGACACTAGTGACACTTACAGGTGCTCTCTCTCTCTATTCAAGGACTAGATTGGCCTGGCAGGAGAGAACTTAGGAGTCTGAGCAGACTTCTACAAAGACCCCAGTCTCCTGGCATTTATCCCTTTTGTCATCCCCTCCCTTTGTGGGTAGACTGAATGTGTGGTCACTTGTTTCTAACCAATAGATATGGCAAAGGCAGTAGGATGTCACTTCTGATTAGGTTAGGAAAGACATCCATCTTGATGGCTGGCTCTCTCTAATGCCTTCTTGGTTTGTATACGTGATGAAGCACACTATAGAGGCCCATTTCCAAGGAATGGAGAATGGGCTTCTGGCCAACAGCCAGTTGAGAACTGAGGTCCTGCATCCAATATCCCACGAGTAACCGCATCCTGCTACCAACCACGTGATCTCGGGAGCAAATTCTTCCCCAGTTGAACTTCAAACAGACCACATTCCACGGATGTTTTATGAGAGAGGTGATGAAAAAAAGAACCCAGCTCAGCAGTGCCTAAGTCACCAACAGGAATAAGCTAATAAACATGTATTAAGCTATTAAGTTTGGGGTTATTTTGTTATATTTGCAAGACAAGGTGCAACCAATACAAGGTCTATAAACTGGTGAAAATCAGGCAAGGCATAAAGATATTTGTATTAATATTATCCTAACTCTTTAGAGCTACATGAATCTGACTCTATCTTTTTTTTTAATTTTTTGAGAGAGTGAGCACGGGTGTGTGAGTGTGGTGGGGGGTAGTTGGCAGAGGGAAAGGGAGAAGCAGACTCCCCACTGAGCGTGTGAGGGTCTATTCAGCACTCCAGGATCATGCCCTGAGCCAAAGGCAGATGCTTAACCTACTGAGCCACCCGGGCGTCCCCTGACTGTATCTTCTGATTCCTCAAAATCTCTAAACTTCCATTCACAGCAGTTTGGAAACTAAAATGAGAAATTCTCCAAAGTTGCTCCCAAAGGTTGTATTGCCAGATTTGCTTTAAAATCCATATAATAGTAAAATAACATGAATTTCAGCTTCTTTTAAATCACTTTATACCAGACTGAGAGTTCTATTGATTTACTTCTATAGTCTTTTTGTTTTTGAAAGATTATTTTGTAATAATTGACAGGCATTTTTTTTTTTTTTTTGCAAATTCTACCTGCCCTTGCTCTATGGGGAATTCTGTTTGTTAAATTCTCCCTGGGTGTCATGCCTTATTCCCTACCTCTAGAATCCTCTTTGAGGCACTTGATTGACTTTGAAGATCAATGCGTAATCTTGAGTCATAAAATTCTGAAATTTTAGATAGTCCTCTCATTTCCCATGATGAATAAAAGAATAGGACTAATTTATAAGCAATTAATGCATACTTAACCCATTGCTGCTATCTTTGAGAAACTGATAAACTTACTATGAAGCACTCCTTAACATTTCCTCCATAGAAGAAAGTAGTTAAACATGTTAGGATTATATTTATTTGTCTTGGGTTTTTGTATTCTTCATATTGCCTCTAATCCAAAGGAGTCCACAGCTCAATCTTTATCCATTATCTGAGAAAATTATATACAGGATCCAGAAAGGCAGCACAATTTAGGTCTCTTATAAATGTATTGGAATAATTCAGGGTCATATAATGTTGCGGTGAACTTGAATGCCAACATTGGCCATGCTATATTTGGATTCTGGCCAACCCTGGTGTGAGGTGGGTGGTAGTGGAGAGGAGGGTAAAGGGTGCTGTCATTCTAAGATTGTTGGTGGTGGTGGTGGGGAGGTTCCTTTTTGACTTCTTACCATTTCAAACTCTAGTGGTTTAGGTTAAAGTGCCAATACAATCAGTTTTCTTAATACAACTACTTCCAAAAAAGAACCCAATCTGTTCCAAGATTTTATTTCTAAATGAATTCAAGTTCTAAAACAGGTGCCAGCGAACAATGGCCCTCTGTTTTTGTAAATAAAGTTTTATTGGGACATAGCCATACCATTTACATATTGTCTATGGCTACTTTCATGCTATAAGGGCAGAATTAAGTAGCTGTGACAGACCACCAGGCCCAGCAAGCTTGAAGTATTTAGTATCTGGTTCTTTGCAGAAAAGGTTTACAGACTTCTGTTCTAGAAAATCATGATAGACATTAAGGAATAGTATTTGTTCAGTCATTACTTTACAGTAAATTAGGTAGAACTGTTAGAAAAATAACAAATCAAAGACAGGCTAGTGACCCTCTTCCCTTGAGGCACTGGATTTGGAGTCCAAAGAATGACATTTGATTTTTTACATCATTCCAATGGACACAGCAATCTTGAACAACTCACTTAAGTCCTTTGAGCTGTTCATT
This sequence comes from Nasua narica, assembly GCA_028533885.1. NCBI lineage: Eukaryota > Metazoa > Chordata > Mammalia > Carnivora > Procyonidae > Nasua > Nasua narica. The sequence continues at coordinate 65,925,673 of CM052808.1, forward strand.
ACACATGAGCTTAATATCTGACTCATTTCACAGGGCTGCTTAAGAACATGGTACAATTTATATGCGGTAACTTAGTAAAGAACCCACCTTTTTTTCACTGTTTATCAGGATGATGTCTACTATTCAATTTGAGGAATTAAGTAGACTTACCTTGAAAATTTATTCCCTTAAATTCTATTCAGTATTTCCTTAAAAGGCAGAAAAGAAAATCAGGAAAAATGTGATGACTGGAAGCCATAAGTAAGAAGATGATGTTCATAACCAAATGACAAACCATAGGCAAAATTCCAGATTAATTTAAATGAAGCTTTGCAATAATAAGAGGGATGTAGGGATCATTTGGATTCAAGATGGATTTACTAAGTGTATGTGCTTTTCAAATATTCCCATTAGTTTCCTGGAGAAGAGCAAGGGGAAGTGTAAGCAATGGGCATTATCTGGATTTCAACAAGATATTTAACAATATTTTATAATCTCATTGAGGTCAAGCTGGAAAAACATATTGTGGATGGAAACTACTAAGTCAATTGTTGTTCTAAAGAAGACCAATGGATTGGCAACTACCCGTGGCCTGGAATTGTTCTACATACTTATTAACGACTTGGATAAGACTTTTGACAAAAACTTGCTTAAATATGTAGGTTACCTGGAAGTGGGATGGAGGGCAAATGCAGAATATAAAATTTTCCATAGTATTTCACTGTCTAAATATATTTTCATATCCATTTTGTGTGCTCTGCTTCTCAGTAAACTGTTAAATAATCTAGGCTTTACCAAACTTGGTAAGTGGGTACCATTACCATCTTCATTTTACAAGGGAGGAAATGAATTTAGCTGATGGGGGACAAAATTGGGTCTTAATCCTGTGTTCTAGTGACATGTCTACTATCTCTCCACCATGCATAAGCTAAGGCAGGACCCCAAAGGCTCAACAGGCTGTAAAGAATAAGCCAGCTCTAATAAGATAGTAAATATAAGCAATTCTAAAAATCAATTTCAGAAGGTTAGAATGGGAAAGAAGGGGCTTAAGAGCACCCAAACTGCAAAAGGGTTTAATTTTTTTACTTAACCAGAAATTAAATGTGGGTTGCTCTATGGTACAGCTGCCATTAAGAGGTGAGAATATGGGCGTCTGGGTGGCTCAGTTGGTTAAGCAACTGCCTTCGGCTCAGGTCATGATCCCGGAGTCCCGAGATCGAGTCCCACATCGGGTTCCCAGCTCCATGGGGAGTCCGCTTCTCACTCTGACCTTCTCCCTTCTCATGCTCTCTCTCACGCTCTCTCTTTCCTAATAAATAATAAATAAAATCTTTAAAAAAAAAAGAGTTGAGAATACTATTCAGCCATAAAAAAGGAGGAAATCCTGCCATTTGCAACAACATGATGGACCCTGAGGGCATTATGCTAAGTGGAATAAGACCTAAAAAGACAAGTCCTGTAGGATCCCACTTATATGTGGAATCTAAAAAAAAACCCAAACCCCTAGCAACAGATCAGATAGGTGGTTGCCAGAGACAGGAGGTAGGTGGGGTGGGGATTGGGAGAAGGTGGTCTAAAAGGACAAAATCTCAGTTAAGATGAATAAATTCTAGGGATGTAATGTACAGCACAGCGACTATAGTTAAATACTGTACTGCGTATTTGAAAGTTGTGAAGAAACTAGACCTTAAAAGCTTTTGGCCTGAGGGGGAAAAAAATTTATAACTAGGTATGGTGAGAGATGTTAACTTACAAGGATAATCATTTCTCAATATATACATACATTAAATCATTCTGTTATACACCTTAAACTTGTACATGCTATACCTCAATTATATTTCCATAAAACTGGGGAAAAAGATAAGGCTTCCAGACATGTTTTATCCAGGAGGTCCTGCTGAACACTATTGTTCAGATTACCTAAAGGGCAGAGTTCAGGCCCAGGGGGTCCATATTTAAGGGTCACTGGTAACCACAGCCATCCAACAGAGATCAGCAGGTGGAATGAGCACCCCTGATACTGGCCACAGGAGGAAGCATTGAAGGAAAAGTATGCCGAGATGGAAGACACGGGATGATACACCTGCTGTATTCAAACAGGTGAAGGGATGTGATGAAGACCTTGGACTTCTTCCAGCTCTTCTCACCAAGCAAGGTCAGAATGAAAGAGTCAAGATACCAGGAGACAGATATCTGCTCAGTTAAAAAATCTTTCTTACAACTAGAGTTGTCTCTAAGAGAAGTCTACTTTCCTGGTGAAGTCTGCATCCCCTATTGCTGAACAGTATCTTGTATGAGCTCCTACTGAAAGCCTTAAAGAATTTAGGGGATATTTGTAGGTTATGAGGTCTAAGAAGCTCTCCAAACGTCAGATCTAGAATGTCCTATGATCAAGTTGTTCATGTAACATGATAAGTTATTAGTTCTCTTACAAAGAACTCTGAATGCAAACCTAAAGCACCACAGAGAAACTGCATGAACTGAAAATGACAGATTTAAAAAAACTGATACATATAGATGTTCAAAAAGAATACCATAAAGGATCAGGACAGAGCATAACATCACTTTAATGGACTGAGAAGTCATCCTTAATGTTCGTGAGCTCTGTGCTTACCTCCAAAGTAAAATACACTAAGAGAGGCAAGTGCTGTTTTTAAAAATTTATGTAACATTGTTGGGAAACTAGCAGCATTGCTCTCAAGTGTCTTGGCCAAGAGAGTCCAAGAAAGGCAGAACCGAAGAGTGCTTTGGAGTGGCAAAGCATCACCGACCACACATCCCTTCTTCCCCTCAGGCAGGAATTCTGGCTTACTCTCCTCCCGGCGCCCTGAAGGGCCACTGTGGAAGTGCCCCATGTAACTGAACCTCCTCCGAAACTCTGACCCACCAGACTCCTTCTCTTCTTGGCCACAGCTGGCTTCCCCAACGCTGCTAACCTCTCGAACCCCACCAGGGAGGAAGACAGATTCCTCCAAGTTCCAGCCAAACTCGGGCCACCCAGAAGTGACCTCTTCCCTCTTTTTTGAAAAGTTCTTCTAAATTTTTTACAGAACGAGCCAACAAGCATAAAGAGAATCCTCATCAGAAGTTTGGCTTCCTTCTCAGGAAGTCCTAGACTTTTCTAGCTCAATTCTAAGCATTTCATACTTCACTATACGTTAAAAACTACCTGGGGACTATTAAAAACGCAGGGGCCAGGACCCCCGTCCTTGACCCAGTGTGGGGGAAACATTGGGATCCTGCACAAGTTCTCTCTCCCCTCAAGCCCGGGGATCACACCTGGAGAAACCCTGCTACAAAATCTAGAACTCCGTGCCAACATTCTTTAAACATTATTTAGGGAGTCTTACAAGAAAGATGCAATAAAATATTTTTATTTTCCACCCAGAGAAAGACTTAATTTTTTCTATGGCGAATATTTTAGGTTGTAAGAGGGAAACTGTTGTGTCACGCATACATGATCTTCAAGTAAGTTAGGCAACAGATCTTTAAAAAAAAACCTTAGCCATCATCATGTTTACCTAACACAGAATAGTACAAGGATTCTATCCGCTGAAAATGGAACACAGGTATCCTGGAAGGAGCATTTTTTTTTTTCATTATAAAAATACTCTTAGGAAATAACACATTGCATGCCCTAAATATTTACATTGTATAACATTCAAAAATTAAATGTATAAATATCTAGCACAATAAAGATAATATATAATTAGCCGACCAAGGCATAACAGAAACAACCACTTTAATAAACCATCTCAGTGATGTACTGGGTGTTTTTTCTAAATGCCCGAAAGAAGCGTAAATGATTATTTGGTGCTCCCTTTGGTCCGCCTTGAGACTTAATGGATCCCCTCCATGTAACTATAAACCAAAATATAATAGTCCTAAACATATTTGTCTGTTAAAAGACATGTTGCCTTCAAATGCTTTTTATTACTGAAGAAATTTTAAGGAAATGAACTTTGAAATAAAATTCAAATTTTATGAATTAAAAGCTCGGTTATGAAATAAAAACTCTCAGTATACTTCTACACCATTGTTTTATCCTTGCAAAAACTACCAGAATTGATATCATCTTGCAAACGATCTCTTCAAATTAAATGAGCCTTTGTCTTGGGTCTCACACACGCCCGACCTCGCAGCAGGTCTGAACTAGAAGAGAATATGGCTTCCTCCAGGCGCGTCCTCTTCCACCAGTGTGGCTTAAAGGGCTTCACAGCATGGAAGCTAGACGCGCTGCTCTCCTTGCTAGGGAGTGGAGAATAAGAGAGGACGAAGAGAGAAACGTGGCAGGGACTGTTTAGGTACGAGGAGGAGGAAAGGCACACAACAAATGCCAGCTTGGACTGACTACCCACAGGAGAGTTCAGACATTAACGAAAGGGTCCATTTGTCCATGACCCCTTCCGTGACGCGGCCCCGGGTTGAGCTGTACCCATTTTCTGTTGGGGTCGGAAGATGCCGTGAGTAGTTTATGCTGCACTGGACGTCTAATGGAATGGGAACACGGAGTCACGTTTTCTAACAACCCCTCACTCCTAATACGAAGTTGGGTTCCAGACACTGAAAACACATTTATAAATTTTTTGTTAATATCATCAATTTAAAAAGCTTAAAATTAAGTCATAAAAAAATATGCCTCTTATTAGGAATGACAAGGGACTCACAGATCTCTATTTTTCCAGAAGAGAGTAAACTTCAGGGCCCTGAAGAGAACAAGAGGTCAAGAGAGAGGCTCTACAGGCAGAGTATCAGTATCCAAGGAAACTTCTCCTAGGTATTATTATTTTTTAAGATTTTACTTATTTGTCAGAGAGAGAGGGCAAGCAGGGGGAGTGGCAGGCAGAGGGGGAAGCAGGCTCGCTGCTGAGCAAGGATCCCAGGACCCTGGGATCATGACCTGAGCCAAAGGTAGACGCTTATCCAGCTGGGCCACCCAAGTGTCCCTTCTCCTCCATCTTCTACTGTACCTTTGCATACATCTGCACACACGTGTGTGCGGATATACATAGACACACATTTCAAGGGAGCCTCCAATCTTCCCCATCGTGAGAGCAATGAGTACTCATCAGAAAAGATTCCAAATAATCAGAAGTTAATACAAAGCTGAAAAGTAAAAACACACTCCCAAACAAGTTCCATTCCAGACCCTTTTTTCACTCTGGCATGTATTTACCTAAAATTTTGTTTTCATGAAAATGGTTACACACGATGCCTATTTGTCTACTCAACAATGTATCTGGAGATCATTCGACATCAGCACTTAACTCATCTTAATACGGCTGCCGGATATTCCATAGTATAGACTTATCGCAATTCATGCATTCTCTTACTGATGGCCTCTTATGTTATAGTTCGTTGCCATTACAAGTAACGATACATAAACATCCCTCTATGATATTCTGGGGAACTTACAGAAATATTTCTACACATAGAAGTATTTTTACATGTAGAAGTGGAATGTGTGAGTCATGCACATTTCACATTTTGATATGTCCTGCCAAATTACCTTTTAAAAGGGACACACTAATTTACATTCCTACCCAAATGTAGAAGATTCTCCCATAAGCTTGTTGACACTAGATATTAACTAGATACTAGCGACAGATCTGTCACTTCCCTAATGAAAACAGCCTCTTGCCATTTGCATTTGTATTGCCCTGATGGCTAACAAAATTGTGTGTTTTTCCTGTTTATCACTCACATTCCTATTTCTTTAGTGAACGGCCTGTCGTAGAAGAAGTAGGCAGTTATGTCGTTTTTCTTTTTTTTTTTTTTTAAGATTTTTTATTTATTTATTTGACAGAGAGGAGAGAGATCACAAGTAGGCAGAGAGGCAGGCAGAGGTGGGGGGGCGGAAGCAGGCTCCCTGCTGAGCAGAGAGCCCGATGCGGGCCTCGATCCCAGGACCCTGAGATTGAGCAGAGACTCTCGATGTGGGGCTCAATCTCAGGACATACATGACCTGAGCCGAAGGCAGAGGCTTAACCCACTGAGCCACCCAGGTGCCCCTATGTCACTTTTCTATAGTGACTCATACCTCATTGTTCATGCTCTAGTGTTACCACCACCTCCACTGGCACTGGACTTGGCCAAGGGCCTTGCTCTGATCCAAATGTGATTAGCAAGCATGACCCAAACAGAGGCTTGTTGAGAAATGCTTACGCAGGGGGCTGTTCCCTTTGGAAAGCTCACTCTTAGAACCCTACGTCACCACGTAAAGGTCCTGCTTCTTTGCAATAAGGACCTCATGGAGAAAGAGATGTCTGGTTGTTCTACGCACCCCAGCTGAGGGCCCCAGACAGGCCAGTGAAGAAGCCACCTTGGACATTCCGGCCCCGACGGACACCATATGGAGGAGAAGCACCCAACTGAGGCAGCCCCAGACTGCAGAACTGTGAGGCATATCAATTTGGTGTTGACTCAACCCAGTGCATACTGGGTAGTTTGTCTAACAGCAATAGATAAACAAAATCCTTCATCCATTTTTATACTTCTGATTTGTAGAAACTTGTTCTATTTGGGGAACATTAATCCTTTATCCCATCACGTATTCTGTAAATATTTCTCTCAGTCGGCATTTTAAACACACTAATCTTCTGTATGGTAAAGAGTATGTAGTCAAATCTGTTAATGTCCCAGATGCCATCTATAGAAATTTTAGGCAATTTATTATCTAAGTTGATAGAACTCTGAGTTTTCCACTGTCATCTCACTTTGTCTCATCTCTAGAGCTTCTCCTTTCCTCTTCTCAGAAGGAAAAGATCTGGATAGGATTTACTTTATACTTACTGAGGGGGAAAAAAAAACCTGTTGTATTACTCAAAGTTATTTTGAATTCTCGCATTTGTATTCTTTGGTTTACACCAATAATTCAGTAATTCATGGGCACTTCTAGACAGAGGAGTACCTACAAGAGCATAAAAGGCTTTTAATGCACATTTAAGATAATTTTTATTGAATAAAACACAACCTAAGTTCATTAATTGATCTATTGTATCAACAATTATTAACTGGATGCTTGTATGGGGCCGATGCTTTGGGGTAGCTAGATTGGCAAAGCATTAAAGAGTGGTCTATGGCCACAGGATGTTTACAATGTAGATGGGCTGGGATGTGTGGACGAAAGATCTTAAGTCAAAGGTTGGAAGTGTGGGTGGTCAAAGGAGAAATTAGGCTCAAGAGTAGGGAGGAGGAGAAAGATCCAGGCTTCTGGAGGTGGTGCCATGTGGGCTGAGTCTCTAGGACTCACGGAATTTGGATATGAAGGTAGTCATACATGAGGCATCAGACAGAGGGAACTGCAGGCACATGGCCCTCCAGGGAAGGTGTGTGTGTGACCTCAAGCTGCTTACTTTAAACCTTGGAAAGGTCGTTATGGGCCAGGTCAAGGGTGACATCCAACACCAGGTTAGAGTGAGACTTAATTAGCCGGGAGTAGCCTAATAAGATCTGGTCTGTGAAGATTATTCTGGGAGTAAAATGAACTAAGGGAAAGAAGTTAGTAAACATATTATAAATGCCAAGCAAGAAGCATGTGGAGTTCGAAGTAGGACCACTCCGCCTGTGGTCAGAGGAATGGAAAAGGCAGGAGGGACGAGGGGAGGGAGGGAGGGGAAGGGCGCATTTCCAGGACAGAATCAAAAGGACCTGGTAATGACTAATTACTCGTGACCTCTAAGACATCTAAAGGAACAGCAGATAGAAATCTCAGGAATTTCCATCCATGATAAGAAATCACACATTTTGTTTAGCCCACGGCTTATCCACCTGCAGGAAACGGTGGGGTGGGGGGTGGGGGGTGGGTTCCTGAAACTTGGCAACAGGAGGCATTTCACGCTCTTTTATAATTCTAGCACCAAAACATTACCTTTGGGGTCTATCTACATATTTTGACACTCTGCTTATGCAACTCTCTTACTTCCTTCCCCTCCCTGAGGAGCAAGCGAGCCGGGAGGCCTCACAGAGGAAACCCTGGGAAAGCGGGATCTGGGCCTGGGGACACCCTGGAAATCCAGCCATCTAGTTCCGGCCAGCCAGTGGGGATTCAGGCCAGGAATCCGGCTGGGGTGCGAAGAGACCATCCTTCTCCCTGGCCTCACACTTCAGGAAACGACTTCGTCTGCGGACAACTGAATAAGCAAAGGGGAGAGCTTTTCCCTCCACTGCCTCATGGGACAGCATCCCCACAGGCGGCTTCTTCCTCTGACACTCTGAGGCATTTCCTGATCGTAAAAAACCTACATCTTTCCCCCTCATGTGTAGCCCTGTCCTCCTACCAACCTCTCCCTGGTAAATACTCAGGTCAAAAAGGTCAGCTAGGTCCACAGGAGAGAGAAAGCCACCTGCAAAGGGAGGTGGTCCCTATGTGGACTTGAAACCTCCAGATGGGGACACACAGAAAGCGTCCCCCCATGGGGCTTCTCTTAGGAACATTAGGTTAAGCCAAGGAATGGCCAAGGTTCTTTGATCAGCTCTTCGTGTCCTGAGGGAACGATTTACTCATCGTTCACAGTCACCTCCAAGAAACCTTTCCAGTTGAAGTGTCTTAACTGGCAGCTGGTGGGCAGACCCCTTGGCCAAGGATAGACTCTAAGCCAAGACACAGCAGGGACTTGGGGTATCGGCTTCAAAGACAACAGAAAGAGGCCTCTGACCTGCAGAAAAATCTATGGTTCTGTGCCTGGTATCGAAGAGGAGCACAATTCGGTTTAAAGCTTCCTTCAGGCCAAGGAAGAGAGACTTGTTGCGCAGGTGACATGAGGAGTGGCATTCCGGAAGGAGAGGAATGGGTTCCCTCTGTGTGAGGGAACAGCCACCACGCTAGGCTCCAGCAGCTCCCAGGAAGCCACTGGCCAGTCCATTCGTGGGAGAGTCTGCCGTGGCGTGCAGGCCACGGGCCTGACAACCTGGCGTTTCGGTTGTAACGTACGTGGCTGACATCAAGCTTTCGCGCGCCGAGGTGCCGCTGCAGAACATTCACCTCAGAGAAACACACTGCCAGCCACGGTGGCAGCAGACCAAGAGCCAGGCCCCCGCCATGAAGTTCTCCTTTCAGAAAACCCTGGGTAACCTAGACTGCTGACTGCTTGAGTGACCCTGCTTGTCCCTTCCCATGCTTTCGTTCCCACTGTCAGGCTTTAAATCCAGCAATAAAGAGCGGCCCCGTGAAACCCGACGCCCCCGCCCTTGACCCCAGTGAGGGCAGAACGCCAGGCCTGCGCTTCCTCTCTCGCTGTGTGGCCCCGGGCATGCCTTGTACCCTCCAGGATGCGTCCTAAGCCTTGTTTTTCCCCCAAAGTTCCCTGACGGCTGTGGCTGAGGTCGCCTGGAAATGCCGAGAGCCACAGGGGCCAGTGCAGCCGCTGCAGTGGCTCGGGGCAATGTCTGCAAGGCTCACCAGCAGCAGCCCGGGCCCAGGTCAGGGCCGCGGAGGCATTCACGGTGGGGGGCGGAGACCGACACAAAACAGTGTGGCCGTGACAACCACTGGCTCACAACCTAGCAAGGGAGGGACACTCGGCCACGCGAGATGGCCAGTAATGGCACCAGGCAATGCAGGGTTCACACTAGACGACTCAAAGAGATTCAGAGGACAGCGAAGTTAGGGAGGGCTTCAGAGAGTGAAATTCAAGTGCGGGGGTGCAGGTGGGGCACCCTGGAGGGTGTTCCGGACGCAGGGTCCCGAGGGATGAGGGCATAGAAACAATAATGAAGGGCAATGGCTTGGCCACAGGCCAGAGCAGAATCAATCATGTTTCCTTACGAGGCCATGAGAACGAAAGCATCCAGGACTTCAGAAACCAAACACAGAGGTTCAGGTTTCAACTGGAAATGAGAAAACCACACAGAGTTTTTGGGTGGGAAGGCTGGGGACTACGTTGGCTAAGTGGAGCCAAGGACCACTATGGTCCTGCAGGCATGTGGGAACGACCAGATGGTGGAAGAGAAAAGGATGGCATATTCTGGAAGGAAACAAGAACAGCCGGGGCTAGAAATGGTGGTCGTGGGAGGGAGGTGGTGTAACAAAGACAGCATCACAGAGCTGATGCTTAGGGTTCACCTTGAGAGAATGGCAGAGCCCCTGGCAGAAATTAAGACTGGGAGAGCAAGCAGATTTGGGGGAGAAGAGGAGGAACTTGGTTTTCAGGGATGTCAACTGAAACTCCCAACTGACACGTCCAGCAGGCGATACCAGAAGGGATGGCCCCATCGGGAAGGACAGGTGTCAAGGTGAGGCTAGGGCATCACCAGCAGAGCCACAAGAACAGAGTTGCTTAAATTAGCATGAAAACCAAAAGGTGACATCAGAAGGACCTCACCTCACAGCTCATTAAAAGCACCAATAGGACACGGGTCACACTAAACATTTCCATACATGAAAGGTATTTGCTTCCAACCGAAGACAAGTTTGGTCTAAGTGCTAGAAATACTTGTGGCTATTCTTCACGACATGGTTGAGATGAGACAGTGATTGCACACAGTGAGATAGCCAGGGACCCCTTAAGACCCCCCGCCCCCGAACGGCACGGGCTGTGTGTGGAGGGCCCAGAGACGTGCCAACAGAAGCAGCGCTCCGGGGTCCCTAGGAGGACTCTCCCTGGTCACAGAGAAAGAGATCTCCGATCATTCTGCTCCTGCAGGGAAGTAAAACCTGACTGAATCCAACCAGCTGAGATTCGGAAGGCTTTTACTTCAACACACTGTACTTCCGTTTTCCCTGAGGAAGAAAGATGGCTGCCTTGTGGCTCTGCCCTCACGTGGCAGAGAGCCATGCACAAGCGAGCTCTCTCGTCTCTTCTTACGAGGGCATCGGTCTCATTCACGAGGGCTCTCTCCTGCTAATACCGCCTACAGCCATCCTGTTAGGGGCTAGGGTTTCAACTCGTCAATTTTGGAGAAAACACAAACATTCATTCTGTAACAACATCTAGAAAACCTACTTCTGACTTCCAGTTATGGAATGAATAAGTCACAGGAATAAAAGGCACAGCATAAACAATATAATCAATGACATTCTCATAGCAGTCTCTTGGGAAAGAATGTAGCTACACCTGCGGAGAACACAACGTAACCTACAAACTTGCTGAGTCACTATGCTGAATGCCTGAAACTAATGTAACATTGTGTGTCAGCGGCACTCAAAAGAAAACCCATCTAAAACAACAATAAAAAAACATAGGAAGAAAGCTTTGATTTTTCCAGTCTATAAAGAAAGAGGGGTAGGGACTGCAGGGCCTGGCTAAGTAACTACTAAGATCCCTTTCAGATTTGGCAAGGAACAATTAAAAAAAAAAATCCAGGAAAACTCTTCAGATAAACCTCAGGCAGAGGTTATCAGCTGCCGCAACAATGAAATCATGGACCAACAAAACCATAAGTAGTCCAACTTTCAAATGCCAGCATCTGATTCAAATATAGTAGAGGCCAGAAATGTGACACTGGTGAAAATAATCATGGTGAACATACTTTTTTTTTTTTTTTTACGGCTTTATTTATTTGAGAGAGAGAATGAGAGGGGAGAGGTCAGAGGGAGAAGCAGATTGAGCAGGGAGCCCGACACGGGACCCAATCCTACAACTCCAGGATCATGACCTGAGCTACCCAGGCTCCCCGTGAACCCAGATTTTTAACTCAGCTGTTCCTATTCTACCATCCCCAAAAGAACTCCAGCAGAATAAGTGAGACGACCTGCAGTCTGAAGGAGCAAATGGTACCAACGGGCACCCAGAGAGGGACACAGAAGCAGAATGATTTAAGAGCAGGGACTATTTGATCTCGAGGATTGAGGCGGACTTTAAAACTAGATTCCAGGGACGCCTGGGTGGCTTGGTCGTTAACCTTCTGCCTTCGGCTCAGGTCATGATCCCGAGGTCCTGGGATGGAGCCCCAAATCGGGCTCCTTTCTCAGAGAGGAGCCTGCTTCTCCCTCTCCCACTCCCCCTGCTTGTGTACCCTGTCAAATAAATAAATAAAATCTTTAAAAAATAAAATAAAAATAGACTCCATCTGGTACACCTGGGCCCCAGGTAACCTCTACCCGTCAGCCGTGAAAGCCCTTGGGAACACGAGCACCAAACCCCCGTCGGCCCTGCAGCCTCCTGTCACCAATGAAGGGAAAGCAGTGAGGAAGATGTGAACAATCAGACCAGGGGATGAACGAGCGAGGCAGGCAGCCAAGAGCACCGCGGCCATACAGCGTCTGGTCGGGCAATTAGCATGGTCCTCGCGCGGCTCGTGGCCGGGAACTAATGATCCACAGCTGCTCTCCATGCTGGGCAAGGCGAGCACAGGGCTGGATTCCTCCCCGGGGTCGGGGGGAAGGGGAGGGGTAGGAAGACAACACCAGCGAGGCACAGAGAGCCCATTCATTTTGCAGAGTCTGGTCCCGATTATCCTCCCTGGGGGACAGGTAAGCGCACTACATCTCAACGACAATTTGCCCAAGGCCCTAACTGAGGAAATTCCCGGGGCCACATGGCTGCCAGCCAGCCACCCGGCTTCCCAGGGAGCCCAGAGGGATGATGGCATATCGGAAGGGATGCTTCCGTGAATCCTTAAAAGCCTCTCTCAGTCTGATCCTGTTGGCTCATCTACTCCCAGCTGTAGCTGGTCTACACAACAGCTGCCCGGAAGCTACGGACCCATTAGAACCAGACACCGAGGCCAGCAGCACGGCGTCAGGCGGCCTCTGGGGTGGGGGGTGGGGGGGTGGCAGCGTCCTCTAGTTCGGGGGTCAGCAAACTACAATCCGTGCACCCATTCCGGCTGGCCACCGTTTTTGTAAATAAACTTCTACCGGAACACAGCTCCGCTCCCTTGTTTACATATTCCTCGGAGCGATTTTAAGTTACCCGGGAGAACAGAGTAGCTGTGACAGAGACCGTATGGGCTGCAGAGCCTCAAGTATTATCTGGCCCTTTACAGAAAAAAAAAAAAAAAAGTTTCCTGACCCCTTCTTGGTGGCCTCTTTGGAAGGGCCCTCACCTGGAAGACTCCACAAGCCTCAGACCACCATGTTCTGCGGTGGGCTGGGCTGACCCCTTGGCACATCTTCTCACCAAGTGGAATGGACTAGAAAGTCCTTCTCTGAAACTGTGTCTGCCCGAGCCCCAGCCCAGTGTAGGGGCTGAAGAGTCCTGTGAGCTCAACAGTCCTGCTCCTGAAACACACGGGATGCCTTCTCCAACAGTTTTGGAAAACACCTCCTAACGAATAAAAACAGAAATGTACTAAAAAAAAAATGTTTTAACTCATTTTGAGCATCATCTGTTTATAAGAGGCTAGGTCCTTAACCAGCCACGGTACTTTGTTTGGGAAAAGCAGTTTTTTAGGTGGGCAGGTACAGCCCCGATTTCAGTAACCTGAGTCAGCCCAGGGGCCAAATGGCTGTGCCAGCACCGCGGTGATGGGGAGGCCGAGAAGGGGTCACCTGCCCGGTCCTCGAGGGGGAAATAGGTCTGTGGTGTTGCAAACACAGCCAAGGACAGAGGAGCCTTCTATTCCCTTGCAGACTTTAGATGAGGCGCTGCTGAGGACAACTACCATCTAGAAGAGAATCTGCTTATTGATTAGTGTTCAGTGAGAAGAGAGTAAACTTCTTTCCAGGCCGGAAGCTTGACCCGGAATAAAGGACTTAGGGAGGGATGTTGGCTTAGAATTCTTACGATTCTCTGCTTACATCAGATTATAAACACGTAAATCCAGCTCGGCACATCTGATCGTACCTGTGTGTGTGTGGACCTCATTACATACAGTCCGCCTACATGACTGGCTCAAAGCCCATCCATTGGCACGAAGAACTTCATGATTTCACCGTGGACCAGAGGTCCTTTGAGCAACCAAAATCTCTCTCTGTACCCATCAGGTTTAGGTCTTGGCCATTTCCTCCGGGTCACTAGAATGACAGGCCAGCGTGGCCAGCTCGTACGCACTCCTAAGTTAGACCCGCCAGATACCCATGGGCGCCTAGAATCTCTTCTCTCCCTCACACACTGGGCATTTTACACGGGAAGGTGTTCCACCGTCCAGCAGGGACGACAGTCTCGTGGAGGCAGATAAGGACAGCGGGTCGGGACTCTTCCACCCTGGCCCAGCCACTACCCGGAAATGTGCTCACAATGAAGTGGGACCACAGGTCTCCACCCGAAGGCCCCGCTGTCTGGAAGGAATAAGACTACTTTGACATAGAGTGGAAAGACGCTAGAATAGGAAATCGGTGTCAAATTTTAGTCCTCTGCCAGGTACCAGCAAAGACCTTAACACAAGTGAAAATGAACTTTTGGGACTTCATCAAGATAAAAAGCTTCTGCACAGCAAAGGAAACAGTCAACAAAACAAACAGGCAACCCACAGAATGGGAGAAGATATTCGCAAATGACACTACAGACAAAGGTCTGATATCT